>JAESUZ010003665.1:522500-1112500 GCA_017311185.1 Proteles cristata cristata | reverse complement strand
GTAGAAAATATAAAGCCAGGTAAACAGTTCCCCTGAAGGGATTAGACTTTCTGGATAGACTTTGCAAATATACTTCAGTGTGTTTTTTGTTTTTTGTTTTTTTTTGTCTTCAAACTCTTATCTTCTTTTGTAGTGGAGTTCCATTATTCAAAAAAATACTCTTTTTTCCTTAAAAATCCTTTCTGAATACAAGCTGGTGAGTTCTACTTTCATTTACTCCTCCAATTGGTTGTACAACATTTTCTTTCATGGTTTCCATTTTCTAACCATCAAATTCTGGAGCCAGTGAAGGCTGCTCTCTAAAGGGAACACAAAATGGATACCAGATAGAGTTGGGATTCTTCCATGGATCTTTGCTACTTATTTTTCTCTGGCTTTATTTCTCAATATTCTGTTGTCTCAGTAGCGTTGTTCTTTTCATCACAATTGGTTTAATTGCAATGCAAAATTATTACTGATTAGTCAAAAAAATTCTTGTCATCTGTGAGTCATCCTTATTGTGGCTTTGGTAATCAGGTTCCTATAATTTGGTAGTGGTTTTGTGGATTTGTTGTGATTCATGGACACTTGGAAGAAGCCCTTTGCTATATAAGAAGGGGGGTTCTTTACGGACCACCTGAAAGTAGCAGTTGACTGTTGACCGTTCAAGTAAGTGGAGACCAATGGCCAACTGTTGTTCATTTGTAATTAAGCCAGTTTCACGTGTCTGAGATTACTATCAGGATAGAGGTGGAGGATTGTCAATTTAAAGTCAGAAGCCTCGATAAGGGCACCAGGAATTCAGCCCACAGAAAGGTCACCCTTCTAACTGTAGGTGTCATCTCAAGGGCTGGCTTTTTTTTTTTTTTAAAGAATTTGTGTTATTTGTAGTCAAGGTAGACACAGTAGGCAGCACAGCTGTGACTGCCAGGGAAAGTCACTAGGGGGATATTCATAACAAGGAAATATTGGCAAATAAATGATGAAGAAGGGGAGGAAAGCCCCAAGATGTTAAATTGGAGCACTGTCACTGAGATGATTAATGGTGTTGTGTATTTTAGTGAAGACGCTTATCTGGATTGTCTTGAAACTATAGTGTACATTTAATAGCACCTATAAAAAAGCATGTGGTGCATGAACACACCGAAGAGAAAAGTCCGTGGATTCAGATTTCATTTTCCTGAGTGAGTATTTTCTTCAACTCTTTGTCTTCTGGTTATTAGAGAGCTGGTATTAATGTATGTTATGTAGTAGAAGTATGTATCTTTTATATAATAGTAATCAGTGTTAAACAGCTCCCTTTTTAACAGGATTGGAAGAGTTTTTTGTGGAAAAGGTGGGTACCTTTTCCACACTGTTTAATGTTATCAATAATAGGGAAATGATGGCTGCCCAGATTTGCCTGGTCTTCCTAGGTAAATGGGCAGGGTTGGTTACAGGGCCACAGCAGAGGAAGGACCAAATTTTCAGCAATGATGGGGTCGGTACAGGTTTCTAAAAAGTTGTGTCAATTTCTGCTGAAGGGGTGGTTTTCTTGGAAGAGACTCTAGCTTTCACTTCTAAGCCATGACTATTCTGCTTTTATGTCATGAACTATCACTTACCTGGAAGGATCTTTTGTCATTGGTAGCAGGTACATCTTTAGGCTTCCTTAACCTTCTTGGGCCTCAATAATTATTACTAGGCATTGGGATAGATGTAGACGAATGACCAATAATTGTGTCTTCAACAAGCTTAGTCTATTTTAGCATTGTTTTTCAATTTTAGGACCGCTACCCAAATGGTGGGATATGAATCCAAGTTAGTGGGTAAAGATCAGAATCTAAGAAAAAAAAAAAAAAGAAAAGGAAAAGGATGGAGAATTTTAGTGCATTAGACATAATGAGAATGTGTTTTATCTTGAGAGGCTTCTCTTTTTGTTTTATGTGTTTGTGTAAGAGTATATAAAATGTGTGTGTGCATGGGTGAGCCCTGAGGTGACACATCTGTTAATATGTTTTTATATAAAAAAAAATGATAGAAAGCTTCTGCAATGTGGTTGGTAAATAAACGTGTAAATATAATAATGTACAGGTGTTATGTACTTATGTGTTCAGGATACAGCAGGTTATAAAGGAGAAATGGTCAGTGATGTGAAAAGGGTTTGTCAATGAAAAGGCTCCACTATCTGGTCCCTTCTATCAGAATGTGCCAGTGCTGACTTGCATGGGCCCATGAGAATCCGTTGTATGTACATATTTCCATTCTGTGATCCCTGACCTCATGTTAGTAACTGGAAATTGGGCAAAGTATTTGCACTATGGAAATTGGAAAATACTGCAAATCAGGTGCCCTCTTGCCCCCAACTAGTTGTTCAATATTTGCTAGCAAATCACTGCTCTTAATCCTTCCCACTGTAATTCTGTTGTTTTATAATGGTGAATTTTCTTATATTTTAAAATGGGTTCAATTTAAATGTTACTGGGAATTAATAAACTAAATTTCAGTAACCTTAAAGTACATAGGAATATAAAATCTGTGATTAATTTAAGATGTCTATAATTTAGAATTTTAAAACAATGGCAGTTATCCCAAATTCTTACATTAAATGCTTATGAGAAGGCCAGCTTAAAATATAAAATTGTAATTGGTGATAATGACGTTTTTGGCAAAAAACACTAACCATGATATTTTGACAAATCTTAAGTTAAGCATTTTGGTAAGTTCTGAAACTTGTAGAACCCAGATCCTTTCCTCCATTTTAAGCCATCTTTAAGTTTTCAATAATATTTCTGGGTTTTAGTGAATTCATCTGTAAAATAGTTGGTTTGACTGGGAGATGCAATAATCCTTTCCAATTAAAATAATTGTCATGTTTTTTCATACTTTCCAACAAAGAAATAAAAGCAGTATGGAGGATCTGAGAAAAGAGAAGACACAGCCTCCATAATAAGTATGATAACTTTAAACTTCTACATGAAGGCAAGAAAATACTTGAGTTGGAGGAAAGGAAATTGTCATGGATATGAGATGGAGTTTTACCACAAATACAGTGGAAATCACCTGTGTTAATATGTGACTGTGAGAGAAGGTATCTAGGAAAGAGTAAACTAAGAAAGACCCGTGTAGCCTCCAGGTTGGACACGGTTCGGTCATGTGGGTTGACGCTACTGCATCTGGTGGTAAGAACAATTGTTAGACTAAAATTTAGAGAACACGGAATCTGGGGAGACCGGAGCTTAAGTGACTAATGTTCCGTGAGCACATGCTATACTCTTGTAAACAATGTCTGTAGTACCCATTTTAAACAAAGGGCTTTAACTCAGGTCCCTAGTCTTAAGTGCAGCCAAGATTGAGAAGGTGTTTGTCATTGATGAGACAAACTAGAGCTGTGGTGAGGGTTGTCTGTTTCTTGCCTCTCCATCCAAGCTGCTTTACCTCTGAAATTCATTCCACCTGGATACCTGTTTAGTGTCTCATGCCCAGGCCCTTCTCCACAAGGCATTTTTGTCTGTAGCCTCTCATTGCAGATCAGGTGTTGTTAACTGATAATGTTACTCTTCGCGGGACCATTTGCATTTTAATAAGCAATTCCAAGTGAAAGAACTTGAGTAAAAAATGGAGTTACTTTCCAATGGAATAATTTCAGATATCAGGACAGGGATTGGAGAGATTAATTTCAGGCTGGAAGGTGATGTTTTCTTCCTTTCTTGAAAAGAAACCCAGAAAGAGGGTGTTCTCCTGCTCAGCGTAGTGTTAAGGCTGCCTTTGGCCAAGAAGCATGGGTTTGGAAATGGGGAAAATCCAGACTCAAAAGAGAAAAGGAATTAGCAAGGTCCAGAAGAGGAGAATGAGTGAAGAAGGAACTCACCAGTCATTATCAGCTATGTTGTACAGACAGAGTGCTAACCATTTGCACGTGTTATCCCAATTAAGGAAAACAAGAGAGGTTCCTTGTCAGGCAGGCTGCTGGGGGTGGGTGGGAGGGGTTAGATGGTCACCTGTACTGACGGGGAGGGAAAGGTCAAGGAGGCTCTAGAAGCAGCAACAGTGAATTCTTCTGGTTGTTTAACCTGATTGATTGATTGCAATTATACAGCCCCCACCCCCACCATTGGAATAATTTATGCCAGTTGTGTTTGGATCAGTAAATAACAGAACTGAGGAAAGAGAAATATACAATGAACTTCATAAAGAGGTCTAATACAATCTGAATGTTAAGCAGACATTGAACTTTGTAGCAGAACTGCTTCAAGCCTTTCAACATCCAAATGAATTCTAATTTCCACATCATGCCTTTCAGACCTCAGCATGGTTTCTGGTGGTTTCTCCCAGTTAATTTTAGCATCACATCAATGATTTGGCCTGTAAAGAACTTGAAGTGGTATATCTTGGTAAAGTGGATGGTGTATTATTTAGGGCTAATGCCAGACCAGCTTTAAAAAGGAGCTAATTTATTCATTCATTTAACAACCAGATTTTGATCGTCACCCACAGGTCAGGTGCTCTTCTGCATAAAGTGACTTAGAGGTGACTAAGAAAACCTCTGCCCTGCAGTATCCTAGAAGACTGATGGGAACAAATAATTGGGATTCTGTGTAAGAGGTGTCTTGAGTGAGGTGTAAAAAAGTACAGAAGTGGTGCCCTGAAAGGGTTATTTTTTAATAGTGGAGATGAGCTCTGTGATCATGATGGAAGAGCTTTTGATTTGGGGGAGAGGTGCTTGAGCTAGTGATTTGGGCTAAAAAGGTGGGTATTTAGGGTGCAGTGAATTGCAAATGATGTACCTCAGGAGTTGAGGCACAGGGAAGGATGGCAGGAGTTGAGTTTAGAGAAAGGGAAGCAGAGGCGGGGGGTGCACTGCCATCTGGAGAGACCCTTGGAGGGGTTTTCAGGAAAGGAAGGATGTGACAGGGACTGCAAGTCCAAGAACAGCTCAGGACGTTGCTCAGACGTGAGACAGGAAAGTGGGAGAGTGGCCCACCCAGGTCAGCCTGTCCTCTTAGTCTGGAAACTGATTTCATGTGCTTTGCATGGAGAGTATGCAGTCATGCTGGGTTTGTTAGTTTGAAGTTATTTTTGACTTAGAAACATCTTGCAGGACTCTGACAGTATGAAATCCAGTTCAGAACCTGTCCACAAACCCATTGCTTGGCTTGGCTTGAGTGCTCCATATTTTTAAAATAATTTTTAATGCTTATTTATTTTTAAAATTTTAAGCATGTATTTATTTTTGAAAGACCAAGACAGAGAGTGAGCAGAAGAGGGGAAGAGAAAATCAATGAGAGAGGGAGACAGAGAATCCGAAGCAGGGTCCAGACTCTGAACTGTCAGCACAGAGCCTAATGTGGGGCTCAAATCCAGGAACCGTGGTATCCTGACCTGAGTCAAAGTCAGATACTTAACCGAGTGAGCCACCCAGGTGCCCCTAATGTTTATTTTTGAGAGAGAGCATGAGTGGGGGAGGGGCAGAGAGATAGAGCTGGACAGAGTATCCGAAGCAGGCTCTGCACTGACAGCAGAGAGCTTGATGTGAGGCTCTAACTCATTAACCATGAGATCATGACCTGAGCTGAAGTCAGAGCTTCAACTGACTGAGCCACCCAGGTGCTCTAAGGTGCTCCATATTCTGTAACTCAAAATAGAATGGCAGAGGCACAGGAAGCATGATTTAAAATGAAAGAATACTAATTGGCTTTACCAGAGTGGGTATTTTCATTAGGAGAGAAGTGCCTGCCTAGATTTTTAAAAATAATTCGTTACTGATACACCTGCTGTATGTATGAGAACTCTAGAAACCTGAGAAGGCAAAGGCCGAGATGAGAGGAATAGAGCTACAATGAACCTTTTGCAGGCATGCTGTTGAACTACAGTGTTAAAAATCACTAACAGTGGTTTCAGAGAGACTAATGTGCTTGTGCCCAGATCTTAAAAATAATATAGCAGAGTTATTACATAAACTATGGATTTAATAAATTTTCACCTTAACAGCTTGTTCTGTGTGTTGATATGTGTTCTGTGTCGACGTGTCTGGAGTAAAGTTTTGGACTTAGTTTATAGGCTTTAGTCTTTGTAAGTAATATATTTTAAGAGATCAACACGTCCAGGGGTGCCTGAGTGGCTCAGTCAGTTAAGTGTCTGACTCTTGATCTCAGGGTTGTAAGTTCAAGCCCTGTGTTGGGCCCAAAATCTACTTAAAGAGAGAGAGAAGGAGAAGGGGGGGGGAGAGAGAGAGAGAGAGAGAGATCCATAAATCGATGCAATAATAGTTAATCATTGTTAGAGGTGGTTAAACCTCCTGGAAATGGATCTGAGTTTGATCCTTTCCCCATAATTATTAGATCTGGGACTGTGGTTGTTACTCAACTCATAGAGCTTCTGTCTTCTCAAGTCTAAAATGGGAATAAAAAAGAAAATTGTCTCATAGCTGTTCTGAGAAAGAGTGGGCTAATGGCCTGACAGTTTTTAATATTCACAATAAAGTTGGTTACTAGGTCTGATTATTACCACCATTTTACAGATAATGGGTTCTTACAGAGCTGGAACAACTCCCTCAAAGTGAAGAAGGTAGGATAGGGTGAAATTTGGTTTAAATCACCAAACTGTCACTCACTGGCCACATGTGCCCTCCCTCACCCCCCATCCCTCGCCTGTTTTTGTACATTAAGTTTTATTAAGACCTGACCATCTCATCCACTTAGGTGTTGTCTATGAATGTTTTAGTGTTTTAATAGCAGAGTTGAGTAGAGACAGAGACCAAATGGTCTACAAAGTCTCAAATGTTTACTATGTGGCCCTTTGCAGGAAATGTTTGACCCCTGCATTGGACATCAGTCTGTTTTACTATAGAGCCTAAGATCCACCACACAAAACACTCAGTATGGTGCTTGGCACATAGTAAGTATGCACTGAATGAGTACTCCTTTGTTCCTAATCTAACTTAGGATACAACTGTTCATATCAAAGAACTCATGTTGGGGGCGCCTGGGTGGCTCAGTGGGTTGAGCGTCCGACTTCAGCTCAGGTCAGATCTCATGGTTTGTGGAATTGAGCCCCGAGTCGGGCTCTGTGCTGACAGCTAGTTCAGAGCCTGAAGCCTGCTTCAGATTCTGTGTCTCTCTCTCTCTCTGACCCTCCCCTGCTCACGCTGTCTCTCTCTCTCTCAGAAATAAGTTAAAAAAAAACATTAAGGGGGTGCCTGGGTGGCTTAGTCAGTTAAGCGTCCGACTTTCGCTTAGGTCATGATCTCGCGGTTCGTGGTTCGAGCCCCGCGTCGGGCTCTGTGCTGACTGCCAGCTCAGAGCCTGGAGCCTGTTTCAGTCTGTGACTCCCTCTCTCTCTGACCCTCCCCTGTTCACGCTGTCTGTCTCTCTCTCTCCTAGAAATAAATAAAACATTAAAAAAAAAACATTAAAAAATTAAAAAAAGAAATCATGTCAGCAAAATGGAAACCATAAACATTGAACTTCCAATAGGAGAAGCCATTATGGCTATAGAAATGATGAATTCTTAAAGGAACCCATCCTGAATTTGGTGTTCTATCTGCCATTGATTACTATGTTTTATATAATTAAATGCAAGAAAGAATTTGCTTCATAGCATTTGAAGTACAGTATGTAGTTGAAGGGAATAATTGTGAATTTCAGTGAATATTCAGAATCTGTTAAATTAACCTCATACACCAGAAAATTTCATGTTCTTGAGAAATGTAAGAAAATAAAAATCTTGTTTATATATAAAAATAGGGTGGAAATGCCTCTTGTAGTATTATGATCTGTTGCTCAAAAAATATGTATCAGCAGTCTGTTTAGAGTAGGAAAAAATGAAAAAGGTTTATCCCTTTTAATGAAAAGATTTAAAATTAACATATCTTTCCTAATAGTCTTCCTAACAAGAAAGAGATGAGATCACAGTTTCAACCTGACCCTGCTCAACTTGATTTCTATGCATTTGTCTGATACTGATTTGGGAACTCCTTGTCCATGGCTCGGTAAATGGCCTCAGATTTGAGTTACTTTGGGGCTTACAGAGCACACCCTGTGTCCAGTCACATTGTACTGAGGGGATAATCTTGGAATTTCCTTTGACTAAGCCCAGGGTCATGGCTCTGTATTGGTGAATGGGGCTTCCTACATTAGTTTCATTGTTTTCTCTTGGAATAGCTCTTTTTGAATAAAACTGCAATGCATTTTTCATCCTGGAACATTTGGAAAATGCAGATAAACATTAAGGACATTAAGGAGAGTGTGAATGTCTTTTGTAATTGTACCACCCATAGATAGCCAGTGTTAACAACTTGGTGTCTATCATTATACAGCACTGTGTGTTGATGCACATGTCCTCTTTGATACATTTATATCTACCCATGCATTTTCTTATGGATTCCTCCTGAGTTTGTCTCAGCTGGGAAAACTTCTGCGGCCAAGCATTCTAACTTGTATACAAACAGCTTATCTAAGGGAAGCTGGAAGCTGTATGGTTGCCTTACACATAGAAACCACATTTTGCAGAGATCTCCTTTCATGACATTTTTCCCTCCTATTGGAGTTTGTATCTCCCTTCTGAACTTGTATCACTTTCTCGTTGGGGGAATTTAAATTCTTGTTCTTGGGGGGAAGACATGAACACACAGGAGAACTCCAGCAAGGGCTAGTGATATTAGTGGCATTAATGATACATTTTCAGCAGAAAAATCCTTCCCTAATACCTCATTATTTTTTGTCTAGTAGTTGTAATCTAGCTTACAAATAGTTTTGAAAGTTACAGGATGAAGCTAATGGTGAGAAGGGTGTTGTGGGCTATGGTAACAAGGCTTTTTAAGAACAGAACATGTACACGGAAGAGAAGTAACTGGTGGGTGTTGAGGTGGAGTTTTCTGGTCACTTATCAACTCCTTTTCTCACACGCCACATCCCCTGCATCATTCTCTAAAGTACTTATAAAAAAGAGCTCTATTTACTGTGCTCAGCATTGAGATATTTTGATCTAGTTTTCAAAGCAGTGAGAAGTCTGGGTCCTGGGAGGATTCCAGGTCAATGACCAGCATGCAAGGAAAGCATTCTTGGGTGATTTTTTTCTGTTGTCAAACTTGAGACCTTTGTGATTCACTTAGCAGTGTGAGGATTCTTTGGAATTGACCGCTTGAGATTTATGTGATTAAGTAGATGATCACTGCATTTTATTTAAAACCTAATTGCCCTTCCCTCCCCCTCAGTCCAGTTATATAGAATCTCTGCAATAAAGAAAAGCAGTACTAATTATATATTCAGTTATATAGAGAGCCTCATTCTTCGCCTTTTTCTTACTAGCTACCAGTTGAGGAGAGTTCTGTTTCCTTCACAAGCAGCTGTCCTCAGTAGAATTTCAACCAACCTAGGCTTTCATAGTAGCATCATTTTCTTGATCATTGCCTGTCAGGGGTCCTCAGAGTGAATCACAGTCAATTGTGTGTCTTGAAACCACGAGGTACATGGTCTCCTTCTTGATGATTCTCCTCTTCCATTCTTCAGCTCCACGAGCAAAGCTGTTTTAGGAGGTCCATCGACTTAAGTAACGGCCAGTCAGGAGTGGAGCCTCCTATCTATTGTGGTTTAGACACCAGCTGGATTTCCTGGTGAAGAACACATTTATAGAAACTCTAGGAAGGTCTTTGCTCATTTCCAGGGAAGGAATGTGCTTTCTAGGGACTACCTAACTGTAATAGCTGATTCTCATCTCCCTGGAGAAATTCATCAGGTGACCTAAGTCTTAAGTTAATAACTATGAAAGCAGTGACATTCTATGTCACAGTGTTTTTCCAAGGAGAGGTTTGGAGACCCATTCAGTGGGGAGGATGGTGGAGGGTAGGGGGATTTCTTGAGCTCTTGTAAAATTGATGATCAATAAATTCATCTGTTAGCAAGATTGTTTCCCCTCTTAGCTGAATGCTGTTTTTAAGAACTAGTAACAAATTTATGAGGGCGGTAGGAATAAAGAAAGCTGATTTTTTTTTTTTTAATTTATTGTACTTGTGTAATGTCTTGGGAGAAAGGAAGACTAGAAAACTAAAATTATGGGCCAGCAGATTTTAAGTAGAATACATTTTTACAAGGATCTAGTGGCAAGTTTGGTTTACTTGTACCACATACACCTTTATTGGCTCTTTTCAGGATGAGTTTGCCAGATGCAAATGATTGGCTCTGAGCTATAGAGAAAAGAGAGAATGAATACAGATGCTTTTACTCATCCATCCACAGGAAACATTCATGGATGCTGAGGTCTTACCTTAGGAGGCAAAACTGATCCTTAGGGAGACATCAGAAGTTTTAACTCTTGACCGTGAAGTGCAGGTTCAATTTTACCATTCCTGTTTCTTTGTTGTCTGGTTTTCCATACGCAGTGAGGTAAATGAGGCTGAAGTTGGAAGAGAAGGAGCATATTCTAACTGGTATTATTTGGTCTCTAGACGTTGTTATAATGGACTCCCATGTCCATATTTGAAAGTAAGTAGGTTCAATTCCCACAGCTAATAAGGTTTAATCTAGTAACTATTGATAGCAGACCAGTTCAGTTCAGTGTGGCCCAGCAGATCATCCACTTTCAACTGGATAATGTGGCTTCTTGGAGAAGGATGATACTTGTTCTCAAAAAACAAAAACATAAACAACAACAACAAAACACACAAAAGTAAAAAACAAAAAACCCTCCACCTTCTGTTCAAGGGTAGTCAATTGAAATCTATTTCTGCAAAAGAATTAAGACCCCAAGAAACTGAAAACCTTACCTAAAGAGGAGGGTAAGTTTGTTGTATTTTAACATTAGTTATTTAGCATCCTTTACATGCAAAGCTGTGCACCCCAGTGTTGGGGGCAATTATGTCTACCCTTTAGAAATTTCATCAGTTCTTATACTGCAATTATCCTAGAGGTGGATGAATCCCAAGTTGTTCTTTCCAGTCCTATCTCTTAGCCAAATTGATTTTTAGATTTCTAAACTACTGGAAGTTTCTGCTTGTGATTTGCTTTACATCAACTTCCACATATAATGACCAACAAATTTGCAAGCGCTTTCATGGACATTCCCAATTGATCCTTAAAGCAACCCAGTGAATTGTGCTGTATCTCTGCTTTTTATTGAAGAAAAAAACAAACAAACAAACATAAAACCTTTGAGTCCTAGAGCTTTAACGATGTGAACGCTCTCCCCCAGCTGCCATGTGGTGTGCCCCCCCTGCAGAGGGACCCTTCCTCCTCTCCCGTTCTGGAGCTCTTTCTGGACCCTGCAGTCATGCCCCCAGAACAGAGCTCTGTATCTTCCCTAGAATGATCCTCTCGTATGCTGCACTCCATTGACTTTATCTTAATTTTTCTAGTCATTTGGGCTTGCTGTTGGACTCCTCTTCCATCCTGCTTCTCTTGTGTCAAATAGCCTGCTTGCAGCATTTGTATCCTTTTTGTAAAGACTTCCCTTCTGTTCTCATCTCTCTGACCTAAGTTATTTCATGCCTAGATGTGGCAGTCTCCTGTTTAATCTTCTGTTCTATCTCCTTCAGTTAAAAGCTGCAGGCCTAGTGTATACAAAATGCCATGCAAGGGAATGCAAAAATATCTTTTTGGGCTACCCTATAACTAGCAGATTAAAATACTTTTTCTAACATGGTTCCTAGCTCAAAGTCCTAAGCAATTCATTCTTCGTGCGCAGTGTTGATAATATTAGCTTCATGTTCAAGACCCCCTAGTCTTGATCTAGTATGCCTCCCCCATCTATCTCCAGCCAAGATAGCACTCAGTGGAAGCTCCCTCTGCTCCGATCTGTGAAACATGTCCACTTTCTCATGTTAGGCACAACACACACTGACTCTGTGCTTTAGCTTTATACACGGTGTTTCTCTCTTCTCTTAATTCAACATATGGGTGGGGTACCTTATATAGCAGGAGCTACTGGTGTGCCTGGGTGGCTCAGTCATTGAAGCGTCTGACTTCGGCTCAGGTCATGATCTCAGAGTTTGAGCCCTGCAGCAGACTCTATGCTGACAGCTCAGAGAGTGGAGCCTGATTTGGATTCTGGATCCCCCTCTCTGCGTCTCCCCTCTAACACTCTGTCTCTCTCTGTCTCTGTCTCTCTCAAAAATAAACACTAAAAGAATTAAAAAATAGATATCACCAAGATCTATTGTGTGGGGTTTATAGTGAACTAAGACTGAAATCTCAGCCCTGAAAGTTAATGGGCATTGGAACCAGGCAGTAAACAGCAGAAGTTACAAACCAAGCAAATCGTATTGTCTGTTTTGTGGTAGTCAGTTGTGTGCCACAAAAACAGAGAAGGGAAGAGGGAATTAGGCATGTTGGGATGCACCCTGATATTTATAGCAGTACTATCAACTGTAGCCAAATTATGGAAAGAGCTCAAATGCCCTTTGACTGATGAATGGATAAAAATGTGGTATACATATACAATGGAATATTATTCAGCCATTAAAAAGAAAGAAATCTTGGTATTTGCAATGACATGGATGGAGCTAGAGTGTATTATGCACAGAGAAATCAGTCAGGCTGAGGAAAAATACCATATGATTTTACTCACATGGAATTTAAGAAAGAAAACAGGTGAACCTAGGGGAAGGGAAAAAGAAAGGAAAGCAAACCATAAAAGGCTCTGAAAGATAGCAAACTAAAGACTGCTGGAGGGAGAAGGGTGAGGGATGGGCTAAATGGGTGAGGAACATTAAGGAAGGCATTTGTTGTAATGAGCGCTGGATGTTGTATGTAAGTGAGGAGTCACTAAATTCGATACCTGGAGCCAGTTTTACCACATACATTAACTAATCACAATTTAAATTAAAACTTGGAAAAAAAATTCTGGGTGGCGATAGGTCAGGTACGGTTTCATGTAGGTACAGCTCTATTTAAAAAAAAAAAAATGACATGGGAGTAAAGACTCCTGGGAAGTGAGTGAGTGAGACATCCAGATAGCCGTCGGGGAAATACTCCAGGCAGAGTAAGCACTTGCCAGGAAGGCCCAGAGGCTGAACAAGAGGTTTTGCCCTTTCAAAGGATACAGAGGAGGCTGGTGCAGTGGGTGCGAATGAGTAGGGGCTGCAGCTGAAGACAGGGGAGAGAGGTATGCCAGCACACAGAACCCTGGCCACCCTAGGGTTTTAGTCCACTTGAAGTGAGGTCATAGCAGGATCTTCGACATAAGGAAGTTCTGAGTGAAGTTTTCAAATCAGTCTGGCTACGAGCTGAGTACATGCTTAGGGGGATGTGGGTGGAAGCAGAGAGGCTAGTTCTCAGACCATTATGGTCAGCATAGTGGTTTGCTGATACCCAGGGTGGGAGTGGCAGTGGTGAGAAGAATTTGGATTGTGAGGTTTTCTGAAGGAAGAGCCAACAGGATTTCCTGATGAAGTGAATTGAGAGGGGATATAAAAGAGAGAGGAGAAAGTCAGTATTAAACTTGAGATTCAATTCTAATGCATCATTTACTCTATCACACGTGTGGTGGCATTCAGTGGTAGGTATGCAAATAAATACCTTTTAGGAACTCTTAAATTGGAAGAGGAGGCAGGCCATAAACTTAGAAGTGAAAGAATAAAACACTGTGTCTGTCTGTGGAGGGATATCTTAATAAGATTACAAGTTCCTTAAGATATTGATTCATTTATCACTCCACAAACCAATTTAAGGTATCTACTAGAGGCCAGTGGTTGCCTTACCTTCTCAATAATGGTGAGAAGAATTAGAGGCAACTTCACTGCAGTGGGTAAGAACACAGGCACTAATGGAGACTGAAGTACTCCAACCTTAGTTGAATCATTTGTTTGCTGAGTGATCTTAAACAAGTTACATAAGCTCTCTGTTTCCTAGTTCTCCCATCTGTGAATGGGTGATAATCTCTCTCCTAGAGTTTGCTGCAGGAGTAAATGCCCCAATACATGTAAACTACTTAGAATAATGCCTGGCACGTATTAAGTGATAGGATAGTATTTATCATTCCTAAGTAAGTGTTTAGGAAAAAATTAGTTAAAAGAGGATTACCATTGGGAGCGAATGTCCTTCCTGAAACCACATGTTCAAAACCTACCAAGCTGCATGGATAATAAATGTGAAGAATAAGATCTCATAGTAAGCCTTGCTTTCTAGCTGATGGTTAAAAATAACCAGAGAATTGTGTCATGATCAGTCTGATACCTGCCTCTCTTTAGAGGTGGACATGGGGCTGGCCAGCGTTCCCTCCGGGTACATTTGATTGACAGCCTGGCAAACAGTATTTAAATACCTAACACATAAAAAAGATCAATGTTTTCTTATTGTTTTGTAGCTTAAAATGTTTGATGTGTATTAAAATGAGAAAAATAATTTTCAGGATAGATATGACTTTCCTAGTACATAAAAGCAAGGAGATCACATCAAGAAGGGAATATTATTTTTTTGCCCAAATACAGGAAATTACTATTTTCCCTCCATGTTTATATTTTGATACCTAATATCTCCTTTTCTTTTCTTTTCTTTTTTTTTTTTTTTTTTATTTCTCCTGTGGTGGTCTTCCTATCATCCTTCTTATTATCAGCAACTAATTGGGCCTCCAAGTCCAGGAAGTAGCAGTGTGTTGCTGCCACGAAACTCGTGCAGACATCTTTAGTGTCAGAGGCGGTGTGAGGAGCAGCTTAATTCCACTTTCATTGTGCCCGGTACTTCAGCGAGGCACTCAGGATCTGTTTGAGCTCAGTATTTCTGATCCCATTCTATACATTCTAGATGGCAATGCAGACAGTGGCTGTCAATGAGTAACAGGTAAATATTGAACACGGAAGCCCTTTTGATTAACTTTGTGGATCATTATTTGAAAGTAGCTTGCAGTCAGAACAGCTCCATCACTCATGATCATAGCACATGGCGTGGAGGTCAGAGCATCATGCTGCCAGTTGGAAAGCTGAGGTTGCATTCTTTGTTCTGTACCTGGTTCTGTTTTCACGTGATGCTGGACTAGGCACAGCTCTCAAATGAACAAAATGCTCAGGATTTAACGTTATCGGAACGTGAGGATACCTAAGATGATAAAGCAGAGAGTGGTCCAGATAGACTATGTGCTATGTGGATGTAGATCTAGTAAGTTTAGCATATTTATAGCTTTTTGAACTTTAATTTTTGATGCTTCACTTTTTATACAAGTGTAGAAATTGTTGAATATGGAATCTAGACCATTGTGGCAGACTGAAAGTGGACTTTGGTTTTACTAGGTTGTGCCAAAAAGTAATTTCAACATTTCTTTACTTCTTTTTTTTTTTAAATGTTTTATTTATTTATAGGAGAGAGAGAGAGAGAGAGAGAGAGAGGGAGACAGCACGAGCAGGGGAGGTCAGAGAGAGAGGGAGTCACAGACTGAAACAGGCTCCAGGCTCTGAGCTGGCAGTCAGCACAGAGACCGACGTGGGGCCCGAACCCACGAACTGCAAGATCATGACCTAAGTGAAAGTCGGATGCTTAACCGACTAAGCCACCCAGGCGTCCCAACATTTCTTTACTTCTTAAAGTTTAATTGATACTACCTAATGGGCAAAGCTGCTCTCATGACAAGTTTACTCAGAAAGTTGTTCTGTAATCGATTTTCTGTTCAGTGGTTTCAACCTGGCTGTTGAACTTCATGGTACATTAATGATTCATCACCACTTGAAACAATAAAATTATCATTATTAATATTTTTGAGCTCCCCCCAAAAAATACTCTTGCTACTGGGTAAGAAGATATAGGTAGAATTGAGTAAAACTAGCTATCTAATCTCAAAATTTTGGGTCAACACTATATGGTCATAAAAAGATAGACCACAATTAGTTTGTTCACGCATCTTCAGGAAAGACCTAATTCAGTAGTCAAACAGGCCATTCTAATATGTTCTCAGAAGGTTACCATTTTCTAGTAAATCTTTGAATTGAGTCTTTGAATCATGTCCAGCTATGTAAGTATTCAGAAAACTAAGATCATTAAAAAAAAACAATGACAGCAATGCAAACCTATCTCCTGCTTACCCTTATTCTAGAGCAGTATAAAGTTAAAAGGTAGGCATTTTAGGACATTTTAAATGTATAATCCAGCATTTTAAATTTGCTTCATTAAATGGGTTAATGCCACTGTTACTTGGTGTTTAACATGTATGAACCACAAAAGTGACAAAATGTATGTAAAGTAAAAGGTAATTTTATTCTGAAAATCATTTGAATACGAAGTACAATGTAAAGTGGTTATGCTTTCTAGAACTGTAAACTACATGTTACCACATTTCTGAGGAAAGGGTTCTACGTTGGTATCATTAAAAAAACATTTCAACTGTGAATTTATTATTTTTTAAAGATTTTAATTTTAAGTAATCTCTACACTCAACATGGGGCTCAAACATACAACCCAAAGATTAAGAGTTGCATGCAGTACTGACTGAGCCAGCCAAATGCCCCTCAATTCTTCTTTTCAATAAACCATGGAAAAATATTAGTATTCTTCCTCTTTAACTGTAATGTTTTGGACTAGTTAATGAGAACCCCTTTCCTCTCACCTCCCAACCTCTGCCTCACAAAGGAAAGAACTTAAAATTTCATTTAGAAAATAGCCTCAGTTAGGCAGGTATTATTTACAAAGCAATGTGATAGAAATCATGTCTTACATTTCAAAATCTAAATAAACTTATGCACAGGCAAAATACACGATAAATTAAATACTGAAGTCAACAAATGTGCAATTTCTTGGCAACAGGAATACATTGCGTGCCTGTGCTGTTGAAAGAGCAATAATGTGCTATTGTATCGGCCTTTTTCTCCAGGGTACCCAGGATCTAATTTGGTTAGTTTCCCAGGGAATGTGTGTTAGGTGGTCCCATCCTAACCTGCACCACACAACTAGAAAATAATTTGATACAAATCTTTGTTTAGAACTGAATAGCAAGGGATATTGTGGGTCAGGGAAGAATTGGCAAAGCCATGTAGAAAGAAATGTGTGCACAAGACATGGTCCTGGGGCACAGCCAGCACTTCAGGCCTTTGGTTTCCTTGAAATTAATAAGGGTGAATTCAACATTTAGCCTTTGTCTTTCTGGCAGGAAACTTGGCACATAGTGTTTTGTGTAGACTTGTGACACATAACTATAATTGATATTTTAGTTATAAAAATCCATAAAAGAAAATCCATAAAAAGAAACAATATATAAACAAATACATACCTTTGAACATTAAAAATCTCCTAATTTCTACAACTTACAAATTTTTATTTTTATAACCCAATAGGAGATAGAATGCACCAGATGAGGATTAAATGATGGTGACATCATAACTGGCTTTTCATATTCCTTTTTATAGTTATTAGACAACTTGGTACTATTTGGGGAAAAGGGAATATATTGCGCTAGGATGTGGTGTCTTTGAAAGTTACTCGGCCCCATCCAAGAACAAATACTTATTTATCCTCTTTTTGTCAAAAACTATAGACCTGACTTAATCTCAAGGGATTTGCAGGCCAGCAGGGAATCTAAGGTAGATGATAATTTGCTGATTTGATAATTACCGAATACCTCCTAAGTGACAGGCATTGTTCTAGGTCCTAGGTATTCCGAGGTAAATAGGACATCCAAAGTTGCTACAGCGTGGAGTTTATACTCCACTGGGGAGGAAAGAAAATAGGGAAAGGCATTTATAATTTAAAAGAAGGTAGTGCTCTATAGTTGGAAAGAAATTAAATCTGGGCAAGGAGATGGAGTATGACTTGTGCTTTTGTTACCAGACAGAGCACCCTCAGTACCTTAAGAATGATGTAAATGTTTCTGTTCTCTGCAGGGATGGACAAATAAGTCCACTTATGGCTATAGTGAATCGGGGAACTCTTTCTGGGGTAGATGGAACTTAGGCTGGCCCTTGATGGGTGGGAATGAACAAACCATGTTTGTATCTGACAGAGGATGAAAGTAAGAATTTCTATTAAGGGCTGACTAGAAATAAGGGGTAAGATTGATGGGATCTTGATAGAAATTTGGATTTAATACTTAAATGGTTTTGGTATGCTGAAGAGTAATGGAGTATGTGAGGTACCTTTGCATTTGCATGGAGTGGATAAGAAACATAGGCAACCTGACAGGCTTTTGGGATAATCAGAAAATGAGAAGATCATAGAAATTTTCTATTTGCACAGGCATGGACTGTTTCGAGGTTTATTGGAGGGCCACTCAGGGAACATGTGGTTGGATGGAGGGGTCATGTGGTTTCCTGACTCAAAGTATTGTGCAGACTGGAAAGTTTGAGAGTCCCTGTTCGAGGTCCAATAGGCTGGCTGTGGTCTACATGATGACCTACATTCTTCAACAGGATTCAATCAGGAAATAGTTCTTACAATGATGTGTTTTGGTAGTGCACCAAGAAGAACTCATGAGAATCTCAAACATTTGGGGGCATGAATAGACAACACTAAATAGTTGGATTGTATAGATGTGTTAATTATTATAAGAAATGGCTTCCATTTAACTTGTATTTGAGTATGTAAGGAACAAATGCATCTTCACACCCCAGGATAGGCGTATATAACATCAGCTAGTGATCAGCAAATAATGACCTTCACCTCTGTCTGTTAAAGATGTTAGTGAGTCAAGGTGCCAATCAAACCTGCAACAATTGCATGTGGCAGAAGACCAGGCAGGAATGACACATCATTTCTTCAGTCTCACTCACTGCCTAAGAAGGGCTGTATCTATGTGTTTGCTCACAGCACAGGTACCTTCTGTGATGAGTATTCATTTTTCTGACAACCACCATATTGAAGGGAGATTGGCATACATTGTTTCTGATCTGTTGATTATGAGCTTCAAAATTCATATCCATAGTGATTCATACCTCTATCTAGGTAAACAATTAGGGAGGGGGAAAAATCCCATTTTAATCATAATTTCTTAGAATTTATACTGGAAATATGTTTTGCCTCAGTAGATATGCCTCTGTTCAGAGATGTTCTATTGTGCAAGACAGGAGTTATCACCTTTTAAATACTAAGAGTAAATTAATTATTGGAACCCTAGAATTTCAGAGCTCTGTTTTTATAGGATGTTGACAGTAGTCCTTGTGCACTTTTTTTTTTTTTTTTAGAAATTCTTAGCTATTTAAATATTTTGTGTACTTACTACTACAGAGGATAGTTGATTGCTACAAGTATCTGAACTACCAGGATCTTCGTGTTCAGGTGACTTTTATTTTTGAAGTTTCTTTATTTTGAGAGGGTGAGAGAAAATGTGAGCAAGTGGGACAGGGAGGGGCAGAGAGAGAACCCCAGGCAGGCTCTGTGCTGTCAGCCTGGAGCCCTACATGAGGCTCATTCCCACAACTCTGATTCATGACCTGAGCTGAAATCAAAAGTCAGACATTTACGTGACTGAGCCTCCCAGGTGCCCCTACATGTTCAGATGGCTTTAAAGAACTTGAGCATGAGTATCCTGGAAGGGAAGCTGACTCTATCATTAGCAATATGTTAAGCAACGTAGCTTGCATCATTTTAAAACATTTTAATTCCCTTTTTTTTTTGTTTTGTTTTCTTTTTAAGTTCATAGATGGGGTTATATCATTAAACATCACATCCTTTGTTTTAAGCTGTGCACTTGCAGGGCTCCTGGGTGGCTTAGTCGGTTAAGCGTCCGACTTTCGCTTAGGTCATGATCTCGCAGTTCTTGGGTTCGAGCCCCGCGTCGGGCCCTGTGCTGACTGCCAGCTCAGAGCCTGGAGCCTGTTTCAGTCTGTGACTCCTTCTCTCTCTGACCCTCCCCTGCTCATGCTGTCTCTCTCTCTCCTATAAATAAATAAAACATTAAAAAAAAAAAAACCTTTATAAGCTGTGCACTTGCTATCTTCTCTGTCTCCTTACATCAGCTCTCGCAGCTGATCTCACCTAGTACAACCAGTGAGCTCGGTTCTCCTGGTTGAACTTGGCACAGTCCAACTTGACTTGGTCCACCTGACTGTCACAGTAGGGAGCTGTGTGTCAGTCAATAAAAGGCATGTTTTATTCTAGCTTCTCTTTTTCAACAGAAACAGAACTACATCTTCAATGCTAAACATTGGCCACTGAGCTGGCATACAGGGAGAAATACAACTATAAATTAATGTAACTTCTTCAAAATACTCATTTAGGGAGGCATTGATTTAATGAATGTTAATAAATTTATAATTCAGAAAATCCTTAAACTGTATTTGCAGAGTCCATAATCTGCATTATGTTGAACTTTTAACATTTTAAAATTTAGTTTCTTACTTTGGCAATTGGAAGAAATGAAGTTAAGTTACTCAGTTTTATGAATTACATTCACAATTCTGTGTGTCTGTTTGTTTCTATAATAATAAGAATTGGTCTTTAAAATCCTTAGCCAATGAAACAAGCAGTTTTTTGGTAAGTAATAAGCATTTTTACCTTTTTTTACCTTTTACCTTTACCTTTACCATTTTATCTTTACTGTAATAATTTCTCATTAAACTTGAAATATCATTAGCTGAAAACAAAATGCCCGTGACCTTGTCTATTATCTCTCTGGCAGTCCTCCCTAAAATGGTTTCAATTCTCCCTAAAAACATAAAACACAAGGGGCTTGGTCTTCTTTGGTCACACAATTTAAAATGAATAGAGAGGTCAGTAAGCAAAAATGAGACCCCACATTGCAAGGCAAAAAGTATAAATTTGTACAGTTTCATGGAGTATTTCAGGGGAAATCTGCATTAGAAAGTAGAGAGGCTTTGTGCTGAGAAGCCACTAGGAACCCTTGAGCTGGGGAATTTTCTTTTCCCATAGGTACCATGTTACCAATTACATAAAGAAGAGTATAGACTTCTTGTTAGTTGAAAAACGGAGATGGGAATCATTCTCCAGGTTACTTTATGGTATTTGTTAACAATATTTACCTTCCTAAATTGATTCAGCATAATCCTTACTGTGCCTTTCCTTCATTTCTGGAAGACATATAGATAATGTGGTACTTTTATAAAGCCTTACATGGCACTGAAAAACTGATTTTTGCTTTAGCTCAACAGAGCAGTAAGATTATATTAACATAGGCTTTGGAACACTTGAGTTCCCATAGGGCACAGAGTGTGGCTGATATGACAAGACGTGCCTTCAACAGTTGTTTTAACAAGATATCCTTCATATACAATATACTGAGCTGAAAGGCATAACTGAGTAATGTTAGCAAGAAACACTGTTGGCAAAATTCTTGACTTTCATCTTTATCTGATTAATCCAAAGCAGTGTTACTTAAACTATTTTCAAATGACTATATATGACAGGTATTTATTTTCTAAATATAACTTTACAAGAACTGTTTTTGGTGTGTGATTTTTTTTTTTTTTCCATCCCCACATGAAAAGTTTTTAAACATTCATTTCAGTATACCAACAGAGCTATCCAGAACTTGGATTTCTTGTATAAGGAGACTTGATGCTGTTCATTCATGAAATAACCATTTATGAGCACCTAGTAGGTGTTGCACACTAGAAGACACAACAACAGATGAAGCAGGCAAGGGTGTGAGCTCTTGAAGTAGCTACATGTATGCAGACAAGAAACAAATGGACCAATTACAGAATTTAGAAGAAGGGAATAAATGCCATAGGGATGACCATAAATAGAACATGGGTTCAGGAGTCCTAAAGATGGGGGTGGGGTTTGAAGTTTTAAGTGGGGGTGGCCAGAAAAGGGTTCACTGTAAGGTGACAACTGAACAAAATTTGGAAGGAGATGCTGGATCAAGCTGTGTGTACACCCTTGATTGACCATTTGGGAATGTATTAGTCCAGGTCAGCTGACTGCATTGCTGGTGCTCACTTTGTCCAGGGATGCTCTTCTGGCCTTTATTTAAATGTTCTCTCTGATTCCTTACATTCTACTTTATTTTGTTCTGTTTCTTTTAGAGGAAGAAAATATATTCTAGAGAGCGTTGAGCCTATTGGGTAAAAGGTGCTGTTTTTTTTTTTTTTTAAAGAAAGCATAAATCATGCTTCCATAAATATCCCAAATTACACCTTATCAAATTGTTTTTTGTAAATGTTTAAAAGTGTAAAGGAAAGCTTTCCCCTCTAAAGATGCTATTTTTACTAATTTACTAATTAACACTTTCTTCTGCTTAGCACTTTCAAGACCTGATTTAATGACAGTTTCTAGTACTTAAATAGTGTTTTAAAGTGAGTCCATGTTGGTTGGTTCAAAAGCATTGCAGTGAGTTTTTTGCCCCTTTTGGCTTCTGTTTATATAAAATACATCAACTATTTTTACTGCTAGAATGCTCATTGAAAATACTTGTAGTTCTGTTACTTGAATGATGGTACTATGACTAATAGGGGAAATATTAGATGTACATTTGCTTTGCAATCCCAAGAATGGATCTAATTGAACTCTTTCTTTAGTAATGTGCACATAATCTGGTTTGGCTCTGGGCTTACAAATTAAATGAAAGAAGCACGAGTTTTGTGTATTCTGAGTTTGAAGACTGCATTGAAATTGGTTCCCAAAATATCGAGAAGATGATCTCTCCTCCGAAGAGGTGCCTGTGTTGCTATCTGTAGTAATTGTTCATCAATTTAGAGTCATTTGGTAAAGTGCACACTACCGTCCTACCAAAACTAAACCCTCGTGAATAATTTCCAAAAACAAGAGATAAACAGATAAAGAGCAGAATAGTTAGGTTTTGATCAGAAGTTTTCTGTTCAAAAGAATCAATCTTACAGTAACAAAGTTTGATATAAAAATATTAAGTCTATTTATATTTAAGATGAGATGGAAGAAATTCTCATAGAGCAAACTCATGTTTCGAGTGTTTCCATCCTTTTGGAAGTCACAAAGAAATACGGAGAAATAATTTCTTGTTGACTCAATGTGAAGTGTCCTATTTCTTAGGTTTCTTAAATAAGTAAAATTCAGAGAAATTAAATTATTTTTAGCGTAAGGATTTCTTAGAGTTAAATACATTGAATATCAGAAAATAGAAATTACTTAAATCAATATTTCTAATGAATCATAGGAGATCTCTGGAATTACATTCCCAAATGTAAATGCGTAACTGCTATTTTACTGGTATTATCTGCCTTCTCTGTGGCTTTCAAGCCCCAATTCGCCTGTGCTTATAATTATGTGTGCACGTTCAGATACACAGTACTTGGAGACGCTTGAGATTGTTTTCTTCACCCATTGTGGGGTTATTTACAGTACTGTTCTTCCCTGACAGGAGAAATCGCTATTCATACAGAAAATACCTTCCACTGATTACCATGGTGTTCTCTCTCCAAAGCAGAATGGACTCTCTGTCATGTATATCTGATGTGTACATAAATTTTCAAGGTTGACTACCTGGAATCCTCAAACTGTGATTTTTCCTTACACTGAATTCTCCCAATGTGCACAGTACTTTTGAAGAATAAAGATTTATAAAGTTTTATAAATGTTTCTCATGTACCAGAAAGCTATATAACAGTGTTTCCGGGGAGACTAGGTATGAGATCAGCATTTTTGTCTGGGCACGTACGTCTATCTGATGTTTCTTTTAGATGAATAAAGAAAGACCCAGACATACTGGTAGCTACATATAGGTGAGAAATAAGTAGTAGCAATTAGGGGAATAGGTAGGCAATTAAGTGTTATAGGGAGCATCACCACCAACAGTCAGAAGAGTGATGTTCAGAGGACGGTGAAAACCAGGAAAGTTGGATAAAGTCTTCATGGGGTGGGGGGGAGGAGGGAAAGAAGCTTGAATTAACCTCAGAGGCTTTGGGGGTTGCAGTAAACAGTTGAGATGAGAGAGATTCAGGGACAAAAATGGAGGCAAAACTGGGCATTGTGTGTTTGCAATCTAAGGGGACTGGAGAAAGCCAATGGAGGTCGTTGTCCCAGAACTGAATGACATCCCAGCAGAAGCTTTTCGATCTGAGAGACTGAAAGTAGAGAACCCATCAGAAGGCTGTAGACATCTTTAAAAGCTTGCTTTTCCCAGTTACCCTTTACTTTAGTTCTCCCCTGAAAACAGCTTAACAAAGAAAATGTTATCTTTGCTTTTTTTTTTTTTTTCCTTCACCTGCCTTTGCTCCCTGCATCCTGTTTCCCCAAGTACTTTCCACAGGCTGTTAATAGGTGTTGATTGAAAAATGGGTGGTCTTTGGGAAATACTGCCTTAAACAAAGCTAGCAAGTTTCTTGTACATAGCTAATGAGCTGATGCCTGTTGTGAAATTTCTGGGTGGGAACTGTGTCCTCTAACATTTCCCCCGATGCATTTGTCCATAGATGGCTTTTATCCTAAAGCATTGCTATCAACTGTGCTAGTGTTCCTTGGAACACACATGAAATAGCAGATGAGAAATCAATACAGTCATTTTCGAACTCTTAAAACAGGGGCCCTTGGGTGTCTCAGTTAGGTAAGCATCCAAGTCTTAATTTTGGTTCAGGTCGTGATCTCACCGTTGGTGAGGTTGAGCCCCATGTGGGATTCTGTGTTAGCAGTGATGAGACTTCTTGGGATTCTCTCTCTGCCCCTCCCCTGCTCACCCTAGCGCTCTCTCTCTCTCTCTCTCTCTCTCTCTCTCTCTCTGTCTGTCTCATTCAAAATAAATAAACTTAAAAAAAGAGAACTTTTGAAATAGAAACACAAAGCAGTCGACATAGACCTATAGAATTGAAATATCTACCAGTTTGAGGGGAGAAGAGGCCAACTTTTTTCCAGCATATTCTCAAGTACAAAAGTGTATGTGAGCCAATTAGCTGCCAAACAGAAGGAGCTGTTCCAACTCTAATTTTAACCTGCCCCTTTGGATGGCTGTAGGAGTGGTTCCCACATACTGCAAAGAGATTATTTTGTAAAGAGACTTTTCTTACTTCACCATATGGGAAAGAATCATCATTAGGACTCCCCCTTCCCCACCAACATGTAGCTTTGGATCCCATTTGTATAGCTTCTGTATACTGAAGATGATATCCCTAAACCTTCAGATCCCCTGGTAACCCTTTTGCATCCACAGTTTAAACTGGATGGAGAATTGCCGCTGTCCAGCATTGAGCTTCTGATGCAGCCCGTTGTGCTCTTCCCTTCTGGATTCACCAGCACTGGACAGCACTTAGCTAGTTCATTGCGAAGGGTAGCCACCTCTCTGCAGAGCTGTCCATGAATCAGTTTGTATTGAGCCACTTTGTAGGACAATCCTTGGGGTATACTTGTATATTTTGGGTTATTTTGGTGCTAGCAAAGTGGAATGCTCTGGGGGGCAAACTTAACATTGTTACCTTTGGCTGATTTATAGGACATTTTCCTGGAAGGCTGAACTTGCAATGATTTCTCTTTAAAAATTTATTAAAAGATCAATTGTCCCCAATGAGTGGTCATGCCAGTGAGAAATAAGTGCTGTTTAAGCATCCATGGGAAGGAGAATTGTGTTAGAAATACACTGAACAGCATCAAATGGCTGGTTTGTGGATGGCTCAAGAGAATCGAGGTGAGCCCGGTGAGAACTGCTACACAATCCCAATAGAAAAATGTAAAAATACTTAGATCTCCTTGTATTCTGTGAAATAATCATGTTGATGAGAAAATCTTGATCTTCATACCACAAACTAAGGGAAGACCTAGTTTATAACTCAGAGGAGGGAGACCTAGCAGAGAGGGAAGGCACCTAAGGCTGGTGTTGGTTTTAAAAAGGAATAGCTACCGTGATGGTAGAAGGCTGTTGAGACTGTTTTTAAATTTAGGTTTTCTGAAGCCTCTGTGGAAATAGGCTTTGAAAAAAAATCGCAAACCCTTTCGAGTTTCTTCTTCTTTTTTCTTACTTCATTATCTTATATCCTACCACTCGTGTTTCATTCTGTTGATTGGATCCTTCTCTTGTGAGTTTGAGGTGGTAAAATGTAAAAGACTGAAATGAGTTGTATTTGACAAAATTCCAGCACTTAGCAATAGATTTCAAACAAGCACTTGCTTTAGAAATGACTCCTTGAGGTAGGCAGTATCCAGCAATGGTTAGACACCTCAGCTTTAGGGCCGAAGCAGGTTTAAAATCTCAGCTCTGCCCTTCACTGACTTTCTGACTTGGGGCATGTTGCTGAGCTTTTCAGCCTGTGTTCTCCTTGATATAAACCCAAGTAATAATGCTTACCTTACAGAGAGTTTTTAGATTTAAATGCCCTGGTGTGTGCAAGTGTTAAAACACTTACAACAATAAATGGTGTTTAATACTGAGAATAATAACAGCTACAACTGACAAAGTAACTTTGCCTTCATGTGTCTGTAACAGAGAGGAAGAGGAATTCTTTATGCAGTTATGAGGGTGGAGGTAGTAAAATGTGGCCTTTAGAATTAGATGCCCAAATCACTGAAGATCCAAATGGACCTGATGAGAAGTGGTACTATATTGGCAGCTAAGGAAGGCTAAACCCAGGTAAGGAGAGTGTTGTACTCCTGAGTTATGAGAACAGTTGAAGTCTTCCGTTCCTAATTCTCGACCTCTCACCACTAGGTTTAATATGCCATCAACTTACTTCCATATAGAACTTTTGCCTTGGGAGCAGTGGGTAGTGGAGCTCTCTTTTAATCCTGGAGGAACTAGTATTGGAAGAAGGGGGCCAGGTGGTAGTTTAAACAGTCTATTCTATACTTCCTTCAAAATCATAACATTTTTTAATCTAGTTTTCATCTTCTCATGGAGAGGAAATTGCCATGTCTGGGATCGAGGAACCTTGTAGAGTTTTCTGAAAGAAAGATACTCAGTTTTACTCTGTAGTCAGTACATTCCTCAGCACAGAATCCCATTGGGCTCCTCAACATGAAGAGATGCTCTGGGGACCCTAGAGATTCTGTCTCCATTCTGTACCTGTAACACCGGGGCACAGAATCCATACCCTCCTAGAAAAGCACTGAAAGCGCATAAGGACTAGAGTTAATACCGTCATTCCCTTGAGGTGATATAGTCACATCAGTAAAAACAAAAATTATATTTATTTCCAAATGTATGAGGCTATTGTAGCTGTATTGAATTGACTTCAACCACTTTTAATGCCATCAATGCCACCATCAGCTTTGATTAAGCTAATGTTGTATCAATCAAGCTAATGTATAATTAATATTCTATCAATTCATAGTGCCTATAACTGAGACAACCTCAGAGTTTTCTCTACCTTACCAATTTGAATTTGTATTAAGTACAGATTTACAGACCAAGTGTGTGAATCTCCTGGTTTGATAAGAATAAGAATTTGCCTGAGGTCTCTTTGGCAACACGCAGACTAGAATTTCCCTGAGGTCAGTACTAAAAAAGGCATGCATATGAGGTGGGAGGGGGGGTACCATTTCCCTGTAACAGTTAAACAGGTAATCTAATACAAGTAATCTAATACAAGAAGTCCTCAGTTTAGGAATGGGTTGCATTCTATGAGTTAGCAAGTTAGTGATAGGAAATCCTAAAAGAATTTTTTTCTGAAAAAAATGTTTACATGTTGGAGGGTAGGCTAGCCTAAAAAAAAGGCTCTCCATCCTCTCTACCCTGAGTCTTTGTGAAGGAAGTCCCGAGATCCTCTGCCCAAGCCATGAAATAGGTAAGAAGAGAGGTGGGCAGAAAACAGGGGAAGCTTTGAGTACAGATAGGAAACATCCAGTCTTAAGGTAGTAAAGTGGATGGTGGAAATGAGGAAGGGGATCAAATACAATGGAAGCCATATTTTCTCACATAAGATTGTATCTAGTGAACAGATACTACCGGAGAGCCTAGTGTCGATTTCTTGGGAAAATCCATATCAATACAGTGATGGGAAAGCATAACAGTTGTCTTGATGGTGATGGATTTGGGATTAGATATGAAGAATATTTGACACCAGGATGTATCAGTAGTGAAGCTAAAGGTTGTCTCATCCAGAAAGATCTTGTAGTTATTCTGTACTTAATATTTCTATAACTTAATGTTTAAAAAGTATAAATCACATAAATATATGGAAATTATCTTGTGTTGCCTTTTCTCTTACCTGCTTCTTTGGTACTAAGTCCTATGAGATTTGTCTATTCCAAGATAATTCATACATTCTAATTCTTCTCAGTGATGAGGAAGGAGGAGGAGAAAACATTGCTTGGAAGTGAAACAAATCCTATATAGATAGGGGTGCTTCTGGTTATTAAAATTATGTCTGTTTGCTTATAGTACACTTCATCTGCTAGGTTTAACATGAAATAAAATGGATGATCCTGTAAAAGGCTATGAGAAAAAGGAGTAATGCTTTATTCATAATTAGCTAATGCTTTATAACATTCACCCCCAACAATATGCTAGTGTCTGCAGAAGGAAAGGATTCATTGGTCATCTTCAGAAACTCACTGCAATGCAACCCCCCCCTCCCCGTTTACATGGGAAAATCTATTCTCCTTTCCCATGGAATGATTCATCCATAGTGGCCCCAGTGGGCCAGTCGTGTGATTAAACCAAAAGGTTTGTGAATCTTTAATGCACGCACAGTCCTTTTTTTTTTTCTAGCAGATTTATGCCATAGAAATCGAACTATTAAAATGTAAGTATGCAATTTTTCTTGTGAAAAGACATTTTATGTTGATATTGTTTCATTTTTTAATATAGTAAGATACAGCAACCAACACTGGTGTATGAACAGACATTTTGAACTGAATTCATTATCTTTTATTTTAGATTTATGTTGAAGTATTATTACTATTGAAAGTATTATAGTTACTTTCATATGAGTTAAAACTCAGCTGTAACAATTCATTGACTAAATATTATGATGGTAGTCAACTTTCAGTTGGAAGTGTTAATTATTCACCTCATAATGCACTCATAAAAAAGATTTACCCACAGTCTCCGAGGAGTAGAAGGCATATTGTCTCTTGGCATATTTTACAAACAAGCTTTTCCTACACTCCCAATGCAAGGTTATTACATTTTCTCTTCTGTGACACTCAGAAAGGCTGTAGATAATCACACAGGATTGGATTTGTCATATGTTTAAAAAATGATGTATATTTTTCTTTGACTTAATGGTCATGGGAGGCTTCATTTAATTGGTTTTATGGGTTAAAGAACATCTTGATTAAGCAGTTATAAAGAAACAATATTTTCATGTGTATATGTACAATAAAATACATATGTGTTATGTTTTGATTTAATAGTCATTTTTAAAAAATCTTCTAATTACTTAAACCTAAGGAACATTTTTATTTGGTACTTACAGGATATTTATTTTTTTTAAAAAAGATAGCATCAAAAGGAAAAAATAGGTTTTGGACTTCTCATCTACTTTCTGGGATAGTATTAGGAACTTAAAATGCAGAGAGAGGGTAGGGTGAGGGTCTCCATTTGACTTAAATAGTCCTCTAGCAGTCAGATCAAGGTACATACCAGGGACGGAGCCAACTATTTTCAATTTTAAAATTTCCATTGCAGTATGCTAGCTTTCCTTTTCTTGACTCTAACGTTTAACATTTTTTGGAGGGGATTCATTATTTAAATGCTGCTTCTTGGTTACTCAGTATATCCTTCTAAAACTGTCTCTTTAATATTAGTACCAGATAACCACTGTAAAGATCCTTCTTAATTTTTTCAAGCATTCTTTATTTTCTTCTGAGATTCCTAGTGTTCGTGGTTATTTTTTCCTGATCTTTTGAAAATCATTTTTTTCTAATGATTTTTTAAATGAACATATTAGTTGATTGAAAGTTTTTATTTGTCTGTACTCCACTCAACTGACGCTATTTACTTTTATTTCATAACTTTGAAATCTATCACTTCCTTTGATTACAACCCCTGTCCTGTTGTATGTGAAGCCTTCTGCTTTTCCACGTGGTCTACATATTTACCTTGTTTATTTCTTTTCTTTCATTAGTGACTACATGTTTTTCTTTTTCTTCTAGTTTTTGATTCTGCATTTTTGGCATAGCTACCATCTTTTTTTTAATCTATTAATTAGATGGTAATGCCCATTTTGCTTTGTTTAGGACAGCCTACCAATTTTCACCAGTTGTGATGCAGCCATTTTGTTTCTCGGGGTCCTAAATGACATAAACTAGTCTCACTATGAAGCAGAGTCTTCTATTCATTTTTTTCATAGACTATGGACATTTCTAGGCCTTTGGGTCTTGCTTTGGCCAGACTATCTTACAAGTAAAACTAGGGTAATAGAGTCTGGCTTAGTTTCTGTAGGAGCAATACATAAACAGGCATTGGTAGTTTATAATGACTAATGTTGCTGCACTTTCCTATTACTGTTCTTAGGATAGTGGCTTGAGAATTCCGGTGGGGCTTAATATCTCAGAAAGATAAAGAATATACTCAGGATGTTTGTTACTGAGTTGGGGTTTCAGTTGTAAAGGAAGGCGTGGCAGAAAATAACATAGCCTTAATAAGGGAAACAAAAACAAGTAAATGTCAAATGTAATTCCTTAAAATCTGAAACGTAAATTTGTAAATCCTTTTGCCGCTTTATACCAAGTATCCTTGATTCTGATCTAAAAGGAAGTCCTGTATTTGACCTTGGATGATTCCTTGTCATTTTGTTCCTACCCTTTTTAATGAAATCCAACCTACCCATCTTCTACCTTACTATGTAACCTCTCCTTTCCCTATGACTTTGGGGGTATAGGCATTCATCTGGGATTATGCCAAAGGTCAGAGAAGTTCGAGGTGGATTGTTACATTTCTAATTTGCTAATCTCCCATGCATAGCACAAGTTCTAGCATCCCCTAGGAACAGAGCCCAAGGGATGGGGCCAGGGCCTCAATTTGAGTTGTGTCGCAATAGTAAAACTGCAGTTTGGTAGGTCCATGCTCAGGACAAAACCACGTATTTTCAGTTTCAGTAGGAGTGGCAAAAGCATTACACATGGCATGAGAACTTGGATAAAATGGTTAGGACTATAATCCCTTGCATAAAATAAAAAAATTAGTATATATAAAATATAAGTTTAATATAAATATTTTAGTATGTATTAAAATTAAAGTACAAGCCCAATGTTTCTCCCAGAATAAATTAAGCCAATTTTAACTTACTGTGTGTTAATTTGTACAGGATATTTATTTTCTGATAACTTAATAATGAGGGAACAAAAAAGCTAATGGCTTCTCTGCAAATGATCAAATTAAAGCTATAAAGTAGTATGTACATCACCTCACTGATGCAGATTTTTAAATTGATTTTTGTTCAAGTGATTAATTGAAATTTCATATTTGGTTAACTGTTTTAAAGTAGAAATAAAAGGTTTCTGATAATAAACATCAGAAAAAGTTTTTCATAAGACACATTTAGAAGAACACAGGACTGTATCTTCATAATTGTTGTGGGAATGATAATTTTGTACAAGTATTGAACCATTGTACAAGCTTAAATATATTCGAGCAAAAGGGTAAGAGCATCTCCTAGGGTAGAGAGTAAAATTCTGAGTTAAAAAATGTGTCATTCTAATGAAAACTTAGCATATCAAGAGAGATCAGTTTCCTTGACAGCAAGAGTGTATGTTAATCCCTAATGTACTCACAAGCCAAAGTAAAGAACGTGTGTATACTCAAAGTTGTTTTCATACTTCAGTGAAACTTAGGATGATGTTAGTAGATGCGTCACCCCTCTGAAACCTATTATGTTTAATAGCAGTGAGTATTTCCAAAATTTAGGGGGGTTTAAAATATGGCAGCTGCTGCTGCTGGTACTACTACTACTACTACTACTACTACTACTACTACTACTATAAAGGATCTGAACTGGAGATGAGCACTACAGTTTAGCAAATGACTATAGCTTATAAAGTTAGTCAACCTTCACTAAAATCACATTTTTGAGGAAAAACGCTTTACTTCTTAAAACAATTATGACTATGTTTAAAAATTAGGCTCTGTCTTCATACCACCAACTACTTACACGTAATGACAAGAAAGTGAGAATTTAAAGAGATGCATTCAGTATCTCAACTACTCACTTGGTGATCTTAAAAACTTTTTCATTTATTAATGATGAACCAGTTTTTTTTTTTTTTTAACAGTAGAGAGTTTGAATTCAAAATCCCTGGTCTTTGCTCTATATTACTGGCTACATGTTTTATCTTCCTACCCCTTAATCATACAATTACCATGTTATTTTTAGCTTAAAATGAAATTAGGAATGAACATACTCAGGTGACTACTGTGATGTATTTGAAAGCTCCAAACTGGTTTTATTTTAAATTTCAATTCATCCATGCTACCTTGGAAGTATCTATTTTTGCCATGGAACACATGCCTTTCTGAAAGCTTCTAATGGATATAGTTATTAGAAAATACAATTACCGGGGCGCCTGGGTGGCTTAGTCGGTTAAGCGTCCGACTTTCGCTTGGGTCATGATCTCGCGGTTCGTGGGTTCGAGCCCCGCGTCGGGCTCTGTGCTGACTGCCAGCTCAGAGCCTGGAGCCTGTTTCAGTCTGTGACTCCCTCTCTGACCCTCCCCTGCTCACGCTGTCTCTCTCTCTCTCCTAGAAATAAATAAAACATAAAAAAAAAAAAATTAAAAAAAAAAAAAAAAGAAAATACAATTACCCACACAGATCTAAAAACAGTGATTTTATAGAATCGTGGAATTGCCATCTTACTTTAGGCTGGAAGAAAAGTAGTTAATGTAAGTGTTGGGACATTAAACAAGTGACAACAGAGTTCCAGATGACCATCAGAGTGACATTTACAATATTCCTAGTCTGACTTTACAATCCTTGAGTTTTAAATCACTTTCAAGTTGGAGGCTGTGCAATGTGTTTCATACCTTTTAGTGGCTGAAAGGTAGGAGTGCAGTATGTGTGTGGTCTGAGTTTTTGTGGACGTGATCTGCATTTAATCTGGGGAAATTAATTCCCTAAGCTGCTGGCAGGCAGCATGTACTTGTTAATTATTCAGGTGGATGACAAATGCAGAGCAGAGGTTCTCGCAAAGACAAAGTTTGTATGATGCATGTTTAGTAACTGATAGGCCTGACATTCAGTGGTGTCTTATTCAGTGCTAATCCTAATAAGCTGCCTGGTGAGATGAACGCCTTTCCTCCTATCCTCTGCAGAGAAAACAGAGATCTGAAAGAACTTCATTATGGCAATAAATCCTGTGCTTCAATGGTATTCTTGGTGAAAAGGTAACTTGTCCAGATGACTAACAGCAGAAAGTCAGGATGCTGGTGTGATAACAAGTCCTAAAGCAAATAAAGCTTTACACGAAGGCATGGCCATTGTCTCCATTCTGTTGTGAAGGTGATTTTGTGCGTGTAGACCTTCAAATTAATTCAGTAGCATACCACTGACAGTGCGATCGTTTGTTCTGCGTTTCGAGTGGTAGGAAACCTCACTCCTGCCCCCTTCTAATCTAATGTGATTAGGTTTAGGAAGGTTTCCATATTTCTCTATGCTGATAGATTTGTTAGTATGGAAACATTTCCCATGAATCTTGGCATTAACCTTTATAAAACTTCCAGATCTGGCTTTCTCTCTCAAGCTGCACTCTTTCTGCCACTGCGAAGTGAAACGTACAAAGAATTGATTGGATCAGCTAGAAAGTACTGCTTTTGGCCAATTCTTAAATATTAGTTGCTATGACTGTATTTAACCCGTCCAGTTTAGCTTGCCTCTTCTTAAATGTTCAGGTTTGATGGATGCAACGCCTGAATCATAATTTAGCTAAGCCAATTCAGTTGTAAAAAAAACTCAAGGTACTTTGTAGACCCGAGTGAGAGACACCTGTTCGGTGAGAACTATAAGCAGGTTTAGTACTGAACCATGAATCAGTAGCTCAGTCTTGTCATTAGTTAAAATTATGAGCTTGTGCCTGTGACTTAGCTTCTCTGGGCCCAGTTTCCTCCTGTGGGAAATGATAGAGTTGAACTCAGTATGTAGATTTCATTTCTATGATACTATTTACTTTTTTGTGGCATTGTGAACATATACCCATAATCGGACATTTTAGATATGCAGTCTTTAAGATCAAGAGTTTTTTCAGTTTCTGTACATGTGTATACAATGCAGAATATTTACATTGACCTTCCATGAAGGTCGCTCATGACTGTGAAAGTCTCCTCAGTGGCATCTCTAAGGTTAGCTCTTCAACTTGTTCTTTTAGTGTTGGAGTGTTTGATTCACTACTGAGTAACATTTTAAATGTCATTTTGATAGTTATCTGGAACTCTCCAGTCACTTGTTTCATGTCCCAACATTTATATTAACTACTTTTCTGCCACTTGATCTAAATTCTAAAAATGGTAATGCCTGAATGTAATAACGAACACCTTAATCCAGAAATAAAACAACACCAGCACACAGAAGACCTATTCAGGGGCCTTTCAAGTCATTTGCCTTTTCACTCCAATAGTAATTTCATCTTCTAACACCATAAATGGGTTTTTTTTTCTCTTCTTGAACTTCGTATAAATGGAATCCTACAGTGTGTATTCTTTTCGGTTTGACTTGTTTTACTCAACATTAGGTTTGTGAGATGAGTTGTATGCTTGTATCATCATAGTTGGTTCATTCTTTGTGTGGTACAGGGTTTGGTTTTATGAATGTACTACATTTGGGGCACCCGGGTAGCTCAGTTGGTTGAGCCTCTGACTTCAGCTCAGGTGGTGATCTCAAGGTTCATGGGTTCCAGCCTTGCATTGGGTTCTGTGCTGACAGCTCAGATAGTGGAGTCTGCTTTGGATTCTGTGTATCCCTCTCTCTCTGCCTCTCTGGCGCTCATGCTCTCTCTCAAAAATGAATAAATGTTAAAAAAATGTACCACTGTTTATTAATTTTGGTGAACATGTCAACAGTTGCTCATAGTGTAGATACTAACTTTGATCATGTCTTTGTGCTAATGGATGTGTTCATTTCTGCTGGATGTACATTTGGATGCGTATTTGCTTAGTCATAGGCTTTGTATATGTTTATCTTTTGAAGATGCTGCTAATTTTCCAAAGTGGCTATGCAAACTTACACACCCATTAGCAATATATGTGAATTGCAGTGGCTCCTTATGTTGGCCAACACTTTTATCTGTCATATGTATATTATATATGATATATATTATTTAATAATTATAATATTTAGAGAGAGAGAGTGCATTCATGAGTGGGGGGAGAGGCAGAGCAGTGGCGAGAGAAAAGAGAGAGGAGAGAAAAGAGAGAGGAGAGAAAAGAGAGAGGAGAGAAAAGAGAGAGGAGAGAAAAGAGAGAGGGAGGGAGGGAGGGAGGGGGAGAGGGAAGGGGAGAGAGGGAAGGGGAGAGAGAAAGATTCCACATCCAAAACAAAGCCTGACATGGGGCTTGATCTCACGAAGTAGGAGATCATGAACTGAACCGAAGTCAAGAGTTCAACACAGAACTAAACGAGCCCCCCAGACACACTACTGTCTTATATTTTTAGCCATTCTGGTGGATGTGTGATTTTCAATTGTGATTTCCTGGTGATCAGTGAAGTCAAACACAGTTGTGGAGATTTAGTGGCCATTCAGTATTTAGGTTTGTGTTTTTGAGTGTTTTGCCCAATTTTCTGCTGTATTGTCTGCCTCTTTGATTAATTTATAAGAGTTCTTTATCTATTTCAGATGGAAATCTCTTTTCTACATACAAATATCCCCTCTGTCTCTGAGTCTTTTTTATTCTTTTAATTTTTCCATAGATGAACAGAAATTCCTAACTTAGATGTTTTGAGAGTTATATTTTTTTCTCTTTAGAAGCATTTATGTCCTATTTAAGAGGTCTGCATGCTCTAGTATCCTAAAGATGTTTACGTGCATTTTCTTAAAAAAATATTTAAATCTGTAATGTATCTGGAATTAATTATTGGGATTAATATTGGTGAATAGCATAAAATCGAGGTCTATGTGGGTAACTAAATAGTCTAGTACCCTTTACTGAGCTGGCATTGGCTTACTCTCATCCCCAGAAGTATTCCCTTAATTATAAGTTAGTTTACCAAAGAATTATACTTTGAGGGACCCACATAAATTACAAGAATACATAAAGTTACAGAAGATGTTTAACTCAGGTAATAGTTGGAAGTCTCTTACAAGGGAAAAAAGCAACATGGGAAGAACTGGTAGTATGAAATAATGTACTTAAATATATAATTACCTAAGTATCTAACAATAACAATTTGGCAGTGTTTGAATATGGAAAGTCGCTAGCAGGGGTCATGCCTTCACTTGACTTATACTCTTAGATTCTTGTATTTGTAATTACTGGAGTCCATACTGGAGAGCGGGTGGTGGGTACAAGGGAAATACTCCACTAAAGAAATGGTTGGGTTTCTAAAACCCCAGTTTTCCTTTATTTTGTAATAGAAAAATAATGAACAAGTTTTGGTTTATGAGTAACTTATTAAGGACTTCTAGATATTTTGAGGCAAGTGTATGTAGCCCCCCAAATTACAGAGCTGGCCCAGCTCATTTTTTTGTCCCTGTGAAATGTCTGGGGTGGTCAGTACTCTTAGTGATTGTTTCCTCTGGGTTAAGAAAGGAATAATCTTTTTTTTTTTTTTTTTTTTACAAATAGTTTATTGTCAAATTAGTTTCCACATAACACCCAGTGCTCATCCCCACAAGTGCCCTCCTCCATGCCCACCCCTCCTCCCCCACATCCACAGTCCTCAGTTTTTGTCAGCATTCAAGAGTCTCTCATGGTTTGCCTCTCTCCCTTTTCCCACCATTTCCGCCCTTCTTCTCCCCCTTGGTCCTCTGTTAAGTTCCTCCTAATCCTCCTATACGTGCACACATATGATATTTGTCCTTCTCTGCCTGACTTATTTCGCTCAGCATAACACCCTCAAGGTCCATCCATGTTGCTACACATGGCCAGATTTCATTGTTTCTCATTGCCATGCAGTATTCCATGGTATAGATAAACCACATCTTCTTGATCCATTCATCTGTTGATGGACACTTAGGCTCTTTCCAGGTTTTAGCTATTGTGGAGAGTGCTGCTATGAACATTGGGGTACATGTGCTCCTATGCATCAACATTTCTGTATCCCTTGGGTAAATTCCTAGCAGTGCTATTGCTGGGTCCTAGGGGAGTTCTATTGTTAGTTTCCTGAGGAACCTCCACACTGTTTTCCAGAGGGGCTGTACCAGTTTACATTCCCACCAACAGTGTAGGAGGGTGCCCGTTTCTCCACATCCTCGCCAGCATCTAGAGTTCTCTGATTGGCTCATTTTAGCCACTCTGACTGGCGTGAGGTGGTATCTCAGTGTGGTTTTGATTTGTATTTCCCTGATGAGGAGGGATGCTGAGCATCGTTTCATGTGTCTGTTGGCCATCTGGATGTCCTCTTTGGAGAAGTGTCTGTTCATATCTTCTGCCCATTTCTTCACTGGGTTGTTTGTTTTTCGGGCGTGTAGTTTGGTGAGTTCTTTGTAGATTCTGGATATCAACCCTTTATCTGATATGTCATTTGCAACTATCTTTTCCCATTCGGTTGGTTGCCTATTAATTTTCTGGGTTGTTTCCTTGGCTGTGCAGAAGCTTTTAATCTTGAGGAGGTCCCAACAGTTTATTTTTTCTCTTAATTCCCTTGCTTTTGGGGATGTGTCAAGTAAGAAGTTGCTGCGGTGGAGGTCAAGGAGGTTGCTTCCTGCTTTCTCCTCTAGGGTGTTTGATAGTTTCCTGTCTCACGTTCAGGTCCTTGATCCATTTTGAGTTTATTTTTGTGCATGGTGTGAGAAAATGATCTAGTTTCATTCTTCTGCATGTTGCTGTCCAGTTCTCCCAACACCATCTGTTAAAAAGGCTGTCTTTTTTCTATCGGATATTCTTTCCTGCTTTGTCAAAGATTAGTTGGCTGTATACTTTTGGGTCCACTTCTGAGTTCTCGATTCTGTTCCATTGGTCTATGTGTCTGTTTTTATGCCAATACCATACTGTCTTGATGATGACAGCTTTGTAGTAGAGGCTAAAGTCTGGGATGGTGATCCCTCCCATTTTGGTTTTATTTTTCAGGATTACTTTTGCTATTCGGGGTCTTTTGTGGTTCCATACAAATTTTTGGATAGTTTGTTCTAGTTTTGAGAAGTATGCTGGTGCAATTTTGATTGGAATTGCATTGAATGTGTAGTGTGCCTTAGGTAGTACTGACATCTTAACTATATTTATTCTTCCTATCCATGAGCATGGAATGTTTTTCCATTTCTTTGTGTCTTCTTCAATTTCCTTCATAAGTTTTCTATAGTTTTCATCATACAGATCTCTTGTATCCTTGGTTAGGTTTATTCCGAGGTATTTTATGGTTTTTTGTGCAATTGTGAATGGGAGCAATTTCTTGATTTCTCTTTCTGTTGCTTCATTGTTGGTGTATAAAAATGCAACCGATTTCTGTACGTTGATTTTGTACCCTGCAACTTGGCTGAATTCTTGGATCAGTTCTAGTAGGCTTCTGGTGGAGTCTGTCGGGTTTTCTATGTAGAGTATCATGTCGTCTGTGAAGAGTGAAAGTTTGACTTCCTCTTTGCCAATTCTGATGCCTTTGATGTCCTAAGAAAGGAATAATCTTATTTACAAATGACCATCCATGTTCTTTCTAATTAGACATTTTAAACCTTGTGAACTGAGAGTAATATTGGGAAGGTAGGTTTTCCTATGGTGAATATTCACTTCTACTTTAAACCACCAATTTTATATCTTGTGGAATTTAAGATACAAAGTTGCAGTAGAGAGACTTTTTGCTGATCCACTAATTAACTGAGCCATTCTTAGAAATTTTAGTCATGACTATTTTAAGACTTGATTTTACCTAGCAAAGATGCAGCATTCAGAGCTATGTAAATATTTGATATCTGCAGAGTCCATCGTTTCTTAAGGTACATGATACATAATGGCATCTTTGCTTTAGTCATAATAGAAAACCTACTTATATAGTTGTAGCTTTTATCTTGCAAGGGGTAACCTGAAACTTTTGGTTAACTATTACCTATTTTTTCTCATTGAATAGTAATTTAAAAAGATAATTCTAATTTGAGAATTTAATTTAGAGAAAAATTCCTATTTGTGAAGCGAGCTGGAAGACAGTCAGCCTGAATTAGTGAAAGTTCTGGAACAAATATGACTCCTACTGCATGTCATCCCTTGATCTAAATTTTACAGTATAAGCAATTAGATTCAATTCTAATAAATGTGAGAATTTAGGGAATTTATTTTTAATTTTGCTAGAACACCTAAAATTCTAGTCTCTGCTGTTTCTGCTGTTGAGTTTCCTCTCGTTGTGTTTCTGCTGTTGATTATAAATGGGTGCCTCCAACGTGCTGGAATATATGGTTGTATATGAAGGTAAATGTTGACCTTGATATATTTTATCACATTATTACATAACGTGAGGCTGAACTTAAAACAGCCCTGAATTATCAATTATTCTGATTTACTGGATTCTTTATTATATTTAAAGGGTCATCAATAAGGTAATAAATTGTAATGCAGTGTTCCTAGTTAGAAGAGTATTCAGAATCATGTGACTAGTTCTTTATAGAATAGGTAGAGTCCAGATCAATTTCACCACACATGCCATCACACATACAGGTGCACACACGTCTGTAAGCAAGCACATGCACAAACATACATGCACACAGATACGCACTATGGCATCTAATACATGAGCATTTTTAAATGTGTACCAATTCAAGCCTTTTTTAGTTTCTTTTCTGTTTAAAAAATGGTCTCTAATAAAGTAACATGTTAACTTGTTACTAGGCCTGTTGGTTAGCAGGTTTCATTAAAAATGAAAAGTTATAGGGGTGCCTGGGTGGCTCAGTTAGTTAAGCATCTGACTTTGGCTCAGGTCATGATCTCACGGTTCGTGTTTCGAGCCCCGCGTCAGGCTCTGTGCTGACAGCTCAGAGCCTGGAGCCTGCTTCAGATTCTATGTCTCCCTCTCTCTCTCTCTCAGCCCCTTCTAGGTCTCTTTGTCCTTCTCCTTCTCTCTGTCTCTGTCTCTGTCTCTCTGTCTCACTCTCTCTCTCCCCTTCCTTTCTCTCCCTCTCTCTTCCTCCCTCCCTCTCTCTCTCTCTTTCTCTCCCTCCCTCTCAAAAAATAAGCATTAAATTTTTTTAAAAAGGAAAAGGTATAAATTATTATGTCTAAAATATATATAATTGAGAGGAAGAGAGCATGGATGTATTTTAAACAAATATGTTGCATATGAACAACAATAACTTAAAATAGCAAAACCTGAAGAAAAAGCTCTCCACAGTGGTTTGCTGATAGTACATAGAGCAACTGAAAAAGTATTTTTGAAGTTTTAAAAATTTGACATTTAAACCTCTGTGTACTGTTAGAAATTCCCCAAGTAATTCGTTCCTCAGAGGAAGGGGGAAGACTGATGAGGTCCAGGAAGCATGTTGCTGGTTGAGCCTACTGACCCTCTAGTGGAAGAAATACCTAGAATTAGCCTCAGAGTTACATTTTGGAATCTGGGCCAATAAAATCTACTTCTGTAGCTTAGATTATTATGCCTCCTTTGACCAAATTTGTGTCCCTGTGTCCATTATATCTCCTGTGTGTCAGACATAATCATCCAACATTCTGTTGCTCACCAATGTCCAATAATTTCAAATGACCTTGTCTCCTAAACTGAACTCTGTAGCTCCCACTAAAACTTGTTCCTCTTCCCTGTTCTCTCTTTCAACATACAGCATCACTGTTAATGAAATTTTACAAGCCATAAACCAAAGCATTCTTCTTGGTGATTCCATTTCCATTCTCTTCCCCATATTCAATCTGACACCTCCTAACACTTGTCGGATCTGCACAGCTCTCCATTCTCTCTTCCATAACCCATCACAGTCACCATCGTCTCTTGCCTGAATCAATCTCTTAATTGTTCTCCTTCCTCCAGTTTTGTCCACCCCTATTCAAATCCTATTTCCATATGGCCATCTGCTGTTCGGACTTTATTGTGCATGGGTTTATGAGGTTGTTTCCCATTGTGACGACAAACAAAAACAAGGTAGGGGTAGAACGCAGTGCATGAGTGAGGGTGGTGTTGGGAGAAGAGAATGAGGGAGAAAGAGAGGACCAGGGAAATCCACCTTGCTGCATAGAACCGTATACAGTAGTGGTTAAGAGTTGTGAACACCTGGGTTCGTATCATGGATCTGTTGTGCTTGTGACTCTGAACACCTTGCTTAACATTTGGGGATACTTTTTCATTTGTAAGATGGAGATAAAGTAGAAACTAATTTATAGAGCTGCTTAGAAGACTACGTGAATAATGATGTAAAATACCTGGCGTACCTTAAATACCTTATAAATGTTAGCTGCTCTTACTGTTTTTATTGGAATACTGTCTAGAAGAGAGTTAAGACAACACCACAAGAACCCAGACTGGCCAGACTGGAAGGATACAACGTATAATAGAGATCCTGCTGGTAGCACAGTGAGGAGAGGGAATGTGGGAAGAGGGGAAGGAAAGCCAGGACTGCGGAGGTGGGTGGCTCCTGAGGTTGTATCTTTGAGAGCATTTTCCCAGATAAACTGTGATTCAAATCAAAACAAAGAAAACTTAGTTATATGGGTGGTTCTGGTTCTTCTCCTCCTGGCCCCAATCTGATTAAGGTAATTGCTTAATTTTCCCATTTTTGTGTATGTGTGCCAACAGCTATTTTGCATGTTACATTATTATGTAGCAGTCTGCTGGCCTTTTGTCTACTTCATTGAATTATTGGAAAATGGACATATTTTTATCCTAAACAATATGATGGTTTAATCTTCAGCTGAAAGAGGCACTTGGGTGGCTCACTTGATTGAGTGTCCAACTCTTATTTATTTATTTACTTTTTCAATGTTTATTTTTGAAAGAGGGAGAGAGAGAAAGAGGGAGGGGATGGGCAGAGACAGGGAAACACAGAATCTGAAGCAGGCTCCAGGCTCTGAGCCATCAGCACAGAGCCCGATGTGGGACTCAAACTCACAAACCTGAGATCATGACCTCAGCTGAAGCTGGACGCTTAACCAACTGAGCCACCCAGGTGCCCCTAGCATTCGACTCTTAATTTCAGCTCAGGTCATGAGCCAAGGGTTGTGGGATTGAGCTCTGTGTTGGGCTCTGGGATGACAGCATTGAGCCTGCTTGGGATTCTCTCTCTCCCCACCCCCTCTTTCTTTCTTTTTCTCTTTCTCTTTCTCTCTCTCTCCCTTTCCCTTTGCCCCGTCTCCTGCTCACATGTGCTTTCTCTCTTTTTTTTATCAAAATTTTAAAAAATTAGAAAGAAATTTCATCTAGAAGAACATCCCCAACATCTGGTGAAAAAGTGTTTGGTGTATGAAAGTTTGGGTAAAATTCTGGGGATATGATGTGACTTCTGTATGCCCCGGTTCAATGGTCCTTCAAATCAGGCTCTAGTGATAAATGGTACCCTCGATCACCTACACCTCTGGCCTGGTTCACTCTCTGGCTACTCAGTTGGCCCCAGAGAATGAGCTTGTTTCCTGTTTCCCTCTGGGGACTGGCCATAGGTCAGTAGAGTTGCCAGGAAGCTAGTACTTTCCCAGGAGTGTTTGCAGTCATAGAGCATACTGTTGGGTCTTTTCTTGGCTACACTGGAATCGGTCATGACATGACATGATAACTTTGCCCTTGTGCTTTGCAGAGTTACGATCAACCTTGAGCATGGTACTGTTCTATATGTTATTCCAGGACCTGGTATACCTCGGTATCCCTGTAGGGTTGAATTTATCTTATATGTTTATGTTTTCACAACTTTCATATCCTTGGGGTTAAAAGGTGCTAAACACCATTTCTAGTGATGATCAGTTGTAGAGAAATAGCATCTGTGAAGATACTGCCAAAGAACAGTTGGTAAGATTTATTTGCACTGTGAAATTTTAATTGCCTTAGCTTTTGACTTTAAAGTTGTATTTTGAGGTCATCCCTGCTCCATCATGGAAGAGCAGCCACTTGGCCATGCTGAGGGTGATTGGACGGTAACAGAATTGCAGTAGCGTCATCTAGAGATAAGTTCCAACACATGTGTTCAGGAACGAAGGATGTCTTTTTCCAGAAACTATTGTGTGTTTGTTGGGGAGAGGGCAATAATCATGGCCCTATTTAGATGTTATTTGAGAGGGGCTTTGCTGTTGGAGCTCCATGACGGAGAAGTTTCAGCAGCATCAGTGTTAGGCAGATGACTGCTATGTGGCAAAAAGGAAAAGAGAGAGGACGTTGTGTGAATAAAAGGAGGAGAAAACTTTCCAAAATTTAAATAAACTGTTGATGAGGAGAACTCACATCTACCTCTAAAACCTTACAGAATCTGCCTTTAAGAAATACAAAATGAAAAAAAGCAAAAGTGTAGAACAGGATAAAAAATCGATGTGGCTCTCCAGCTACATTGCAGACTAACTGTAATGTTGAACACTGCATCTCCGTGTACAGTGAGTTCATTTCTGTAAATATCACAAGGACCTTGTTCTAACACTTTCACTTATAACAAGGTCCTTGAGAACCCCATAGAGTAGAGCATTATAGTATAGGTTTAGTATCATTCTAAAAATTTATTGATGTGTCCAAGTGATTTTTTTTTTTTAGGTCTTGAGCTTATTTTCCTTCCTTACTCTTTCTCCTTCAGAGGATGATTCCTTTTTAGTTCACATGGGTAAAAGTCCGTAAGTTGCTGCACTTGTGATTAATTGTATTTCAAATTCCTCTTCAGCCACACTGTGGTGAGTTGTAGAAATTTTATGTGCAGTGAACTTGTTAAAAAGAAGCCAGATATTCTGTGGCTCTTATATTTTTTAAAACCTGCTGAGCATTTTAGTGCAAACATCTTACATTTTGAGAAAATGTGAAATAAAAATACATTAGGCAGAAGCCAGCGTGGAATGTTAGTGGCCTGTGTGCCTCTACTGAGATTGTGCTGAATGCCAGTTGGCCAGACTCAGGAACATTTCAATGCTGTTTCTAAGAGGAAACAGTGCATGGCCATAAGCCACATTAAGTTCATTAGGTGCAATTGCTACATGACACAGTTAATATGGTGACAGAAATAAACTCTTCAGTGACTCAATTCTAGTGGCACCAATTTTAACCAATTTATCAGACAATTGAGTATGTTCTGCAGTTGGGACGGATCTTAAAAAATATGGTGCCCATTTTCTTGTTTGGTTTATTTGACTTTGTAGACACAGCTCCGTTTAGGAAGATGCGGATATGTATTCACTAAGCATGTAAGCACTGGTAATGGGGGTTGGTCTGTGAACTGGTGCTTAAAGGAGGTTTTTAACTAACCAACTTAGAATGCATCTAGAAGATATTTATGATACAGGAAAGCATCCAATGTATCTTGCAGAAGTTTGTGTGTGTGTGTGTGTGTGTGTGTGTGTGTGTGTGTGTGTGTGTCTATTTCAGTAATCTGTTTTTGTAAGAAATATAAAGGTTAAAAATCACCAATTATATTGAGGTGCCTGGGTGGCTCAGTTGGTTAAGAGTTTGACTTCAGCTCAGGTCTCTACCCCTGTGTAGGGCTCTGTGCTGACAGCTAAGAGCCTGGACCCTTCTTTGGATTCTTTGTATCCCTCTCTTTCTCTCCCTCCCCCAGTTGTGCTCTGTCTTTATTGGAAAACTAAATAAACATTGGAAAAAATCATCAATTATAACATATAAAATGGATTATAGTCATGTTTGCTAAATGATCAAATGAATATCTATAGTTTGTTTTTGCAAATAATCATATTACCTATATACCTTATACTGTAGTCTTTCTACATTTTATCTCAGGGCATATTAAGTTAAATTAAAAAATGCGTGAATTAGAACTCTATTTTAAGGATGAGAAAACTGAATGAGAATAGTATAGTAGGAAATAAAATAAAGATCTACCATGGTAGTGGTGGTTTACACAATCTGACCTTTCTGTTGTCCAAATTTATGACTTGAATAGCAAAATTTCAGTTCTGAACTCCCTGTTGTGTTCTAAACTAAACTTAAATCCAGCTACATATTACTATCTGGCTTTAACACTTTCAGCTAGATTACATAGATTGCTAAGGCACAGCAAAAACTACTCTTTGTTAGAATGACTCAGGCAACATTAGATAATATGCAGATAAATTACAGGATCAGCTTAGTGTTAATTAGTCCCAAGTCTGTTCCCATTGTAGCAATTGATTCTATGTTAATAATGCATGCATGGGTGTTGAACACGTATAATTTAGGGATATTTTTTTTTTAATTTTTCTTTAATGTTTTATTTATTTCTAGGAGAGAGAGAGAGAGAGAGAGAGAGACAGCGTGAGCAGGGGAGGGTCAGAGAGAGAGGGAGTCACAGACTGAACCAGGCTCCAGGCTCTGAGCTGGCAGTCAGCACAGAGCCCGACGCGGGGCTCGAACCCACGAACCGCGAGATCATGACCTAAGTGAAAGTCGGCCGCTTAACCAACTAAGCCACCCAGGCGCCCCTTTAGGGATATTTTTGATTAAACAAATACACTCCTGGAAAAACAAAATCAAATCTTAAATAGTCTAGCAATGACATGGGTCAGACTGATGAGTCTCTGCTAGTCTGTCAGACTATTGTTTTTTCAAGATGATGCCCATTAGAGAATAGATTAGATGGGGAGAAATGTCTTGCTGCTTCTTGGAAGCTGGATATCAAGGATATATCAACTGTATTGCCTGTGATATTGGAATAGTTACACAAAATAAAGTAAGCCAAAGTTGCATACCAGCTTTCATTAAGCACAGCACTTTCTGGAGACAGGAAGCCTAGAATGAATGTCCTCTTCCTATCTTTGCTATGATCAAGTTTTCAAATTTTTGTTGAAGACCTTTCTTTATACTGATACACAAACACAATTATCCCAATTAGACTTTTCCTTCTTCTTTGTCAAATTTTGGAAATTATTTTGTAAGAAAATAAAAAGCAGTCTTAATTTCTAAAGCCACTGGACATCATTTTCAGGGAGTAAGTTTATCCTTACCTCTCTAGTTCATGGAATGATTACCAAGGTCATCCCAAGGACAGTAGCACCAGTTAAAAAGAAGTCTGCTTATACCTAACCTGCTGCCCAATGGAGCTTGTCAGCTCAGAACAAGTTTTACACCCCGTATGGGTTCATCTCATGTGTGGGAGCCAAAATGATCCTAACACTGACATTTTCAGGATTGTTATGTATCAGAAGTTGTGTTGATGAAAAGAAATAGATAAATAAAGGGGGAAACAAATAGCAAATCATTTGATTAAATGGTTGAAACTTTTGGAAAAATGAGGAATAGGACTTTGTCTCAGACCACTACAGGACATCTGCTCTAAAATGAGAAAAGTTGTTACTTTAGGCACAAGATTATGATAATATTTTATTGGAAATGATGACAGAGTTGAATATGAAATTTGTTTCCACTGTGCATACTCACCAGTAGAAGCCTCTAGCTGTGAACATGATTAACAATCCATTAAGGTGACAACTTTTTAGAAATGGGTGATGTGGCATTTTTCTGATTAGAATCCCTTAGATGATATCTCCAGGAAAATGAATTTATTTATTTTTATGTTTATTTTTTTATTTATGAGAGAGAGAGAGAAAGTGAGTGGGTGAGTGGAACAGGGGGACAGAGGAAGAGAGAGAAAGAATCTGAAGGAGTCTGCATGCTCAGTGAGGAGCCTGACACAAGGCATCGTCCTATGACCCTGGGATCATGACCTGAGCTGAAACCAAGAGTGAGACTCTCAACCCACTGAGTGACCCAGGTGCCCCTCCAGGCACTTGAATTTAAGTAAAAGTTCTCCCAACATAGTTTTCTCAGGAGTGTGAAGTGCCAAATTACTTGTTTTCTGTATTTTACACATATTGGCTAGAGGATTTTCAACAACCCTTTGTGTAAGTATACGTGTGGGAAACACTTGACAAATTGTTTTTGCAATGCCACAAAACCTTTGACTTGAGAGTAAACTTGCTGTCTCCACATTTTACAAACATGGGCTCTTCGGTGCCTTCCACACATTAAAAAGGAGGGATTCATGAATGAGAAAAAAATCATGATCTATAATTTTTAGATTATTCTATTCTCAGAAAATAACTTGAGAAGACAGATATTAACCATCTGCTTACATCAAGACTGATATACAGGAATTCTGAACGACTAGCCTCAGTTCACACAGTAAAATAATACAAAACCAAGAATACCATAGCATTTCCTAATACCTCATTTCTGGATGCTACTGAATCAGATAGACTTTCTCCCTTACTATGGAGAATAAAATGAAATCTTAATGATCCATCTGAAAATAAATGTGTGTGGGTGTGTATATGTGTGCACACATAGGTTTCTTCTACCTTCAGGAGTGTGCTGAGGACCCTTTGGCTATCACTAGAGTTTGAGTGTCATCGGCTATTGTATAGTCCATTTCTCTGGTGGCTCTGGGCATGGTGAAGGCTGCTGGTGGATGTTCCCTATTTACCAACATGGAGCTGGGGAGTTAAGCAGACCTCTTTCTGAACTAGATTCTTTACCATGGGATCCCTCCAGTTACTTTCTTGCTGTTACCAGGCATAACAATCCAATAACCAAGTTAGATACACATCGATAGCTTCATTCAGTATGAACAAATATATTGTCTATCAAGTGGTAAAAGGATGTGTTTACAGGATAGCAAACTGGCTTCCCATTTTATTTCCCAGTTTTCTTATATCAACACTTGTTGAGATTGAACCTTTTTCTCCAGGCATGTGGTACGGGTACTGTGGGAGGTACCGAGTGCCAGCAGTGACAATCACAGACATACATGCACACCATGCTCTTAGTTCTTAGGGGCACTTACATAGATTGGTTGCTAGAGCATGTGATTCTTTTGATGTGAGTTTGAGCCCCACATTGGGAGGTAGAAGTTATTTGAAAAAATAACGTGTTTCCAAAGGTTAGAATAAGTTCAAAATTGAATTGCTTTGGATATTCCTATCTTCCAGATTTCAATGCAGTGAAAGATGCCTGTCCTACTTCTAGAGGTAAAGAAAGGAGACAAACCATCTTCTCCTTCACTGTTGGCTAATCGGACTCCTAGTACAACTGGCTGTGTATTACTGCAAGTCACTTAAGACTATTGTGCTCCATGAGAAAACAAAACAACAAAACAAAACAGACAGTAGTCCAGGCCTGCTAATAGATGTTAGCCACCTGTTTATTGTGCTGATGTGTTTTAAAAACAAAACAAACATTTTGGGCAAATATCATAACTGCATCATATTCAAACCAACTTTTGAGTTTTACAGTATAGCCTTTGAGTTTTCTCTTAAGAAGCAAATACATGTAAGAATCTGCTGTGACAAATCAATAGCAAAATGTGTGCAAAATTACAAGAACAAATAGAATGTTGTTTTTGACTGGTTTGTTTATATTGAAACTATATTATTTTATGTGAAGTATGTGTAATAGAGCATTAGATTTGAAAACTCTGTGCTGAATATCATTTCTGACAGCCTTTTTTAGGGTCACTAAAATTCCAATAATTCAGTCTAGAATTGAAGTCGATTCCAGAGAAAAATTTAATATAGTCTGCTTGCCTGCCAGCTTCAACATAGTTTCAGAGCATTGAAATGGTTTGACACATTGAAATATAAAGTGCATTTGTCATATCTATTGGTGGAGTATTTTATGTGATCGCATCTAACAAAGATCAAGTTAGAGTAAAACTTATACTGGTTTTTTTATGTGTTTGTGAAGAGGATTTTGTTTTATCTTGTTTTCTTTACAGTCTTGATTTGATTTATTACAAAGTCCAATAAACTATTCCTAGTAATAATAAAGAAACACATTGCCTGAACCAATTTTGAAATGCAGTGAAACATCTCTATATTACCACAATCATTTGCTGTTTCAAAGAGCCATATGAATTCAGGATTGTGTCACAGAAGAGGTACTTTCTAAATGAGCATGAAGTTAGAATGGAGTTTCAATTTCCAACTCCAGCAAATAGAAATTGTGTCATTAGAAGAAAGTTGACAAACCTTTGAACCTCAGCTTCCTCATCTATAAAATGGGGGTGATCCTAATAAGCATATAGGCTTTTTGTTTATTTTCTTTAGTAAAGATGTAAGGTGTCAAGTGTATAACCCTAACTTAGCCTATCCTTGAGCAGTTAAGCTCTAAAAAGTTTTCTTATATTCTTAGGGCTTCTAGGAATTATATTTATAGGGTGAAATCTGCACAAGAACCAAGTATTAGCATACCAGGAAATACTATAATGAGACACCAGTATTTTTCTTTGTTTTTAAAAAAATGTGCTTTAGATATTATAAAAGTCATTTAATTTTCCCGGTGTATATTCAAGCCTGCATGATTATTTATGTTTGAGCTGCTTGGGGCTTCTTGTGATGAGAATATAAAGTCTGTTTCAAATATTCCATTGAGCATTGAAATGGTTTGACTGGGCTAAGCCTTAGCATTATGGAGTAATGCCATTTATGGGAGTATACAGATCTCCTACTTTTACCTTTATAATCATGTACTCATAATCTTTTATCTATAATTCAGATGTCAGTTTTAATAGTTACAAAACAAGTAGACTAACATAAATACAACTCAAACACCAGTTCTTTAAGACTCTTTTTATGTGCTGGCTAAGAGTGTCCAGTAATAGTGTTTTGCTGATATGGTTTCAGTATTTTATGTTGACTGAGGACTTCTGTTTAAGGTCTTGAAATGACTTCTGCTAATCTTAATGCCCAATTTAACAAGTTTAAGACAAATTTTATATGTACATATATATGAATTTTATACATATGTATGTAGTGTAGACACCTATATATGCATGTGTAATCTTGCTTAATGTATCATAATTTGAGTGCTTGAAAATGTTAAACACTTAAATATTTAGCCTACAGATTTATACATAGGACTGATATTGTATGATCTGCATATATAAAATGATATGATTGGGTTATAAATTGACCATTCAGCCAAGACCAGCATTTCCCCAAAATGTGTTCTACTAGTCTCAAGTTCTACAGTGCTAATAAGAATTATTTAAAAGAAGGTTTCCAGGTTGAAATAAGTTTGGAAAATAGTGAGTATTTTTATAGTAAAATTTCTTTAACCATTTAATTTACTGATTTCTAAATTACATAATAATGGACCATGAGTAGGATGTGTGATTGACTATTTCTCTAGCCTTTTTCAACACAAAAGCCTTTGCAATTTTTAAGCATTTTACAGCATTAATAATCAATAGAACACACTTCAGAAATTCTAAGATTAAATGGAATGTGCTACATGCCTTCCCTTATCAGTAGATCCACTCTGGAGATCATAACAATCCCAGCTACTTGAACAGAGAAAAAATAATATTAAAAAAATTATTACCGGGGCGCCTGGGTGGCTAAGTCGGTTAAACATCCGACTTTCGCTTAGGTCATGATCTTGCGGTTCGTGGGTTCGGGCCCCGCGTCGGGCTCTGTGCTGACTGCCAGCTCAGAGCCTGGAGCCTGTTTCTGTCTGTGATTCCCTCTCTCTCTGACCCTCCCCTGCTCACACTGTCTCTTTCTCTCTCCTAAAAATAAATAAAAAAACATTAAGAAAATTAAAAAAAAATTATTAACTTGGTATAATGTTCTTAACTAGGGTAAACTGACCTATCATGTAGATAAGAATTTTAGGAAGTGAGTATTACCATCAGGACTGGGGTTGGAGGAAGAGACAAGAAAGGAAGTTGGCATTATTAAGCTTTAGGAGCTTAAAGGAGAGACCCCATGCAGCTGAGATGAGCCCTCTGAAGAGGGGATGCTGAGCAGCTTGTGCTGGTGTCTCTGAGGAGGCAGGCGATGAGACGGATTCAGGAAATGTTAGGAAAGTGGCAAACTGTTGAGCTGGTGCTACTGGAAGGAACTGTTATTATTGGGGTGAAGAAATACTGCTGGGGTGAATAGAACCAGCCAGGAAACACACAGAGAGAAGGTCTGGGCTTCTTCTTTCAGCCCTGCTGCCTCCCTTCCCTGCCCCCATGGCATTGCCTAACATGGAGCATCTGGCCAAGAAGAAATGGGGTTTGCCAGCCCTAGCAGCTCAGGGCAGAAAATAGAAGGATGGTTTTGAAGCTGATAATAATAGCTAATTGGCACAGTTGCTTTATTAAGAATCCTGGCTCTTAAAAAGAAGTGTTAGAATTATTTCAGAATGGTCCTATTGTCATCTTAGATTGAATTTGCTATAGTAATTCACAAAGCAAACCAACTCACTTTATAATTTATATCCCCAGGAGCAATACTCCATTATTGCATTAATACTCTATTATTAATGTACAGGTTTCCCAACACAGAAGGGTTGGTTTGAACTTACTCTGAATCATTTAAAAAAAAATACACTGTTGAAGGCCTGTACAGTTCCTAGCTTTTTTAATGCTATTCAGGCCATTTTTCCCACTTCCTGAGATTTTGTGCAGAGAGACATTTGAAATCACACATACATGGATTAAAGCAGCATGATACTATGCTTCTGAGAATCTGTGAAACACTAACATAGTGATGAGGTTACTGCCCTAAACGGACTTGGGTATTTGGCAAACTGTGGGTTAGTCAAAGGGTGCATCTTCTAAGAGTCCTCAGTAATGACTGAGAAATGCAATCCTATAAATGCAATCAACAAATGAGAACTTCCTTCTCTCTCTGAGCCTTACATTTACTTAGGGTACAGCAATAAGAATTTTAGCAGGCACATTTTGGGCTTACTTTATCTGTGGTGTTTGTTAAATTATACGTATGGACAAAATCCAGTTTGACATTTACAACAGCCCAAGAGAAAGCCAAGGAGGATTATAAGTCAAGAAAATAAGGAAGGGGCTTCTGTGAAAGAAGTCTCATGAATAGAATATTCAACATCTAGAAACCATGTGTGTTAGGCTAGGTTACAATGCTATAACTAAAAGATGCAAAAATGTGTAGTCGAATGCAAAAAGGTTTGGGGAAAAAAGCCTATGAAAAAGTTTAGAAGATGGGAAGAGTGAGGTGCCTGGGTGGCTCAGTTGGCTGAGCATCTGACTTCTGCTCAGGTAATGATCTCACAGTATGTGAGTTCAAGCCCCATGTCAGGCCCTGTGATGACAGCTTAGATCCTGGAGCCTTCTTCAAACTCTGTGTCTCCCTCTCTTTCTGCTCCCCCCTCCCCCCCCCGCTCATCTCTCTCTCTCTCTCTCTCTCTCTCTCTCTCTCTCTGTCAAAAATAAATTTAAAAATATTAATATGGGAAGAGAAGGAACTTGTGATCAAAGCAAACTAATCAGGGCTAGAAGAGAATAATTCTTATTACAAGGAAGACATGAGAGAGTAGAATTTTGAGAAGAAGTACTAGTGACATTGCTACATTATTGAGTATTTACCATGGTTCAGTCTTGGTTCAGAGTGCTTTGGGTATGTTAAAATAATGTTGTAAAGGAATTGATCAGAGGAAGACCTTGAAGACAGTGGACTGAGAAAAGGCTGTTGGCTTTGATTTTGGGAGGGTTATTTCTGATGTATGGAGGCAAAAAACATTTTAACATCATGAAAGTATCAGAGACCTGGTTTCAGATGTTTAAGGACAAAAGGATTGGTAAGGATGTCCATGCAAGGAGTTCAGATTACACTTCCCAGAGCTTTGTCAGTAGATCAAGAAAGATCAAGTGTGCAGTTCTGTCTACCTGTGTTGAGTGCCTGTGACTATAGGTATATTTAAAAGTTGACAAGGTGAACGTGTAATGCTGAGGCCATTAGATATCTCCTCTGAGTCTGAGATTGTGGCACACTACCAGCTTTGGGAGAAGAAAGCAGTGTGATTAAAAAACGTACTGTGTGGGGCACTTGGGTGGCTTAGTTGGGTAAGCGTCCGACTTTCGCTTAGGTCATGATCTCGCAGTTCGTGGGTTTGAGCCCCGCGTCGGGCTCTGTGCTGACTGCCAGCTCAGAGCCTGGAGCCTGTTTCAGAGTCTGTATCTCCCTCTCTCGCTGACCCTCCCCTGCTCACGCTGTCTCTCTCTCTACTAGAAATAAATAAAAATATTTAAAAAAAAAAGGTACTGTGTGCACCCTATAAGGTGTAACGTCTTGACTCAGGTAGAGAGATTGAGTAAAGAAAGTGCCAAAGAAATGCATTGTATTTGAAAACCAGGCCTATGAAAATGAACAGCAAAAAAAGCTACTTTCAAAATTTTCTACGAGGTAGTCATCACTGTATCCTGATCCTATTGAATGCAGTCTACCAAGATTTGTTTTGGAAGAAACTTTTGACTAGTTTATCTGAAGATTCTCTGAATACTGACTTGTAATTAATTAAGACAGATAGAGAAAATGTTAAAAAGGTGGCCTGCATGTGTTTGATAATTAAGCCTAACTTACTGTAATGGAGAAATCTCTGCCTGATCCTTGGTTTGTAAGTAAAGTTGATTTCACAGATTTGAAAATGTCTCATCTAGTAAAAGATGTCTATATTTTCATAGATTCCAAGGTCTCTCTCAAATAGTTGAATGGCCATGTTTCAGTACCTCTTACTAGGAATACACAGATGGGAAACTTTCCACATTGCCATTTCCCTTAACAACAAAGTGAGGTTTAAAATCCTTAGTAAGCCACTGGGTTGCTTTTAAGTGGATTTTTTAAGGAAACCACTCAAAACACCATTCTGTTCAGTAAGAGTAGCTTTTCAGTTGACTCACAAAGGCATTATAGCCCAGTACTTTGCTACACTATCTCCATACAGTATGTTTGCTACTTAGTGGTTTTTATGAGAAATAACCTTTGATTCATTTTATAACAAGAGCTAACCCTTGTTAGAAATACTGTGTAGTAAGTAACTTGCATAATTTCTCAAGGACTTCCCACGATGAGCATGTGCTATAGTTCACATAGGAAGCAAATGTAAATAATTTCTGAAATAAATAAACATAAACATATATAAATACATGCATATAGATAGATATTATATATGTATGAAAATATGTATGTGTGTGTAACCTCTCCCCAATTTGTATAGTTAATGGCCTGTTTATGAATATCTTCATTTAAAATAACTTAGAATACATTACTAAGATAAGTGTTATATTAGGGTCATGCTAACTGCGTTAACCAAAATTTTAAGAACACCGTTGTTAGGTATTTTACAACTTTGCTGCATGCATGTAATAGGTAGATAGGAAGTTACTTCTTCTCTGTCATTGCAGAAATCCATATGACAAAAGCAACTATACCAGGCTTTCAGAATCACTCTGGATGTTGTTACCCAGTTCCTAGGAGCAGAGGACAGTGAGTCATATTGCCCAGAGAGGCCCATGATGGTTGTGGCCAGAGTAGCACACATTCACTTGTGCTTTGCTCACATTCTATTGGGCTGGGATGAAGCCAATGGCCACATTCAGTTGCAAGGGAATGTGGAACATATAGTCCAATATTTCCAGAAGAAAAAGTGGTATTTTTGTGTATTGTCTGCTGCCAAATTATTTAATACTGATTTTTAGAAACTGTTAATGGGTCATTACTTTGTAACATACTATCACATATCATGTTCTTTATAATTATATACATTCCTGAGTTTTACAACAAGTGTATAATGATTACATGAGTTTTAAAGCGTTTTATGGTGGTGTGGAGACAAAGGAGGTTCAGAGGGGATTTTGGCCGGTTTAAGAGGGTCACAGTCAAAAACCTACTTGAGCATTATTGCTGTACACATGGCCATAACTGAAACAAATGATTGAGAAGCATCTCTGAGGACTGTACCCATACTGAAGGGGAGTCACTTGTTATTTCTAAGTGAAGTATCTACTATAGCAACAAAGAACTAGCCTTATTGCCTTATTACTGAGCAGTTTTTAATAAATGAGATGTCAGGAGTTGCCTGCAGAAGCCAAAGAATTTGATGTTAATGGTGTTAACTTTGAGTTACTGTGTGATGTTCATATAGATGTGATTGTAGCTAAATTTGTGTTTTGCAAAGATCAAGTTCTTTTTGAAGACTTGTTCATTCCTTAGATGATGATATGGAAATGTCCCTGTGGAAGGCCATACGTTTTTGAGAGAAAACAAAGTTTCATTGAAATCGTACCTTATTTAATATAAATGTTCATGTCCGATATACTAAAATCCTAATTATCGTTTCCATTGACCTAATTAAATAGCTGAAAATAATTTCTGTTGTGTTTAGTACATGCCACTAGAAGTGAATGAAAACTACAAATTGATTATCAGAGTTTTCCTTGACATTTTTTATGTGTCAGTTGACTCAATTTTCCCCTATCACTTTTTGTCAGCCAGTGAAGAAATGATCTAAACTTACTCTCATTGTCTCTGCAGCTTAGGATTAAAGAATAGAAAATAGTCATGATTGTTTACAGGTAAAAACTGTTATTTCATTGAGAGCAATGTTCCTTTTTTTAATTTTTTTACTTTTTATCTTTTGTTTTATCCTAGTTGAAGTAGACCTCAGATTTGGGGATGCATATTCTAGTTCAAGTCCCCATTTTCTTGTAAGGAATTGTGTTGAATGACTGCTGTGTAATGCATTTTTCTTCTTTTTTCCCAGTTCAATACTATGTATCACATTGTGTTTTAACATATTCAAAGGTGCTTTAATATTGTATAATAATGCAGCATTATAGATCTAAATATGCAGTATTATCAACAAGTATCTTTACATATGAAAGTTGGAGGTGGGGAAATGTACTTAAAAGAAAAAAACATGGAGTACTTGGGTGGTTGAATTGGTGGAGTGGCTGACTTGGGCTCAGGTAATGATCTCATGGTTCATGAGTTTGAGCCCGGCATTGGGCTCTTTGCTGTTAGCCTTGAGCCTGCTTTGGATGCTCTGTCCTGCTCTCTTTCTCTGCACTTCCTCCTGTTCACCATCACACGTTCTCTCTCTGTCTCTCTCTTGCTCTCTCTCACAGAAATAAACATTAAAAAACATTTTCAAATAATTATTTTAAACTTAATTTAATAACACTATAACAAAATCCAGGAATGTTTATGGCCCCCACTTTCCTTCAAGAAGGAAGTAATTGTTAATATCTAGTATACTTAATTTACAGAAGATGTTAATCTTGCTCTTCTGTTCCCTTTTCCCCCATCCTCTCAAATCTTCCTCATTAACCACTATTCTTCCATACAGTCTACCTTATGCTGGAGAAGGTGAATTATATATTTCAGTTTTTTTTTTTAACTTTATACAATCTACAGATACACAAGTTAAAAAAAACTTTTTGTTATGCATATGCTTGTTATTTCAGTAAGATCAACAAAATGTTTAGGAGCACAAACAAATTCATTAATTATCTTTTGTATCCAGGGCAAAATATAGCAGGCAAGTTGAAAAATGAATTGTTTATTTTTGAAGGGGCTGGGAATCAGGAACAATGAAACTTCCAAATAAAAGTAGTTGGACCTTTTTGCTGTGGATTTGAAAATAAGTCCAGAAGGCTGAGCTTAATATAACATGTGGCAGGTGGCCTGCGTTTGCCTGGAGAATTCCTTTAGGGCAAGACAGCTCAGCAAACACATAAATCCTTTTTTCTCTGTTATCTAGTAGCACATTTAGTTGCCATGGGGATTTTATTTATGCAGCAGATCCTCTGCAGTTCAGTTTGTGCCTAAAGTTTAACCGTACAGCTGTTACCGTAAATGCTACATGGCAATATTTTCCAAACACAGACCCTAGAACAAAAAGAACATTTTTTTCCAGCATTGATTTTGCTTTTTATGTTCTGAAACATCTTAGTAAAGTGTTGTTATATACCAGGAAAACTTCACAGATTCCAGCCAAGCAATTGGTATCATTTCATGTTACTTAAATTGTTCACTTGCAAATAAATTATATGATCATTTAGGAAATATATTTTCAATTAGGACATTTTGCCAGTTGAATAGGTTATTATTACTGCATGTATTTAAAGTGATTTGATTCCCCCCTCCCGCACCCTCAGTACCGTTAACTTCTTAAAGGAGTTTAGATCAAGTGATCAAATAACTTGCTACTCTGCAACTTTTTACTTCCACAGTTCTTTGAATATATCCCCCCCTCCCCCCCCCGCCACTACTTTTAGTGGAGGAGGGAGGAAAACAAGATAGTGAAATGGTGATTGCTTTTGCAACAATCAAGAGATAGCTGAGTTTCTCCAGCTCAGAGCTAGGTCCTGATTTGGAATGAATTGCTTTTGTTTAGTCTTGATTTGTACTACACCAGATAAATCACCAGTGTGTCTCCTTTGTGTGAACAGCATGGATTGGTCAATGAAAAGGGGAACTGATGCTTTTAGATGGAGTGCATAAAATTACCTCACACCATCTGTGTCACAGTGCACCAGGAAAATGATGAAAGGAGGGCTTGAAATCCAGGTAAAGTTGCTCCCTGAGAAGGAAAGTAAAGCATCCCGAATCAAGATAAATTCTCCTTTTTCTCCCCACATGATATTTTTGGATGGGATGTTGACTGTTTCAGAGAACCATCAAGACATGATCCTTACAGATGGTTCTGCTCTAGTGAGATGGTCAACATATACAATTTGAAATGATAAACTAAATGAAGCCCTTCTGTTGAATGCCATATATTCTTGGCAGTGACTGAACAGTTTAACATTAAAATTGCCTTACTACAGTAGCAGTCATTAGAGACCATCTCTGCTAAGGATGTATACCTTTCAGATACTTTATCTTTGTATCATAAAGAGCCACGTAAGTCTGAACATGGATTTTGATGTCATTACTTGAATAAAGGAGAGATTTTACGTGGCAGCTGTTAACAAGTTTTGGCTACAGAGTGGATGCTCTGTGCATTGAAGGCACTGTACCTCCTGTAAGAGGTGGCTAGAATCTCTTGCCATTTACTGGACATATTTAGCAAGTATTTTATGTTCCTTCTTCAGGGGTATTGGAAGACAAACATACATGCTTCCTTGTACCCATATAACTAACAGTGTAAGGATCAAGTACTGAGTTTTTATGAAGTCCTTTCTTGAAAGAAGTCAGCAACCTTCTTTCATGCTGTCATTGCTTCTCAAAGTGTGACCCATGGACCAGTAGCATTGGCATCACCTGGGAGCTTAACTACAGAATTTTGGGCTTATCCTCCATATAGAAAAAGACTATGCATTTTGGCAAAATGCCCTGTTGATTCCTGTGCATATTAAGTTTGAGAAGCATTGGTCTTTTGGTCACAAAACTAGAGCTAAAAATGAACTTGAGATGAGACGAAGGGGGACACAGTGCACAGTGTCATCAGCTATTTTAGGACATGCTAGCAGCAGAACACCTTAACACTCTTTTTCATCTTCGGTCTTTACATTTTTAACACACACACACACACACACACACACACACTCAAGGACACCCCTCCCATTCTGTGTTTCTTTTTTTTCTCCACTCCAGTGATAATTAGTGCCAGAATTCTTCTAGAAATATAGGTTGACCAGCTACTAAACTACTCAGAATGTTTGAGTCCTTTTCTCTTCAGTATATGGAACCAATCCACCTTTTTGTTCTCCCTCTTTGAATAGTCTGCCATATGAACCCTGATACAAAATCACAACAAATGATTTCCCATGCCCTCAACACATGCTCTTTTAAACTCCATGCCTTTTCATATGCTGTTTCTTCTTCTGGGAATATTCCTTTATTTTCCACCTGACAAACTTTGATTCATACTTGAAGATTCATTTCTAGTGTTTTCAAGATGAGGCAGTCATATTTATGCAAACAGAATGAGTTGCCCTTTCTATGGAGTGTCTATGGTTTTTATGCAAACCTCTGCTAGTGTTATCATGACCTCGTATTCAGTCTGTCATTGACTTAGGAGTCTGGCTCCCTCAGTGGACTGATTGCTCCTTGAAGACACTACTCTTACCCAACTCACCTGTGTATTCCCAACACCTAGGGCAGTAGCCAACCCAAAACAGGTGTTTTTTCAGTGCTTATTAAATGAATGAATACGATATTCACTTTAAAGAACACCTTTTTACCCTTTTAGCAATCAGAACTTCTGATAAACTGAGACTTGAGGGTAAATCCATCCATTCTCTCTGCTATAACCTTTTATAACAAAAAAATATCTTCTTATTAGAGAATCAAGTCAGTTAAGGGGGAAAGAGAAAGGATAATAGAAGCACACATATAAAATAGGTATGATAAAGAGAAGTTCCTGAATTGAGAAAATTACTGAAGAAGCTTGAATGTTCAACTGTAGAGAAATTAGCACACTGGAGAAAACCAAGAGTGAAATAAAAAAAAAAATGGCTTCCAAGGATTTTCTTACATTAAATGTGAAAACTCTATCACTCTTATTACAATTGGAGAATCAGCCATCACTTTGATACAGGGTTGAGGATGAAAAGGTTGTATTTGAAATAACATAACTTTCTAGATGTACCTTAAAACAGTGTATTTTACTTTTTATAAATTTCCTTAGGCACAAATGATGTTAAAATGTTACTATTAGTATTAAAGGGGGGGAAATTAGTACCCTGGATTTTTCTTCAAATGTAAATAGACGTGGTTTTTATCAAACTAGGATTATTTTCATTTGTTTAAATGCTCACTTAGAAACCACACAGACTGTAAAGGAATGCACTTATACTTTTGGATCAGACATACTCTTGTACATTTTTACATTGTTTGTTTTATACCAATGGCTACAGTTTGAACTCATGGTTGTATTTCTAAGGTGTACTGTGAAAACATAAAATGAAAGTTGGAATATTTCTTCAGTAAAAGTGGAGAACTTGACTATATACTATCAACTTTACCTAAAAGAGGGAAACTTGAGATGAGCATACCACATCTAATTTGAATAACAAAGTAAAGTTTGTTATGTCTGGCAGGAGACCTTGCTGTGGAAATCAATATTTCTAATTCTTATTCAGTTCAAAAGACTTTCATTTTTAATTTGCATTTTGCACAACTTTTAATCTCTTTTTTTCACTAAAATGAGAGTTGTGGGTTTTGGTTCTAATGCTAGTAGTAATTAATGTTGGACATGTGTTTTTAAGGAATTAGTGGTCCTTATAGTTGTCAGCCTGATGTTAGGCTACTCATAAGTACAGACTAGACCTTATTCTTCCTACTTGCTGGGAAGGAGTTCAAATAATTAATAGCCTTTGGGTTTCATTCTACTACAGCCTGGCAGGTCTGAGATCCTCTACTGTTATTAAGAAGATTGAGATGGGTCAGCAGGAGAAACAAAGATTGAGGCCTGAAGATCCAGAATAAAACAATTTTAGGGGCCATTTACTATGGGAAAATGTTTTCTTGAAGTCAGTAAGAGCTCCCATTCAGATGTTCCTTGTGGAAATCTTGATTATAGAATTGTTAAAATGGAAGGCCTGTTTGCAGTTATACAGAAGCTTAAGAAAACAAACCAAAGCAATACTTTTACTAATGAACACTTTGGGACTCTTAGTTTTTTGGGGGGGAAGTGGTTCTGGAAAACTGATAGTCCTGGGTGGGCTATCAGTGCTGCACAGAATGAGGATATACCTACTATGCTTTTACATAGAATGTAAAGGACTATCAGAAATAGTACCACAAACGGTCAGTGATGGTGTGCTTTAAGCAGTACTTTAGATAATTACTAGCCACATTTGGGGCATAGCCTGGATTAAAGAGGAGTTTGGGGAACTTCTCCAGTAATTCTGGAGAAAGAAATGTAAGCTTAAAAATGTATGAAATAAATACAGCCTGGCGGAGATAAAGACAAGTTGTTGCAAATATATTCTGTTGTGTTTCTTTTTTGGAAGCCTTACAAGGATCAGTTAGTATTAGTATGCTGAACTGCATAAGGCTGGCATTGCTTCCTATGAAGATATACAAGGGAAAGATGGTGTATACGTCTTCGGGAAACTACACTACTTACTGAACACCCCCCTCCCAGTAACATCAGGGGAGATATTGGTCACTAAAAGATTTTCTTATGTACCTGAAAGAAGACAAGGTACCTTTCCTGTACTGTAGGGGCAGCATAAAATAATTGATAGAGCAAAGCATAGGCTCTGAAGTCAGACCAGTTGGGTCCAATTCCTGGCGCTACCTTTAACCAGTTGAAGAAACCTGAGCAGAACACATCCTGGCTGTGGGCCTCAGTTTCTTCATCTGTAAAATGGGGACAATAATGCTGTTTACCTCTAAACAGTAATGAGAATTAAGTTCAGTATCACTTAGAGATAAACACTTAGAACACTATTTTGCATATAATGCTTCATAATATTACTACTACTACTAAGAAAAATGATCTAAAGGAGGTATATTGATGAATAAAAAATAGAGAAACAGGAGAATGAAAAACATCTCTATAAAAGAAACCATACTGTAAAAGAGAAAGTTGACAGGAGGGATATTCAAAGGCAGGATATTTAAGAACACAAGACACTGTCTTCTAAGCAAATTTTCTAACACCATGTAAAACCAGAAAGGTGTATAAACCTAGCAATTAATTTTGGAAAGAAAGAGAAGATGTTACAAGAAAAGGGCAATGAAAAGTTTCATAATGTAAAGAACTGAAGTTATCACTGCCTTTCAAGGATCATGGCAGGGAAAATACATTAGGAAGTTACTAGAAATAAAAATAATTCCAAGTGAGTTTGGAGTACAATTAGTTCAAGAAGCTAAAAAATTGCCTATGCTCACAGGATGAAGAAGAAAGAAGGGAGGGGAGCCTGGATGGCTCATTTGATTAAGTGTCCAACTCCTGATTTTGGCTCAGGTCATAATCCCAGGGTTGTGGTATTGAGCCTGCATCAGACTCTGTGCTGAGCGTGGAGTCTGCTTAAGATTCTGTCTGTCTCTTTCCCTCCCTATCGCCCCTCTCCCCACTCTTGCATGTTCTCTCTCTCTCTCTCTCTCTCTCTCTCTCAAAAAAAAAAAATAGAAGAAGAAAGAGGGGAGAAATTCTTAAAGTATGAAGAAAATGGAATATATAATTTCTCCCATTAAAATTATTAGTTTTTTTTTAGAGCAAGGGCTTTATCTTCTTTGACTTCCCAGTGTCCAGCTCTGTGCTTAGCATATAATGTACACTTAAGTAGATAATGAATTTATTAATGAGTTAATCTAATTAATAGATTAATGAATTGAGGAATTAAATTTATTTAAAAAAATTTTTTTAAATGTTTTATTTATTTCTAGGAGAGAGAGAGAGAGAAAGTGTGAGCAGGGGAAGGTCAGAGAGAGAGGGAGTCACAGACTGAAACAGGCTCCAGGCTCTGAGCTGGCAGTCAGCACAGAACCCGATGTGGGGCTCGAACCCACGAACTGTGAGATCATGACCCAAGAGAAAGTCGGACGCTTAACCGACTAAGCCACCCAGCCGCCCCGAGGAATTAAATTTATTAACAAATAAATCATATGAGCATTAGAAGAAAGTAGGTCTTATATATAAAATTTAACTTAAATTCTCCTTTTTCATATACCTTTATACTACAAGGAACAGCAGCTTTTTTTTTTTTAAGTTTATTTTTGAGAGAGGGAGAACATGAGCAGGGGAGGGGAAGAAAGAGAGTGAGAGAGAGAGAATCTCAAGCAGGTTCCTTGCTCTCAGCACAGCCCAGCATAGAGCTTGATCTCACAAATTGAAACATGAGATCATGACCTGACCCAAAAGCAAGAGTCTAACACTAAATTAATTGAGCCACGCAGGCACCCCTAGGAGAACAGAATTTTAAAATGAAAGAGTTAAATAAATAGAGAAATTCTCAATTACTCAGATAAAATTATGCAAGAAAAAATGAGAATGTGTTTTCTGCTTAGAATTCTGTTAAATACAGCGGTATTAGGGATTTAGAAGCAAAAATGGCAGATAGAAAAGTCATAGCGTCCTTAAACTAAAAGAAGAGGCAGAATTTTAAAGTAAGCATATCATTCACCTCAGAACTTTACAGAGAATCATCTATTTCTTTGAAATTGTTCTGGAGGTTCTCCATTTCTTTTCCTTAAATAGGGAAGATGTCTGTGGAACACAGTTCAGTTGCCTTGTTTCATAAAGACCCAAGGCACATTCAAACCTGGGGTGCCAAAGATTTGTGGGACTATTGTGACAACAACTAGGAATAGTGGTTAGAAGAAACATGACTTTTTAAACTATAGCCATTAGGAAAGAGATCACAGGCTGGTTTATTTAAAGAAAATAGTAATGTTATTAGATAGGGTACCTAGTGTTAATCAAGAAATTAAGAGCGTAAAGCATCTTTTGGGTAGGTTGCTGATTTGGGCAACATGCTTTTAAGGGCACTGAACACGAATGACAGCAGCTGCTGTTAGTGAATTAGAAAAAGATACAGGTCAAAAGAAGAGCCACCGCTTAGCCTTCAGCTGTATGCATGGGCTCTAGATACTCCATGAAAAGTTAACTGGCAGATTTCAGAGCCATAGAGCATACCAGTTGTTAAACTGCAGCCTTGTGGTGGCGGTCAACTGTTAAAATTTAAAAATTAATGGAAGCTTTTTCAATTTTATACTTGCCTGAATATTTTTTCTTAGGTCATTGATGTCAACCCCCCCCCCCTTATCTACGTGCAAGTGACAGTAGAGGACAAAAAAGACTAAACAATAAATGGAAAACTGCATACACTGCTTAATTTATTTGACAGATATTTATTGAGTGTCTACTACATGCTAGACAAAGGCTAACACAAAACAAAATGGACGCTCCTCTTGTTCTTTAAGACTAGTTTAGCAGCATTCTCATGGCTTTCTTGTGGTCAGCAATTTCCTGCAAATGTTAAAAATGTAGATCCTCAGGTATTAAACTGAGGTGGTTTCTATTAGTTGTGTGTCTTGGGTGGGGTAGGGGGAAAGGAAGGTGGTGATGGTTCATAATCTCTATGTTATCAAACTATATGGTGATGGAGATGTGTGTGCTTTGAGAAACACTCTTTGATGCTCAGTGGGTTAGTGACCCACAGAAGAATTTCTCAGGGCAAGAGACATAAACTTGGGTAAATGATGGATGGGAAGGTCTTGCCTAGATTGAAAGGGCTTAGGGGGCGCCTGCATGGCTCAGTCATTTGAGCATCTGACTTCAGCTTAGGTCATGATCTCATAGTTGATGAGCTCCAGCCCCGTGGCAGGCTCTGTCCTGACAGCTCAGAGCCTGGAACCTGCTTCAGATTCTGTGTGTGTGTCTCTCTCTGTCCCTCCCCTGCTCATGTTCTGTCTCTCTCTGTCTCAAAAATAAATATAAACATTAAAAAAAGTTGAAAGGGTTTGGAAAGTGAGATGGTAGAGACAGAAGGGTGGTAGAGTGCTCTGGAACATGGGGAAGAATATTTGGAAGGACTGACCATTTATTTAGAGCCCTTATTCTACTTGGTGGGCTGCTTGGACTTAATATTGTATCAAAGTTAAACAAGCATGTACTGAACAGATTCTGTTTATCACTAAAGATAACGCTTATTCCCAACCCCACAGAAAGTTATAGTTGTACATAATCATGGGTTTAAATGGTTCCAATTTGTGAAATGCTTATTTGTGAAATACAGTTGTTTTTGTAACATCTGTAACACATGTAAGCTATGACAAATAATGAAACATAACACCTGCTTGCACTGCCCAGCTTAAAAGACTGGTGCCTTAGCAGTACCTCTGAAGCTGTCTGGCTTTTCCCTGATCCTATTTATCTCCTACTGAGATACACTTATTTTTTTGTTTCTTTATTCCTGTTGTTGAAATTTTACCTCCAAATTAATAATTGGGGCATGTTCTTGGTTATTTCCTGTGTGAATATCCCACCTTGAATCCCAGTTTGGTTTTTGCTTCCCTTGTCTTCTTTCCAATTTTATACATGATTCTTCTGATATTTAACTATTGAGATTTGTGGTAGTTTCATGGGTGCCTGTCATTTAGTGAAGGAAGTCTCTGAGTCTCCTAAGAAGTATTTTGTTGTTAATTATGAATTTTCATGGAATTTGATTAAGTGGTTTATCTGCATGTATTGACAATATTGTCTGATTGTTCACCTGTTATCTATTAACGTGGCACATTACATTTAAAGATTTTTCCAGTATTGTATTTCTGGTATAAAACTAACTTGGCCATGAGATTTCTCTATTTTACACATTGCTGAATTCAGTTTCCTAACATTCTGTTCTAGTGCTTGGGTCATTTATTGAGATTTTTATCAAGTGACACTGCTTTTAGGGTTTATGAGTGGTCATGGTCTTATTCACTTGGGTGAGTCTCCTGTCCTTACTATGTGAAAACATGGAATCAGGTATTTTATGAATTTAGTTCAGCCAACCATATTTACAAGTGATGTATACTGGTATCACATCAAAATAGTATGCTCTTTAAGTATATTAAGTATGCAGTGACTTAAGCATATAGTCATTAGTAGGATTTTGTTGTTCAAAAAGTGAATATTGATTAGCAAAAGGAGACATGAACTGGGAAGTAGAAATAGTCTTGCCTTGCAGGTTGGGGAATCACTTTAGATTCTGTTTTGCCCATGTCCAAATGCCTTCTCACATCTTATCATTAATCTGTGATGTCATTCCCTTCTTTGCTCAGTCCCTTGGCCCCATTTCCTCTCATATGGGTAGCCTGTTACTTATATTACCTTGAGGTTCTTCCTCTTACAGTCCATGCCGCAGAAAAGGCAACAGTTTGTTCCTGCTCCTGCTGCTTCATAAAAAGAGGTTCACACTCTCCGCGTTTTACTGGTTTTGGCATTTATTGCCTTAGAAACCTGGCAGGTGCTGACCATAAAACCAAACATGGAGAAGTTATAAAGCCTCCTGAGTTATCCTTATGTTGGTCTCTAGGAAAGAAAACAGAAAAGAAAAGAGAAAATGGAAAATCCTAGGGTTTATTATTGAGGATGTGGCTTAATTGGATAAATCCTTATCCCATAAATATACAATCTCTGGGTCCACTAAAATATCTCTTTTTATCCTGCTTCCATGATAGATCCACTTGATACAAATTCTTCAAGCAATAAGACAGCAATTTGTTACCCCACAGTTTCCCCTGAGGGATGCTTATATTTATAAACTTCTTTCCAGCCCAGGAAGTATCTAGCCTGGACCTGTGTCACTTAAGTAACTAAAATGGAGTTCTACTGTTGGTAGCAGAGAGATAAAATTTTGCCTTTATATAATTTTGAGAAATATGCAAAGTGGTGGTGGTTTAACTTAAGTAATAAAATTTTGGAAGCCATAAAAACTGGGTAGCTCAGTCAGTTGGGTGTCTGAATTCGGCTCAGGTCATGATCTCACTGTTCGTGGGTTCAAGCCCCACGTTGGGCTGTGTGCTGACAGCTCAGAGCCTGGAGCCTTCTTTGGATTCTGTGTCTCTCTGTCTCTCTGACCCTCCTCTGCTCATGCTCTCTCTCTCTCTTTCTCTCTCTCTCTCAGAAATAAATAAAGCATTAAAAACAAATGAGTGAAATCCATGAACTGAAAAACCTCATTTAAATACTAGTGACCCTATTTTTGGCAAAAAGTTGAATAGCAATTCAAACAATTGAAGAATGAACACAGCTAAAGAAAAACAAAGAGAAGGGTTATCAATCATATTGGTTGTATATACTTTTAAAAAGCATGCTACATCTGTCTACTAACAAATGGATGTGGGATCTATGTGGAAAAATAATTGTGTTTCTCAATTAACAATACAAATTAAAGCCTATTAAAGGAAACCTCAGAGATTTTCCATTCTTCTTGTATATTGGAATTTTATTATATTAAATATTGCCTAAATAAGGTATTATGAAGGAGTTGGGGAGATTTATTATTTTATTACCATCCATCTTATAAATAAAAGCAGTATTTGAGCAGAATGAGATACTTCAAAGAAAATTATTTAGAATTTCCTTAATAGCAATGTGAGGTGGATTAACACTTACATTTAAAAAAAATCCATCAAATTCTATACCCTATGATTGAGTGTATGAATTTCTGATAACAGTTTTCATAGCTAAACTAGTACCTGCCCAATACTGGATTCTCAATAAATATTTGGAATGAACAAATGAATTTAATAAACCATAGTACTTCTTAAATATGTGTCTGTAAGATAATGCCATTCCTGCCCTTGTTTAACACCATTCAGAAAGAATGCCCTTCTCAACCAGAAAAGTTGGCTCTACTCACATCTTACAGGAAACACTGGGTCAGAAGAGCCTTTTTCCCAAGTCTCCGTTAAAGTTAAAAAATTGTTAGCCGTAATTCTCCATATGCTTTTTCTATATATTGACAATCTTATAAATCACCTTCAGCTTCATTCCACAAACTCCTAATCCCTTAGGAATATTTCATAAGATTTTCCTCTAGGTGTTTTGTAGCCTGGAGGAAAGCATCATAACAGGAAGTAGGAGCCAGGATATCTAGCTTATTTTCTTCACATAATGTGCTGGGTATGGTGATCTGGGTCTCCAGTGAAACTATATGTAGACTAATGGATTGGGCCAGACAATCTTTAGGGCACCTCCCATTTAAAAATTCTGTGAGTCTACACAAAAGGATATAACTTTTTTTTTTTTTTTTAGCTAATAATAGTGTGGTAAGGAAGGAAGGAGAGACTCTTATGGAATTGACGTTCAGGGATTTTGGCCCAACATACTACTTGATAGGAAGTCACCATAATAGTTTTTGGATAAACTGAGATAAAGTTTATTTTTGTCACTGGCTTTAAGGGTGCCTCCTTTTCAATGTGTAACCATATGTAGACATTCTTCATTATTTGTATACTTTCTAACATTGGTAGAGGCTGCTATGTTGAAGAGTTTGTGAAGACGTGTCTGTTGTTAAAGAAGCCTGTTTCACTTGCCAGATACAGTAATAGTTTGATCTTCCACACATAATTCAAAAATGCCCAAATGATTTTTGGGGCTTTTGTTTTTCCTAGTTTCAGTAGTTTGAAAATCCAGCATGTGTATAGCTATAGTATATAGCTAGAAAATTTTAGAGTGTAGCAAGCACATTCTTAGTGCAGATGTGGAAATGGGTGTGTACATTGAATCCTATGTCCAGAAGAATTAGTTACCCTTGAAAGGCAAGGATTGTAGTTGCTTTGATACAGTAACATATGAATGACTAATTGGAGCAATAAGAGAATATGTAATTATAATGATCAAAAATTTGGGATTTGGGAGAAAATTGGGATTTCTTAAACTTCTTGAACTAAGACTCATAGATTTTATTCGGTTTCATGGGGAAGCAGTGGATCATACCTTCTGCCTTTACCATGGCTCCCTGAGAGTAAGTAGCATGTACTTTTGCCAATTTTAATGTAAGACATTGTTTTTTTTCCACTCTTGACACAGAAGTGCTACTGTTGACTAAGGTTTCTTTGTTGTTGTTGTTTCTGGTATAACATTATCATTGACAAAAATAATATGGAAGAACATTTATTTCAGGAAATTTCTTGAGTGGTCAATCGGTATTTTAAGGCTTTAACAGATAACAGAGGAGGATTGGATTTGTTTTACCTTTTTTAAATGAAATAACTTTTTTTCAGCTGGTTGGTCTCTGAAATATCCTTAATATAAGTTAATATACTCCATTTATGTAATCTCCTTTGCAGATTTAGAGCCATACACCATCTCAGCTGGCATAAACTGTCCTTAGAGGAACATAGAGCTTGCCAGTATGGTGGAGATGTTGAGAAAGTGGATGAAGGGAAGAAGAATAGTCTTGAACTGAAAGATTATTTTTCCTTTCCCTTGATAATGTAACTATGTGAATACCTAAGTTAACAATAAGTAAAATAAGCATGATGTGGACTTAAAAAAATCATTGGTATTTCTATTGCATCTGAGATTGCTTTGAAATCAATTATAGTTCATGGAAGTATCACCATTTTTATTTTGTAATCACATTGTGTGTTCTGGAATTTTTATGCTATTTGTGTAAAAAAAGGGGGGAATAAAAGAATTGTTTAATAAGTGAATGGGAGATGTAATCACTGTCTTATGTGTTTAGAAAGCATTAACTTCCTAGTAAATTTAGAAAAAAAATATTTTTTACTTGATTCCAAATTTTGCTTGCCTTGTATGTCTTATTCAAGTTTATTTACTAACAGTCTCAATGTAGAAACAGAACCTCAGTGTCAATAATATCATTCTTCACATTCACTCTTTATACATCTCTCTCTTCCTAAAATTCTTATAGAGGAAGCGTCCCTGACAGTTTGAAGCTGAGGTTGTAAGAAACCTTGAGGAATTCATCCAGTGCAGCCTTTCACCTTGAGAAAGGACAACTAAAGCCTTCCCAGCACTTGGGTATTTATTTTACTCTTAAAGATGCCTAGAGAAGTTAAATCCATAGCAGGGTCAATCTCTGTTCACTGTTAAGATGAGCTTTATTATCTGGCCCAAATCCCCACTATTTGAGTTCCCTGTTGTCGTCTTTACTTTTCAGTGACACTCAGGGCAAATCTCAACCCCAGGTTCCTTGGGAGTTGAGGGTTTGAAGATACTTTTTCCCTCAAGGAAAAACTCCTTCAGTCACTCTTGTGTAATAATATTTTATGTGTTAAAAACTAATTGACTCATCCATTTGTAAAAAGGCTACTTTGTCTTCTAGTTTAAATAATTCAAATAATTCCTTTATTATAGCTCTACAGATGATCCTTTAAACATTTGGCTTAAATAACCTATTTTGACCCTCTCCAAGTTCAGTAACCTCTCAAATTGAGCCACCAGTTGCACCCAGCCATACATTCATCTACTTCTAGGTGGTCTTGATATTTTTCCAAAAATTAAATGTTGTCTAAAAACTGTAAATTGAACCCCTGAGTTTTACGTGTGTGTGTGTGTGTGTGTGTGTGTGTGTGTGAGAGAGAGAGAGAGAGAGAGAGAGAGATAAATTTGGGAGTTTGTGTATCTTTCCCTTCAATTAGACATCTACATTTTTAGAGAAAACACCTATATACTTGCAATCCCTTTTTTTTGTCATTGGATACACATAATAATAATGTAAAAAAATCCACCTAACTCACTGTAGCCCCAATGCATGCTTGCATGCATGCACACATACAAACATACAAATGTAAATTTCTCTTAAATGCCTATTATGGGCATCAATAAGACAAAATTTCTGGCTTTACTGGTAAGACTAGATGTCAAAAAAGCCAGTAAACTCTGTTATATACCATTACAGGAGTGAACTAGGAATATAATTGAGTGAAACCTGTTTTATCACATAAGGAAAGTGGGGAAAGGCATGTTGGAAGCTGGTTCCTTAGGCAAATTGTGCTTGGTTGCAAGTGTTGAGATCCATATGTTGGGACACAGGGCTGAACAGGTAGATTGAGAATCAATGGCTTAAGGAGCTGAACCACAGGGATGAAAGAGTCATTTAAGGATTCTAAGTGGTTTGTGTCTTGGATGACACTGTAAATGATGTGGTAAATAGATCGGAGGCTTGTGAGAAAGGATGGATTCTGAGAAGTTGATAAGGAGCCTAAAGGATGATAGGCCAGGTGGGATGATAAGGACCTTGGATAATGTGCTGGGAGTCAGAATGAACAGGAAGTATGGATTCTAAAGGCTTCGGAGGGGCAATATAAGTTTCATAGGGGCAATAAAAAAGCCAAAGTATACAGTGACTCTAAATCTAACTTGGGCTCCTGAGTGTAGAATTAAGTATAGTGACATATGGAGATGGGAGCTGACTTTGATATTTGACTTTCCTCGGGACTTGTAGGAATAGATTAGAGGTTTTGGTCTGTAGCTCAGGAGAGAGGTTAGAGATAGAAATGGAGTTTGGTGGTTGAAAACCACAGCAGTTGCAAAGATGAGGGCACAAAGGGAGCCTTCCAGGAATACCCCATTAAGAATGGTAAGAATATGGAAGCCAGGTAGCAATATAAGCAACTCAACTTGGAGAGACAAGAGCCTAGGAAGGCAAAGAAACGTGACCAGGGTAGAAAGGACCATTGAGAGTAAGTGTCTCATGTTACAGAAGACTGAAAAGTGACAAGATAATTAGAGAACTAAATTAGGGCAGTTTCCCTGAAGTGTCCATGTCAAAAGCCAGGTGATAGTAGCTCTAGAAGCAAATGGAGGTACACCTGGGTGGCCCAGTCAGTTAAGCGTCTGACTTTTGATTTTGGCTCAGGTCATGATCTCACGGTTCATGAGTTTGAGCCCTGCATCTAGCTCTGTCAGTGCAGAGCCTGCTTGGAATGCATGTACACACACTCGATATCTCTCTTTTTCTCTCTCTCCTTCTCTGCTGCACCCCACCCCATCACATGCTCTCTCTCTGAAAATATATAAATAAACCTTAAAAAAAAGAAGCAAATGTGGACAGGGGAAAAACTAATGTTTGCTTATAACAGGTTTGCTGCAGACATTTTATTAGCTACTTCTTAGTTTTTCCTGCTTAATTCTCATATGAACCCTGTGAAGGAGGTATTTTGCAGATGAGAAATTGAATCTTAAATAAATATTTGTCTAAATCGTACAACTAATAAATTACAGAGCCAAAATTCAATCCCTAGTTCCTTATTAGTCCTAAATTAGTTGGTCTTTGAATGTAATAAGATAGGTAGGATTGATTATTATTTTCTCAGTAGATAAATAAGTCTCCAAAAAGACCACTTTTCAAGTACGTTTTTTGAAATAAGACTGATAACTTCTATCTGTTTTCTGTGGTATCATAAAAATTTGTACTGCATATTACTCATGTCACTGTTATGCAATTGCATGATAAATAGTAACATAGCAATAAAGGTATATATACATATATGCATATATACATGATATATATATGGTGTGTACATATGTGTATATATATGTGTGTGTATGTGTATGTGTCATGGGCATCAGAATTAAGCATCTTTTTTAATGAAGGTGAGTATACATACACTCATGTGTGTGCTAATTAAATGTATTGGATTGGCTCTAAAGGCAAACTTGAACTTATGAACGGATGTAGGTACTATATAAAATGTGTGACAAAACATTTTATAGAGGAGAAATTAACAAAGACTTCCACTCTGTAAATATGCATCCCAGAGTCTTGAGGACCAGTCAGAATTAGCAGTGTCCTAATCATAAGAACAAATGCCTATAAAGGCCACCTATCCCATTTTGAGAACTAAACTGATTTGTATCTAATGAATGTGCCAATGACTAATAATAAAATAATGAACAGTAAATAGTAAAATAACATTATGACCATGGCAGTAAACAGTATAAAATAATCAACACATTGTAAAAAGATTCATGGTTTGTAGAGAAGACAAAAAAGTCTGGGCATTTTTATTTGAATATTAGAGAAGAGAAAACTCTTGCAGGAATGTAGTTCTTGTGCTATGTGGTTTTGTCCTAGGGGTTTTCAAGCTTTGCATCAGCTTCTTGGTGACATAGTATGTGGTGTTCAAGAGAAAGGAGAGGTCATGCCATTCTGGGCTGGGGATTCTAGTCAATGGGGAAAGTTTGTTAGATTGAAGTGGGATGTGAAAACTGTGGTATTTGAAAGTGGGACTTGAAAACAAGTGGTACTGAGGTAATAACATTACGGATCACTATCCAAGGAGAAAAATTCAACAAATAAAGAAGGTTGCTTTTGGCGGTAGGCAGTATGGAAGTTTGCTTTATGTCTGAAAATGAGGGGAAATACCTTCTTTTGGAAATTCATTGGTAAAGTTAAATTGCATCTTCTACCCATAACATGCACATTGACTGTTCAGAATCTGACAAGTGAATTTGTTCTGAGCCATCAAAGTCTCTTGGGAATTTTTGGTTGTTTTTCTTCTTTTGGTTTACGATGGACACTTGAACCTTTCTTTTTCTTTCTTTTTTTTTTTTTTTGGATGAGATTCTAGTCATGTTTTAGTTTATATGATAGCAAAGAGGTTTTAAATGACCTCTTTATGAATGCAGTTGCTACTGCTTCTATTCTCATTTCCCTTGATCTCAGCATGGCTTTTGACACTGTCAACTGCGCTATCATTTCAGAGTGCTTGAGGGAATTTCCATCCTTAAACACTCAATTTTACATCAAAATAACACTTGAAAAGCACAGTTTTGTAGGCAAATATTTTAGCTAAATGGTTTTTTTCCAGAATATTGAAAATTCTATTTAGTTAAAACAATAGCATATAGAGGTCTGATTATTTTACTTTAGCTTCAGAAATGCTTTCCACTTTACCAAGCTAACCCGGGCTGTTGTCCAGATGTTTTGGTGTCTGGTCTGTTGGCTTTGCCCTAAGCATAGATGGCTGCATGTTAAGTAGGGACCTTTGGGTCTTTGGCAGTGAGCTACACCATGAACCACTGAAGCTTTGTTTTGAACTAGAACTTACCTCACACTGGTTAGCTGTGGTTCTTGTTGACATGAAATTAGTTATTTCTGTACCCAACACAATGGAGTACATAGATGATGTGATTGGTGAGGTAGCTGATCTTCCTCCTAGAACATTTGCTTAAAGACTGACATTTCTTCTTAGGAAATGGGGGTTAAAGAGAGGTAGATATTCACAGATAAATTCTGACTTTGAGTGCTAGGACACCCCAACCTTTGATTTCAGTGTTACAACGTAAATAGAGCTCTTAGTCCAGGATTATTAGTTAAAAGCTGATGCCAGCTTTTGTCTCAAAGTGCCCTTCCTTTACATCATGTTAAGTATATTAGTAAGACTTAAAATTGTCATTTGAAAAATACCCCTACTTTGATTCTCCATTTATCACTGTCTAATATTGAAGTTTGGACTTTGCTTTAAATTGCCTCTGGATTAGATAGGTATCTTACCCAACTGGCTATTCTTCCAAGAATTCTTTTTTTAAATGCCAGCAGTCCTTAAAGACCTAGGGAGGTGTAAAAGTAAAAAAATGTTATTCCCAGACTAGACTCTAGTATCTTGCAATTGTTGATCTTTTAGCAAACTAAGACATAATGGTCATGTTATCAGGCAAGTTAGGCATCCTGAGCAGATGTGGTGATTTAATATTGAAATGTGTTTCTTCTTGGCCACTATAATTTATGAAGCCTATCACTACAGTTAGTGATGTACACTAAACATCTTCAGTAATGGTAAAGAATTTATTTAAAATGAGATGCATTCAATACATTTTATCCACAAAATATTTGAAGTTTATTAACAATAACTTTTGTACAAAAATCGTGTATTTCTTTGTCATAAGACAAGTCTAATATTTTCTTTCTTTTTTTTTTTATTTTTATTTTTATTTCTAGGAGAGAGAGAGACAGCGTGAGCAGGGGAGGGTCAGAGAGAGAGGGAGTCACAGACTGAAACAGGCTCCAGGCTCTGAGCTGGCAGTCAGCACAGAGCCCGACGCGGGGCTCGAACCCACGGACCGCGAGATCATGACCTAAGCGAAAGTCGGACGCTTAACTGACTAAGCCACCCAGGCGCCCCAAGTCTAATATTTTCTAAAGAGATAAGTTTAAAAAAACAGGAAATTTTTGAGATTCTGATTATGAAAAGCAAATGTGCTTATCTTGGATTCGGGTCATTGATTACAAACATAGCAGTCTGAGATTTTCAGAGGGGGGAGGAAACAAATCTGAGAAATTACCCTTTAGACTCCTTTGATTCCTGAGGGAGAAAAAGAGAAGAGAAAGACCAAAAAAAAAAAACAAAACAAAACAAAAAAAACCCCATAATATAATATTGCCGTGGGATGGGTAAAAATGAATGAACACAACTAGTTTGAGCAGCCAGTATTCCTTTTATTTATTTTATTTTTTTAACATTTCTCAAAAAAAAAAAAATAGAGACAGAGAGTATATGTGAGAGTGGGGTAGGGCCAGAGAAGGTGGAATAAAGAGGATCTCAAGCAGGCTCCACACTGTCAGTGCAGAGTCTGTCATGCGGCTTGAACCTATGAACTGTTAGATCATGACCTGAGCTGAAATCAAGAGTTGGACACTCAACCTACCTAGTCACCCAGGAGCCCCTATTTCATTTTATTTTAGAGAGATAGAGGATGGAAGTGAGGGAGAGAGGTAGAGGTGGAGAGAGTAAAAGAGAGAGGGGGAGGGGAGAGAATCTTAAGCAGTCTCCACACTCAGTGTAAGCCTGACATAAAACTCAATCCCTTGACCCTGGGATCATGACCTGAGCTAAATTCAGGAATACACATTCAGTCTCAACTGACTGTGAACACCAGGCTCCCCATGGTGCTCCTTTGAGAAGAAGCCATTGGTAGTCCATTTTCTTAGACTGAACAAAGGTAAAGGGCACTTTTCTAGTGAAGTGGACCTGGTATAATTAGAATGGATCCAGTAAGGTTTTGCATTAGACACAATATGATGTCTTATGAGGTAAAAACAGTAGAAGTAGACATGGTGAAAGTGGACATAAAAGGTGTGACCATTTATGGGCAATGACTACCCTTTTTAAAGGAAAAGTTCCATGGCCACAAAACACATCCAGGCTTACTTGGCTATAAAATCAACAATAAGAGAGGATATAATTAGCTCAATATTGTTTTCTGAGATTTATGACTGTACAGTAGTAATAATCATAGTAATTCAATTTTGTTTAATCCTTTTAGCTACTTTAATGAGATAAGTGGTAGGATCCCGTTTTATGAATAAAGAAACACCCAGGAATAGTGAGGTTCACCCTAGATCATATAACAGACTTGAGATTTGAACCCAGGTCAGCCTTACTGCAAAGCCTGTGCTGCATAGCTTACTTTCTCCACTTGTACCAGTCATACAGCCTTTTAGGTCTCAGGGACACCTTGATGTGAAGGCATGCACACAGCCTACTTGTTAGTAGCTATCACTACTCCAAATATAGTAGCCGTTACCCTTGCATTCGGTTGTGTACTTTGTGTACCTGTTACAAAGGTGCTGGGAGCTATTTATAAGCACTGCTTTTGCATTATCTATGGAAGGAGGTCCTTTTAATTTCTTCTTTCTCTATACTAGCTGATTGTAATATGTCCTCAAAGAGGTAGGCTTACCTCCATAGAAATAATTTGTCTCTTCTTTTTCTTTTCTTTTGTTTAATTTTTTTTAAAAAATGCTTTATTTAGTTCTGAGAGAGAGAGAGAGAGAGAGAGAGAGACTGCATGATCAGGGGAGGGTTAGAGAGAGACACACACACAGAATATGAAACAGAATCTAGGCTGTGAGCTAGCTGTCAGCACAGAGCCCAATGTGGGGCTCGAACCCAGAAACATGAGATCATGACCTGAGCTGAAGTTGGACGCTTAAGCGACTGAGCCACCCAGGTGCCCCTGTCTCTTCTTTTTCTTCAAACCATTGATAAAAACTGAAGCACACAAAAATGTCAAAATTTCGTGGCTTTTTCTGCTTCCTTAGAAAAATTTAAAGAGTTATGGAACCTCAATGTAATCAGTGTACAAATAGAACACACTGTTAAAGTTTATGAAGAATTATTTGCTTGCTAGGAGGATTCAACAGAAAATTCAAGTGTTGGGGTGCTAAAGCAGCACTTTATATATAAAAAGTAGACTGGAATAAGAAACATAATTGAATTAGCATGAGAACATTAAGTGATAAAATGAATGTTTTTATTGACTAAGGGTGAGTAGTTGGACTATTACAGTGAAAATCTCAATCAAGGCATCTAAGATATTTAAGACTTAAATGTGACTTTGAGATAGCCTCTGGCAACATCTGAAGAGTTTCTAGACAAAACCGAATCATTTACATGGCATCTTATTACTGAAGAAATTTTGCTTTATTCACTATCAACCAAGATTATTTTTTTTTCTTAAAGCAAGTGATCCACGATTATTTATAATGTGCCTGTTGTATTTTAAAAGGACATTAAAATTAGTAGTATTTTAAATGAAGTAAAATTTAATGTCAATGTAAGTGTGCATATTTGCAAGTGGGTGCATACACACAGTTTTTTTTTGTTCATTGAAACTTTAGCTAAAATCAAAGTTAGTGGGAGACTATAATATTAATGGGAAAAGCCTAATTCATGTTGGATATTACAAGGATTAGGCCAGAATTTATAATACTGTCAGTAAGTTCTAGAGGATTAATTTAACACATCAAGAAAAATTCAGTATCTTTTATAAGTTGACCAACAGCAAAATGTGTTTGCAGCTTTCTTTAATACTGTAATAGGAGTTTGGGATTTGGGAAATTGCTTAATCTAGATTTAACTATGGAAGTCTTTGGTGAAATAGACTAGTGATTCTCAATAGGTTGCAGGGAGAAAAGGAAGCAGTACAGATCTCTGAGCAGACTTATCTGATAGGTGCCAAGAGCTTTGGTATAGAAGGTGTCCTGCTTCTCCAGAAGATCAGGGGTGGTAGAACATCTCTTTCTACTTACTTAGGGACAATTGGACATCATCCATCACTTTTCTTGATGGGAGTTGGTCATATCTGTAGGGTTTTGGTAATCCATGAACAAGACTTACACATTTTAATCATTTTCTCAACAGTACCTACCACATGGGATCAAAAATAGAGGTTCTGTAATAATTACTTCTTGAATACGTGTAAAGCTGTATAGAGAGGCTATGCATAATATTGTTTCAAAGGATTAGGTTAATTCATCTTTGGGGTCAGAAAGCAGAGTTGAAAGAGTAATTTGTTTAACCAATTAATCATGGAAAGAAAGCATATCCATGCACCAGCCACATGTTCCGTCAGTTGTGCCTCCATTCTGCTTTCTCTTTGGGTCAGAGAGCTATGAAGCATCTATATGTTCAATAAATACAGTCTTCCAGGAATGTTTTCATTGCTTTCTAATCTAAGGAATGATATGCTGGCTAGGAAGGAGGGAATAAAACAGAGTTCCAATGATCTCGGCATGTATACTGCACATTTACATGAGGGGCACCTGGGTGCCTCAGTCGGTTAAGCACCGACTTTGGCTCGGGTCACGATCAGGTCATGGTATCCTAGTCTGTGACTTTGAGCCTGTGTCTGGAGCCTGCTTTGGATTCAGTGACTTCCTCTCTCTGTGCCTCTCTTCTGCTCAGGCTCTGTCTCTCTCTTTCTCATTCAAAAATAAATAAAGATTAAAAAATTTAAATCAAAATGCAAATCTGAATGTATGGAAATGTATCTGAAATTCTACAATTAGGTGTGAAAATAAACTAGGGGACTGCTAAGGGTTATGTGCGTTGTGTCAAAGAAGACGAAACCCGATTTTAAGGCTACTAGACAGTCTTTTCTTACAATATGGTCTGTTTTGGCAAAGGAAGGTAGACAGAATAAATAAATAAATATTAAATGCTACTTTGTCTTAAAAAATCCACTCTGAAGGATCTATTGCATTTGTCCAAATGCACATAAACTACATTTGACTAGTGGGGAATATTTGGTTAACATATAGTTCCAAAAGTTTAAGTGAGAAAAGTTTTTTCTGCCTTTTACCTATTGGATTACAGCTCATTTATTCCCAGTGGTCAGGAATTTAAAACTAGGTGTCTAGAGAAGTAGTGTTCTGTATTCAGTATATCAGAGTGGTCCTTTAGTCACCTCTGGTGATGATGACAAAACTGTCAGCTGGCTCGTCAATCATATAAAATAGTCAAACACAACCCAACATCTAATTGTGGCATTTTAAGCCTGTTTACACTTGTTATAATCACTGTTCTTTGGGCTGCCCATGTGCATATTGGCTTCCTACGATCCCATTACACCAAATCTATACCACTCAACCAGTTTTTCTTGGATCAGGCTTTTCACTTAGTAGATCAGTTTCAAAAGGACAAATAATGGTGTAAGAATTGAGACATTTTTGTAGGTCCTGAATTTTAATTTGCCAAAAGGAGGAGTATGCATGTGTGTCATGACGAGTTTATTGGGGGTTAGGTGAATTGAGACAATGTGGACTAGTGTGGAGGAGGTGATTTCTCATTTTTTAAACACTGGATATGTTGAAACATTGAAGAATTGAATTCCTCAGGCTTGTTTTGACAATTTGTCTTTGTTTCTGTCCACATTACAAACTACATATGGAACTGCATTGTCTGGTATGGTAGCCATTAGCCCTATGTGGCTGCTGAAATTTTAATTTTAATTAATGAAATAAAATTAAAAAATAAACATTTCTCAGTTGCATGAGCCACATTTGAAGTGCTTAGTAGCCACATGGAACTCCTAACTCCTGTCATGAACCACCAGCCCATAGACTATTTCCATCATCACAAGTTCTATACTGATAGAATGTATTTTCAGCTTTGACTTTCTCAGATTTTAGTCCCTACACATTCTGCTTGTGTAATTGTCCTTTTCTTTTAAAAGAAAGACTAGCTGGTTTTTTAAGTGACTTTTTTTGGGTACACTTTGCATCTTGTTTGCTGGAAGTGCTCCTTCTTAATAATTATAGTACTGCTCTTCTGATCTGAATATATATTAAAGCATTTTTCAGTAGGGCTGTGATGAAGTGTACCTTACCACTCCTCTTTGGTGGTGTGGTTCAGTGCCTTGGTTTTAATTCATAGAAACACCACTGCTGCACAGTAAATTATATTGAAATAAGTGTGGCGTATCATGACATAAATATCCCCGGAAAATGAGGAAAAACAAGTTTGACACTCAGGTGGCTAATCCATCACTCAGATATTAGGAAATGGATTGCACTCTTGTTGGCAGAAAGTGAGGGGATAGAAGATGATTTCAGTGATATGTAGGTAGGGAAAAGAAAACAGAAAAAAATAATATGGATTATTTTTAGCTCATTTGCCATATTCTGCTGTTCAGAGGAGTGAAGATGTAGATCATTTGCAGGTGACCATTGTGTGCAGGTTGCCCTTTGCTGTTACACACTGGCCTGTGTGTCTGGTGTCTCCCTCCAAGTGTTGGCATTGGCAGTATTTATCTCTTTTCTTCTGTGAATTCTCTCATTTGCATTGCATTTATTTATTGAATTCATGCATCCTCCACTGTGGCATTTCCTGTCATACTTCAGTTCTGTTTTGCTTTTCCTATCAATGCAGGATTATAATCCTTAACTTTCAAATGGCTTGGATACTCAATAGAGAAGATTCACTAAAAAAAAAAACACACACACAAAAAAACTCATTTGACTTTTCTTTTTAAGTCACAGAAATTTCTCCTTTTCCTGTTGTGGAACAAGAGAGCAAACAGGACATTCTTGCAAGTGAAAGATGTAGGATGAACTGAAAAGTGTTACTGTCAGGGCAGCTGGCTGACTCAATTGACAAAGCATGTGACTTTTGATCTTGAGGTCATGATTTTAAACCCCACGTTGGGCATTTAGCTACCTTTAAAAAAATAAATATATTTTTTTTAAGTGTTACCGTCAAGAGAACGGTCAGGACTGGCTGCATTTGGAAGTAGATAATGGAATTAATATATTGACTATGGCCAAACGTAAGTAGGAATTCTAGGGCCAGCTGCTATCAACCCATTCATTCAAAAGCAATCTGTGTTTGCCTCTTCTTTGCTTGTGGCCAGAGATGGCAGCACATCAGAACAGTAGACCTATTAGAAGAGAAGTAGTTTCTCAACAGTTTGCTGTATTTGGTATGCCATCATAATTTAATCATACTGATACCAAAAACTGTACAATGGAATACATTGTGAGACAGTGATTGGCACCTAGAGTCACTTATTTTGTCAAGGATTTGACATGCCAATCAATTGCATGAGCAATGTATGCTTGCTTGAAATTGATCATGAAGCACCTCATGTTAAGCATCTTGATGTTCTCTGCTAATATAGGTCATTTCTGGGCTTTAGAACTTTCATTCATGCTTCTATTTTGTAACTAAGGGACGGGGGGATGATCAAAGTATGGGCAGTTGAAATCATTTTACAGCAGAATAATACTTTTTATAATGGACTCCAAATGGGAGATCACACTGCCCACATTATTTAATGATATCTTCTATGATTATTAAAGTAAAATGAGCTTACTATGGGGAATTTAAAAATTAGAAGCAAATGTAGGGATGAAAATAGATAATCCTACTAGTCACAATAACACTGTTTATAATTTAGAGTTATTTCCTTCCAATCTTTTTGAATTACCTGAATATACTTTGGAAGACTGTTTTTGAAAAACATAGTTTACTATATTCATTGATTAAATTTTTTAAAACATGATTTTCTTAATATTTAATACATGGATATACAGTAATTAATCTTCTTTGATTGGATATTTAGTTTCCTGTGTTTATGGTCTAAGTGAAACGATGATGTACACTAATGTATAAATTTTATACAAATTCTTGCATTCCTGTGATGATTTTATGAGGTAGTATTATGGTGTAGGTATGTACATCAGAGAAAAATGATCTATGTGGACAGCTTGTTTTCCAGAAAGCGTGGCATCGTCTCTACCAGCAGTGTATAGGAGTGGTAGAGTTTTGCCATATCTTTGTTAATACTATTTGTCTTTTAAAAACATTTAATTTGATTGTAGAAATTAGTGTCCCATTGAAAATAGCCTATCTTTGATGATGATTGCATACACAGTTTTTATATCACCTTATTTTTTCTGTCACTTAAAGGGCTACTCTTGTGTTAGATCTTTACTGATTTTAATTGACTATTCTGACTTACTTATTGAGGCTGTAACCCACTTATAACCTTACTATTTCATACAGCTTTGTTGCATAATTGTTTTTATTTGAGTATATTGATGTTTTCATTTATATTTAAATTTGTAAACTCTCCCCTCACAGATTTCTTCATTACTTTCATAGTTAAGAAGTTATCCTTCTCAAAACAAAAACAAAAACCACCACCAACAAAAATACCGTTAACCCTTCTCTGTAGAAGACAAGACATACACTAACAAATATGTTGTAACATTGGAGTTTTTACCCTGAACTCTACAGTAGTGCTGACATTGTATTGCTGTTTAATGAGATGTGGCTCTGACTCTTGCTCACAGTACAGTTTGACACTATGTGGGATGTAGTGGATACAGAAGAGGTGACTGAATATTGTGAATGATTATGCGGCATATTTAGGATGCACGCCATTTTTTTTGTGTCTGCCATATGTCAGTGTTTGTTTTTGAACCATACTGCTTTAATTACTATAGTTTTATGATAAGCTAGTAACTGGTGGGGCAGAAAAACTTTGCCCTATTCCTCTTTTCTAAAAATTTTCTTTGAAATTCTGACCTACTTATTTTTTCAGGTAGACTTTGACATCGCTTGTCAACTTAACAATTGTTTACTTGTCCTTTTTACTAGGAATTCGAAAGGGTTGGCATTTCTAAAATATCCATTGAGGAATATGATATATACCTATATTCAAGCATTTTTTTTTATGTCCCTGAGAAAATTTTGGCACTTCTCTTAAGATTTAGTAGCAATGCGTCTTAAGTCGTACCTTCTCCTTAAGTTGATAAGATAATTATGCTATTTCCATTTACAGTTTATTAGGTTAAAAAAGTATCCTTCTGTTCCTTCTTTTGGTTTCCAGTCCTTCCATAAAACCTGTTGCTTTTTATTCAGGTGAAATTCACACAGAATAAATGTAACCATTTTAAGTGAACAATTTGGCATTCGGTATAATCACATTATTGCACAAGCAGGCCTCCTGTCTAGTTCCAAAAATGCTCATCACTCCAAAAAGAGACACTATTTCCGTGAAGCATTTTCTTCCCTTTCCCCTTATCCCAACTCCGGACAACCACTAATTTATATTCTGTCTCTGTGGATTTAGTTATGTTGGATATTTGCAGTAAATGGAACTGTAAAATATGTGACCTTTTGTGTCTGACTTCTTGAAATGAAAATATTTTTGAGTTCTATCCACATTGTAGCATATATGAATACTTCATTCCTTTTAGTGGCTGAATAGTATTCCACTGTCTGATTATATCATAATTTCATGACCTATTTATCCATTGATGAACATGTAGGTTGTTTCCACCTCTTAACAGTTGTAAACCATGCTGGTATGTGTATTTGTTTTCCATTTTTTCTGGAGCTGTAGCTAGGATGTGGAATTGCTGGATTACATGGTCACTCTATGTTGAAGCTTTGATGAATTATCAAAATCTTTTGCATAGTGGTTGAACCATTTTACACTGCCACAGATAATGAATGGGGGCTCCAATCTCTTTACATCCTTGCTGGTACTACATTTCTTCTTCTTTTTTTCATATTCTAAAATTCTAGCCATCCTATTGGGAGTAAAGTAGTATTTCATTTTGTTTTTGATTTTGATTTCTCTAATAAAGAATGGTATTAAACATGTCTTTATATGCTTCTTGGGCAAAGCTTATTTTTTAAAAGATTTTATTTTTTGAGTAATCTCTATACCCAATGTGGGGCTCAAATTTACAATCCTGAGATTAAGTCACATGCTCTACCAACTGTGCCAGTGAGGCACCACCAAAGCTTACTGTTTTGATTCAGTTTATTGGTAATAAATTAGCTTTATAATTTTTATTTGGATAAAGTTTTGTAACATTTTCATCATTTGCTGAGACATTTATGTTTAATTTTGACCTTTAAGTCATTTGATACCACTGAATCTCCATTAGTTTTGATTTATTTCCCAGTTAACTGAAAGATATCTTCAAGTGAATTTTAAAGGGATTTAGCTGTTAGCTTTTCTAAGCCTTGAATACTTAACTTTTTTTATTATCATATAACCTGTCTTGTTACAAACTTCTTAGTTTAGAAGAATTATAAAACTCTTAATTAAATTACTATAAATGTTGCTTGTTTGTCTCTTGGTATTTAAGTTGCAGCAGGGATATTTGTTGCCAGCCAGATTCTTATTTCTTTGAAGATAAGGTAGGTTTTTTTTTTTTTTTTCCCCAGCAATTTATAGGTTTCTTTCATTCCCCCTTGGGCCGTGCATTGTAAACCTTTATCCTCACTATGTGTATGTGTGTGTGAATGTGTATGAGAATTTTTTTTCAGTTTTTGTGAGGCCCTCTTGACTGCAACCTCCATACCCCTTTATAAATTACGATTTTGTTGTTAAATTTTAAAGTGTTTCTTTTTTTGTCCTTGAGATTGCTTTTATTATCATTTTATTCCAGTTGCTCCCTTTCCCCTTGCCGTTGTCATACGTGTAATTCAAAAGGTAGATATGTTCTTTGTTCTCTGTAATTATCTTCTTGTCATTTTCACTTCTTTGTCTTGTTCTTCTACGTTCTAGATGAGCAGCTCTGTACTGCTGTCCACATTACTGGTTTGATTTTCTGCGGTGCTCATTAGATACTCTTGTTGTATGCAGTGCAGTTTTTATTTTTCCTTTTGCATGTTAGTTTCTTTCCTCACCTCTCAGCTCCTAGCTTTGGATTCTTCTTAGGTTGTTTCATATTTATATAGATACAGAATATCCATATCTCTATATATTTATATTTACACTTATATATTTAGAGAGCATGTGTGCATGCATGAGCGGAGAAGGGACAGAGGGAGATAGAGAAAGAATCTCAAGCAAGCTCCACACAGAGTGCTGAGCCCCACTCAGGGGTTGATTCCAAGACCCTGGATCCTGACCTAAGTTGAAATCAAGAGTCAGGCACTCAACCGACTGCACCATCCAGGTTCTCCTTAGGTTATTTCAAAGACTACATAGAGGTCCAGGGTATAACCCCAGGCCCATGTGACTGAGAACTTGTGTACTTGTAGTTTTTAAAACTGTCTTCAAATAAAGTGAACTACATATATGAAAATAACAACAGAAGAACATTAATAGAATGTGCTTTCTTGAAACTCTTTCCTTGGTTACCAAGAGCTTTATCTTAAGAATGACTCCCAAGAGTCAAAAATGTTTTGAAATTTTATGTAGCAGGTGGTGTATACCTGTTAGTTAATTGGCTTGTATATAAATACGGACTATGTCTCTCCAGTAAAAAGATACACTAATAAGAGAAGATTGGAAATTCCACTCCTTACCGATATCTTTTGTGTTTATGACTAATTCCTTTGCATATATATATGTTGAGTTTTGGGCATTATGGCACATTCCACAGACCTCACATTTTGGAGATTGGGAATTGGAGAAAGCATGAATTGGCATAACTGCTCCACTTTGGAGTTGTGTGAGCTGAACCATTTTACATAACTTCTAAGCCTGCATGTCACATTCTGTACCAATCCTTTCTTTGAAGTTCTTTTGAGGATTGAATGAGATGAGGATGCTTTTGTGAACCTACCGCAGCATTTGGTATACGTTAGCACTCAGACATCGTATCTTTTATTCATCATTCATCTATTGAGTGCTATAAATGAGGCCCCATAATAGATCCTGGAGACTCTGTTATAAATAAGACTCCCTGCCCTCAAAGAGCTCACAATTTAAGAGGACTTGCTAAAAAGGAAACTAGCAGTAATCAAATCCTATAAGAAGACTATACCAAAGACAGACTGTAAACTTGTTTGTCTTACTTACTTTTGCAGTCCAGTGCCAATCAGGGAACCTAAATACCCCTTAACTGTGGTTGAATGAATGATTTATTCTATGAATACTGGGATACATAAGTGAAGAGTGGTCAGAATAGAGGTTTACTAGGGAGCAGGAAAGAACATAGAAGAAGGTCATTATTCAGTCAGGGAAGATAGACTTAAGCTGAAGTGTTTTGCTCCCTGCACCTTTTTTAAGTTGATGAATTTGTTGCTCTACCAAGGGAATTGATATTTCAAGGAACATTGCTACGTATCTTTTTGGTAAAATGAAATCTTTTGTAATGCAAATAATCACTTGCTAATTTACATGTGGTGCAAGTTAAGATTTTTGTATGTCAGGTTTTCTTTTCTTTTTTCTTTGCTTTTTTTTTTTTTATTCAAAAGGTGGGCACCGTGGTCTATCTTTTCAATAAGTATAAACATCCTTACAGTAATGAATGAGAAATTATTGATTGAATTTAATCTTTATTCTTCCCTTCACATTCTATAGAGAATAGAGAAATGGGTTTAAATGTACAAATTCCTTTATTGAAGTGAGTAAAGAAGGCATGTTCATGTAGATTTAATTGGAAATTCAGGCTTTTCTTTCTCATTAAATAATCAGTTGATCTTTAGAAGACACTTCTTCAGGACTCAGCTTCCCTCTACACAAAAGGTGGAATTTGGACTACACTAGGTTTAAGTTCCAATCATCTCTAAAATTCTCTGGAAAGGAAAGAAAAAGATTAATTACAGACTTATCTTATAATTAGAGGAGTAAATTACAAAGAGTCAGAAGCTAGAAGATAGAAATAAAAATGACTCTTCATGTTTAGCTTAGGATCAAGAAGTCTGGATTAAAAAAATACAATTATGCTTATTTTAGACTTTTTAGAAGGTGCCAGACAGTAATTTAAAGGAAGATGAGATTTACATAGCCAATAATAAAGGTGGTTATCATATAAATAAGAAAATTTTCGCATCAAAATTCTAATATGAATTGCTTTAAAGAAGCAAATTTTGTGTGCATACACACACACACGCTAATTAAATTCTAATTCAAATTGGATCACAGTATAAGAATAATTACACTAAATAGCAAGAGGTAAAATCCCAAGAAACAAATAGAATGTGAAACCAATAGTGGAAAAGTTCACTTCTTATTCATCTGCTGTCCTTGGCACTTTTCATCTCTGAAAGATACTTACAAAAATAAATAACCACAGGGTGTAATGTGCATTTAAATTTTGTTCCAACTTTAATTACTTTCATCAAAAATGTGTATTTTTTTATTGATAGTGATTTGGGGAGTTTTTATCCATTCTCTCATATCTGCTGTTTAGAAATACATTGGATCTAAGGAATAATGAGTATGTAAAATATTATATCACTTTGTCATTCACCCATTCCTTCATTCACATATTCATTTAGGGCCAAGATTATAGGATCTATTTTGATATATCCATAATATCTTAGAATCACACATGCCACAAATGACAGGTGTCTACTGACCTCTTAACGTGTAGGTAGTCAGAACCGCGATGGGCTATAAATATAAAATATACATGAGATTTCAAAAGCTTTGAAAAAACCATATATATAATATCTCAATATTTTTATGTGGAATCCATATTGAAATGATAATATTTTTGATAGATTGGACTTAATAAAACATATTTTAAAAATTAAGCTCAGCTATATCTTTTTTTCTTGTAGCTACTAAAATGTTTAAGATTTCTCATGTGGCTTGCATTACATTTCTAGTGGACATTGCTATTGTAGAAATTAATAAGCAAGTCATTGTATACTGATGTATTAATTCTGACACATTGTATAAGAATAGTGATGATGGGTGACAGTTCATTGGTAGCTCTTACTTGTGAGTCATCTGTGTCATCTAGGAAATGACACTTCTTTTCTTTATTCATCAACATAAGAATATATGAAGACATGTAAAGAAAAGATCTGTTCTTTAAATGGCTTTGGATAACATAGTATACTTGTTAGCTGTTCTTATTCTGAAGTATTAGAATGTGTTTCTACTTCCTACAAATGATGTGGACCAAGATTCATAAGTGCCTTTAAAATTTCTTGTTTTTCCAGAAAGCTGGTTTTTCCTCAAAAATACTGAAAACCTATGTATCATTCAAAGATGTGCTTAGTCATACCTTCTCTTGGCTACCTTCTCAAATGTCTATAGCTGTAAATAAAATGTACTTCCTTAGCCCATTGAAAATACATAGTTTGTTTCTCTCAGTAGTTTATATCATAATTTACCGTGTAGCATTACTACTTTTCCTTTGGCCTTTCTTTCTTTTCAAATCATATGTCCATCCTGCAAGTGGCCTGTTTACTTCAGTTTTAGCTTGTAGTGTCTAATACCTAGTGGACATTCTAAAAATATTCATTGAATTAAAAGAGTGCCTGCTGAAGTTTAAGAGCTCAACCCTCATCCACGTTATTTTGGTTCATGGTGTCACATATCATTATTAACCTAAAGACTCGAACAAATCACTGTGGGTACATGTATCAGCCATAAATTAGGAATTGGCTACATTATTTATTTTTGGTTTTCCAACTTTAAATTTGTTTTTATTATACAATAAAGTCATCAAAGATTGATCATTTAGTTAATATTTTGAAAAATACAACTGCTCCAAATAGTCTTCTGTGCATTTTAGAGTTTATAGATGGCCTTTGAAAAAAAATAAAGATTGCCTTTGAATAAATGAATTCAATATTTAAAGTTATAAAGTGTTTTCTCTACTCTAATCCTCAGATGCTCTTTGCTGTTGTTCTCTTGCTCATTAATCCTTCCCACATTTCTGTATTCAGGAATTATCCCTATTGACAATAGCTTAAATGATTTCCCCAAGATTACACTGTGAGTACAGCTAAGCCAGAACTCATTGCCCCTGTCTTTGATCTCATGTTCGCCAGTTTAACCTAAGAACAGTCTAAGCTAGAAGTTGAATTTTGGATTATGAAGTCATTTTCCCACCTTGCTGCTGGCTTTCTTCCCTGAGCTCTTTTCATTGCTGGACCTCTACTCAGAACCAGAGACTATTTTCACTCCTATAAATAACCTCTGTATCCTGCTGAGCAGGGCAAAACTTGTTTGTTTGTTTTTTTCTTCTTTAAGAATCCTAATATTTTCACTGATAGCAGTATATTTTTGTATTAAATGATTCCTTGTCTTTGAACATTTAATAATCAGGACCCTGAATCCCTGTTGAGGTTTCAAGGAAGAATGATAACTGTTTCATTCTATGCAATTTAAATGCCACTCAGAGGTTTGGTGGGTCTCTTTGTCAAGTTTCCTTATAGCATATCCTTGTAGAAAGGATAGTTTCCACAAGATGGCACAGGGGCTCAAACTGCTCCCCCAGGGGTGCCTTCTGAGTCCTTGGTTGCTGGTTACATATTGAGAAAGTAACCCAAGAGAAATATCAGGGCACACAAATTCACATGGTGGAAGTCTTATTTTATTTTAATATGAATAAGTAGGATATTTTCACTGATTAAAGTTAAGAAGCTACAAAAGAGCATATCATGTCTCTTCTGTCCTGGCCCCTGCCACTCACTTTGTTTCCTACTTGGGAGTCAGCCACATCTGTCAATTGATATAAAAGAAAAAGGAGCTGGGAAGAATGTTAATTTGTTTGTATACACATAATATATGTACACTACAGTTTGCCATTTTTTTTTTTATTTATTTTGAGAGAGAGAGCGAGAGCATGTGTGCATATACACATGGGAGAGGTGCAGAGATAGTGAGAGGCGGAAAGAAGGGGGGGGGAGGAAAGGAGAGGGGGAGATGGAAGGGGAGAGGGAGAGAATCCTAAGCAGGCTGGACACTCAACACAAAGCCCAATGTGGGTTTGATCTCACGACTGTGAGCTCATGGCCTGAGCCTAGATCAAGAGTTGAACGCTTAACCAACTGAGCCACCCAGCCAGCCCCCTAATTTTATACATGTTTTTCAAGGAAAATGCATGTTCATGATACAAGATTCTTTTAAAATGAGAAAGAATAGTATCCCTCTTAGTCTTTAAGAGAGGCAGTTGCTACCAGTAGTACCCTTTTGTAAATTTTCAGAGACTGAATATGTCTAAACATTCTGGTTCTGAATGTCAGTAATGTCAAGATTGGGAAGCTGTTCTATAAGAATTGGAAGACTTTTCCAAGATAATGATTTCCATAGAAATACCAGGCTTCAGTACTGGTGTTTGTGATAGGAGCATCACTATTTCTCGGCCTCCCTCTCTTCCTCCTCCTCTGTCTCCACAGTGAACCATAATTGTGGTTTCCAGCAAGAGTGATGTTTCCACTGATGTTCACTATACTCATTTGGTCTCTTGAGAATAATTACAAATACACTGCCTTTATTTTGCCCATATTTCCCCATGTGTTCTCATTTTTTTTGGTTTAATCTCATTTTGATAGAGCATACCTTCTGCTGGTTCTCTCTGAGAAAGGGTAAATGAAAGGCAATTTTGAAGGAACTTTGAATTTTTAAAAATGTTTTCTTTTCTTTTTCTTTTAACTGTATTTATTTTAAGAGAGAGTGAGCCGTGGAGGAGAAGGAAGAAAGTGGGACAGAGAATCCCAGAGAGTTTGTGGCTCGAACTCAGGAACTGTGAGATCATGACCTGAGCTGAAACCAAGACTCAGACACTTAACCACCTCAGCTTCCCTGGTGCCCCCAAAAACGTTTTTATTCTACCCTCTCACCTAATGGGTACTTTGTATGGAATTCTAGGGAAGAAGTAATTTAACTTCAGAATCTGAGGCTATTTCTCCATTGTCCTATAGTTTCTGGTTTTGTTTTTTAGAGATTGTGAGACATTTTGTTGATTGTATGTAACCTTCTCTCTGGACACTCTGAAATTCCCCACTGATATGTGTGACATGGTATGTAGCTACTTTCATTCAGTGTGTTAGGTTCTCAGTGGACTCTTAATCTGGAAACATCCTTCAGTTCTGGAAAATTTCTTAAACAACTTCATTGATGTGCCTATTTCCTTAGTGCCATTCTAGCACTCTGATTTAGAAATTGGAATTTGTAGACCATTGTTTTCCTGTATTTTCACTTTATCTTTTTTGCTTTTTCTCTTGGAGATAACTTTGAATTTTTACTCTAACTCTTCTATAAATGTTCTTTAAAATTAAATTATTAATACTCTTTTTCCATTCTAAATGTTCTTTTTATTCTATTCTGTTGCTATTACTAGATGCAATTTCTATTCTCTCTGATGATTAATGGTTGGAATATGCTTTTTAAAATTTTCTGTTTTTAATTTTTTTAACATTTATTTATTTTTGAGAGACAGAGAGCATGAGCAGGGGAGGGGCAGAGAGAGACAGAAACACAGAATCTGAAGCAGGCTCCAGGTTCTGAGCTGTTAGCACAGAGCCAGACGCGGGACTTGAACTCACAAATGATGAGATCATGACCGGAGCCAAAGTCAGACACTTAACTGACTGAGCCACCCAGGCGCCCCTAAAATTTTCTGTTCTCCTGAGTCTGTTTCTTTCAAGTTACAAATGTTTATTTCATCTGGTGTCTGTCTTCCACGTCAGATACTTCGTAAGCTATTTTATAATCTTTGCCAATTTCTGGTTAAGTGGACTGGATATTCTGACTGCGTGAATCAGACTTGTTGACTTTGAGCTTCATCACTGAGTAGGCCTGGGGAACCCTGTAAGGAGCCTTAGTGTTTTCTTTAAATTTCTCCTCTTGCACTGATTAGCTTCCTCAAAGAAAGAACTTTGAACCTCTTATCTGGAGAGCTTCAGGTGATCTGGAACCCCTGTGAGGAAAAGGGTGGAGTTCTCAGTATGCATATGATCTCTTAACCTCTGTGTTTGGAATCCTTTGCTGTTCCTGGTTATCTTCTCCTTTATCCATCTATAGAGAAAAAACCTCCAGGCCTGCTACTCTTACTTCCACAGAGATGATCTTGGCAACTAGACCAGGCATCTAATTGCTTCTCAAATAACTTTCACGTAACCTTCCTTATTTCAGCTACTCTCACCGCTGGTACCCATTCCCACTCCATGTTCCATAGGTCATTGTTTATCTGTGTCTTTTATGGTAGACGGGGCTATGTTTCAGCTTTCCATATTATTGCCTTGGAATTCTTTGTCTCAGTGCTGCTAAATCAGTTGCTGTTATGTCATCTTCTTAACATCTAGGAAAAGTTTTAAGGATGATACGTACCTCTTCTCCTGCTTTCCCTATTCTTTTATGTGTTGTCTTGCAAAAGATGTCATTTTTGTGTGGTATCAGGTGAGAGCATTCAGTGTGGGTCCAGGCTGCAATCTTAACACAGAGTTCTTTGTGGTACTAACATCATTTAGAGATTCCATTATGGAAGAGTAGGGGTAGAGTTGGCCCTCTGTCTTCCCATTTGCTGCTGCTACCTCCTAATTTGGATTTCCACTATAGCTCCCAGAGCCTGGGTACTAAGCCGCTAGAGCTATTTGTAAAGTAAAGCCAGGTCTCCCATTCACCGCACTGACAGCTGTGCTGATGGATGTGGCACCACTGTGGGTATAAGATTAGCTGGCCCTTCACGAGTTTGCTGTTGCTTTATGCTCCTGACTACACTTTTTCTTAACTCACCTTTGATCCTAAGGAATGTGTGCATAATCTTTTTCAAAATGTTTGCTATGTCAATATCCCAGATTAATGTCTGTGAACATTTAATAGTTGGAAGCTGTGAGTTGAGGCCCATCGACCAGATGTCTCCTGCTTCCTAGTTTATAGGCCACCTTTGCTCAGGAACACATGCTTACTAACTCCTTTTTATGAGTAAGAGGACACTTGTATTTGTGAAGCCACTTTCATTCACTGATTTTACATGGTTTAGCAAATCTAAAACTATTCATCTTTTCAAGATACTAACGATGTTGACCCCATATAGAAAGAATAAATGCTGAAAAAAAATCTGCAAACCTATCATTCTATTTTAAAATTCTATTCCAAAATTTTCTATTTTATCAATCATTTCTGTTCCCCCAGAAAATTATTACAGGACTCCTGATTCTTAATTCTGCTCATAACAAACAAATACGACAGTTAGTTACATGCAAGATGTTGACAAAATTGTTGGTTTTGTCTTGTGTTCAAACTGATTTTGATTCTGTCATTTTATGGAAGATTCTCAGACCTGGTGTAAGATGATCTTTTAAGGCCTCTCCCCAGGATTTTCAATCTAGAGTTTGGGCTTTTGGGTTAGTACAATCAGTTTGGATATGCGCAGTTGATTTGTGTTTCTGATCAAGATTTCTGTGTTCCAATAAAACTTTATTTATGGACACTGCAATTCAAATTTCACATAATTTTCACATGCCATAAGATATTGTTGACTTTTAAAAACTGTTCAAATATGTAAAAAAGGCCCATATTTTTAGTTTACAGATCTACAAAACAGGTTTGACCCAGAAGGCATTTTTTGCCAAGTCTGGTTTAAAACTTGCTTTGGGGTAAGTGCTATTCCTCTTGTGGCAAATTTCAGCCACAACATGATATCCTAAATGTCTGTTGGTATAAAAACACTGAATTGAGGTAGCCATGCTCAAATTTTTGCTTTGATGGGAGAATTTTTCACAGCCAGATGAAACCACTTGTGTGTACCCCTTTGGACAACATTTTCCTCTCCTTCCCAACCACTTTTCTTCTATGTCTTATTTTACTTGTCTTCTGTGTACTTTCAAACAACTTCAAATGTTTTTTTTTTCTATTTTTTTGAGTACAGACTTAGATAAGATAGTGCACTAGTTGCTTAAGAGATGGAAATATAAACTAGAGGCATAACTTCTTCATAGAGAAGCACAGTCATGGAAGAGATTTTGTATTTCTGCCAAAACTCAGGAAACTCATCTGAGGTATAGGAGAAAGGAATGTGATCTACAGGGGTGTGTGTGTGTCAGTAGATACCATAGAGCAGCAGATACTGTTTTGTTTTTTTTTCCTTGACCTCATGTTATAGAGAGAAATGTATGTATTTATGTCGTCTGCATGTATTTGTATTTTGAGGATGCCAACAGCCCCAGAATGGTGAATAATAGATTTCTGTTTAAAATTTTGCATTATACCCTATTTTTCCTACTGTAAAGAGACTTCTTTCTCTTTCTTCAGATATCCTCTGGTTAATTTATTCATTAATTTAAACTTCTTTAAAAACTTTTTTTTGGAAATATGTGTTTCTTTGGCAAAGATAGATCTCCACTTAGTCAAGATTTATGATTGAATGAGCAGAGAGCAAGGGGGAGGCCTAGGCGATGAAGTCTATGCACTGAAAATAATAAAAATAGGAACATTAAAAATGAAGGAAACCAGTCAAAGGCTGTAGAATCAAAGAACAACACAATTATAGATTTCATGGTAGCTATAGTAAGTAATATAGTCTCAAATGAATACTCCTTTATTTCATAGAGGGGATTGGCATTTGTGCAATATTCTTTAGTTAAATTTCAATTTATTGGATTTTTGCATCACTGCAGATTGATCTATTGAATTTGTCACAGTGGCCTTGTTTTTACCTTGATGTGTTTAATACCTGCTGGATCAGAATGCCAATCAATTTAGGTTAATTTCATTAAGTTTACTAAAGCTTTTTAAATTAAAGTCACTGCTGACATTACCAGTAACAAAATGTGCGTAACACACTCTTATATATTATTGTTCTAGAAAAGAGATTGGTAATATATATTCTCTCTAACATCTCCTTACTTGGATTTTTAAATTCCCTTAATTATTTACAAGACGATAAATCATTTAACATATAAAATTTTAATTATCTGCATGATCATTGCTTAGTATTCTGTGCCAAACTTTAAGCTCAGCATAGATTTAAGTTCTCACTAAATAGATTTCAATTAAACTCCTTCCATCTTTTCTAGGAAAGAAATGGATTGTGTTTTAAAAATTGTATTGTGCTTTGCATTAGCAAATATAAACTGGGGGGTGGTTCATGGCAAGTAGCCTTTTAATTCTCTTGTGCATTTTAGTTTTCAGAGAAGCCACAGTACACTTGGCATTTAAATGAAGTACAGTCATGGTTAAGATTTTTTGAGTAATATATTTTGCAAAGAACTCTGTAATATGCAATTATGGAACTCTGCTTGCATTATTAACTGATTTTATTAACTATCATCATTAATGCAGTATTTATAAATATTGCTTGGAGAACTGTAGTTAAATTTATTAAAGATAGAATCAAGAAGAAAACTGATAAACTACTAGTACCCTAGAACTCCTTAAGAGCAGACTATATTGTCTATAAAACCGGTAGGAAATTCAGAAAGGGGAGGGAGAAAAACCCTCAACCATCAAAAACTGGTTATTTTATTATTTTTTGTTCCTTCACAGCAGTAGTATGTAGGCATTACTATAGTTTTCTGTGGGGAAATTGAGCAAGCAAAAGTTTGTTCTAGCATATGCTATTCTAGAATTAAAGAGATTTTGGTTATGCAGGGTTCAAGTTATATTTGACACATTTTGCAGGTTACTTATAAAATCCTGCCTAAACATAGAAATCTTCTTTATCAGAGAGACTAACATCAGATTTTAATCATATCTTAGACCCGCAGGGTTTTAGGTTTCCAACAGGCCACCTGTCTCAGACATTTAAAAATTCACAGGACAGATGGGAAGGTGAAAGAACTTGTCCTTGGATAAAGAAATTCTTGCATTGCAGGAACGTTCACAGTCAGGGTTAGCCAATACATCACACACATATCCTGTATTTGTCTAGTGTTAAGTTATCATAATCATGTGTTTCCTTTTAGTAGTATAAATACAAAATTTATCACTTATCTCCTATTCTTATGGTGGGCAAGAAAGAGAAAGATCATAGCTTGTAAAATGTGCTAGTTCAGCTGATCCATTAATCAGGAAATATGACTATTTTATATTAACCTTACCAAATCTACAGTTTGTGAAGTGTGTACCCTGTGGAAGCCTGTGCCCCATCATATTTAAGAAACTGGGAAATGGACCTGGCTTTCCGGGATTTAAATTTCTTTCCAGCAATTTATCAGTGATCCTGGGAAGTTAGCTAGTGTCCCTGTGCTTGACCTCTAGCCCTTTCTAGCGGTTGGAGAACATGATCATGGAGATTATACATTAAAAGTACCTAGAATAGTGCTTAGAACGGTGAGTCTGTGTTCAGTAAGTGTTTGCTATTAGACAAAATGCTAATTTCAGGTAAAAACTAAAAGATGAACTTAAAGTCTGTAGGTACTTGGAAATTTTCTGAAATTAAATTCTTTGCAGAATTCACATTGACACGGAACTCTTTAGGAAAGACTCTGTTACTTGACCTAGCTGAAGCATAGTATTCAGTCATTATGCAGTTGAAGCATCAGTGGGTTATGCTGTGAACTGTGGTTGGTCTTTATTAATTCCATATACCGGCATCACTTAGAAGCAGGTTAGAAAATTGAATTTTCAGTCCCAGCCTCAGAACTACTAGATCATCAGCTTGGGTGGAACTGAGAAATCTGTGTTTTACCAAGCCCTCCAGATGATTTTGATGCATGTTCGAGGACCACTGGCTTAGATACGTATATTTGTTGAGTACTTGAGGACCCACTGTATTTTGTTCTGGGCAAGAGAGAGAAAACCTGAACATGAGAAGTGAGGTCCTTCTCCAGTAAACATTCCTGCGAAAGGAGTAGGGCAGACAACAAATATGTAAAGAAGCATAAAACCCCCAAAACTTTGGGCATTAAAGTTTTAAAAAACAAAAGAAATTAATAGCATTGGTGAATGATCCAAAGTATTGAGGGGAGTGCCAACATAGAATGTTCATGGAACACCTAAAGGTATAAAATCTGAGGTTAAGCCTGAATTGTGAGAACATTAGGTAATAAATTGGTGAATGAGCAGTCTTGGAAGATGAAAGCCCTAGTGCGAAGGCCATAAGATGGGCATATCTTAAAGAAGGCTTTATTCTTTTTTTTTCAAATTTTTAATGTTTTACTTATTTCTGAGAGAGAGAGAGACAGTGTGAGCAGGGGAGGGCCAGAGAGAGAGGGGGAGACAGAATCTGAAGCAGGCTCCAGGCTCTGAGCTGTCAGTACAGAGCCCGACGTGAGGCTTGAACCCACAAACCATGAGATCGTGACCTGAGCTGAATTCGGATGCTTAACCGACTGAGCCACCCGGGCGCACCCCCCCCCCCCAAAGAAGGTTTTATTCTTAGTCTATGAGTACTATTGATAATATTAATTAACAGTGGGATAAATTTGATTATTATAACAATAAAAGAAGGGTTCATAGTTAAGGTTTTTTTAGTTAAAAAAATTTTAATGTTTATTTTTTTGGGGATTGGGGGAGGAGGGCAGAGGCCGGGGGAGAGAGAATCTGAAGCAGGTTTCAGGCTCTGAGCTGTGAGCACAGAGCCTGATGAGTGGCTCGGACTCACAAATGGTGAGATCATGACCTGAGCCAAAGTTGGATGCTTAACCAACTGCCCCCATTGTTAAGTTTTTGATAGGTTATTTTAAAAAATATATTTTATAAATATTTCCCCATATTATTTTACCTACAGACCTACTGCCTAAGTGTCATACATTTCCATCCATTTACTAACTGAGTCACCAAAATCACTTTGTGATTCCCGAAAGTCACATTGGGTTGACAGTGACTTGTGATGCATCTGATAATTAGGGGCTTCAAATTTTTCTTGTTCAAAACTTAAATCAGTGTCTTCTTGTTTTTTATTACTCCCTACATATGTAAATTAATGTATAATGTATAATATAATATTAAATGACTATCAACCCTTCTTTGACTAGTTTCCATTAACCATAACTTCCACAAGAAAAGTCCTCTTAAGGATAAGATAAAGACAATACTGACTTGAAATTTTAAGTGCGAGGGATAAGTTTTTCTAAGTTAAAAACAAACTCAATGATTTTAGATTTTATTTATTTTAAATTTTACTTTAATATATATATATGTATATGTACAGAGAGAGCAAGAGAGAAAGAGAGAGACAGACAGACAGAGAGACAAAATCTGAGTAGGCCTCAGGCTTGGAGCTGTCAGCACAAGCCTGATGTGAAGCTCAAACCCACAAACCACTAGATGATGACCTTGAGCTGAAGTCAGACATTTAACCAAGTGAGCCACCCAGGTGACCCTTTCAATTTTTTTAAGTTTATTTCTTTATTTTGAGAGAGAGAGAGAGAGAGAGAGAGAGAGAGAGGGTGGGTGCACAAGCAGGGAGGAGGAGAGAATGACAGATAATCTCAAGCAGGCTCCGCATTATCAGTGCAGAGCCTGATGTGGGGCTTGAACTCACTAACCACTAGATCATGACCTGAGCTGAAATCAAGAGTCAGACACTTAACTGACTGAGCCACCTAGGTGCCTCTTTTAGGTGTTAGTAAATGAAATTGTTTCCAAATTTGCAAATTGTAGAAGAATTGTAATTAGATAAATTGAACTCACACTGTTGCAAGACTAAGAATAATAAATATAAAACTTTATTTTTTCAATCTTTGCTTGATAAAAGTCACATAATGACATGAAAGAGCACAGCCTTTACTTCTAAGAAGGCCTGTGTTTAAATCCAAGCTTCCCCATTTATAGTGATACTGTTATTGTTCCAGTTACAGTTTTTGTGCCTTAATCTTATTATCTATAAATTTGGAATATAAAATCTATCTTTCATGGTTTAGTAACCCAGTTTTGAGATAGTAAAATTATTTAAGATGCAAATAGGTGATTAAAAAGTGGTAACGATTTTATTATTACAGATTTACTAAAAATTGAGTAAATGGTTGGCTTAACTGTTGAGCCAGGAAAATCTGTGGCTCCATCCATCAAGTATAGACTTTCAAGTATAGATTCTATTACTTTTAAAGGTTATGACTAGTTTTTAAACTTTATTTTTTAAAAGACACTGAATCTGAGGAGCTTTTCTTGATGTCTGCTTCCACAATAGTTTCCTTCCATGATTTTGCTGTTTTACAGTGTGGCTATTGGTTGGCTAGCATGTGCCCTTTGGGACATTTCTTTTCTAGTTTCTCTGATAAGTTTAGTTCACTCAGCTCCCCCCACCCATGACTAGTCTTTCTTGTAGTATTGTTGACGGAGTATGTCCTTGAGTATATTTTAGACAAATTTGAAGTTGAGTTAAATACACATAATTCAAAAACAGTGAAGAATAATCGTAGACAACAAACATTTCACTGCATATTCATGTGACTTTGGTGACAATTTTTCCTTAGCAAGTTTGGGAATGTTACAAAAATTTAAATGTGCTCTAAGATCTAAAGACTAAAGCCATCTCCCCAGTTAAACTTTTACTATATCCAGTTTCATTTTTCACTCAAGTACTACAAGTGAGGAATATTATGAGCATAAGGAGCACATTTATTGAATGCCTACTATGTACCAAACACTATTGTGAAATTATATATTGAATATTCTTTATTATAATCATTAATTATATATTAATGATTATATATTAATTATATATATATTACTTTTCAGAACCTTGAGTTTTATAATATCCTACACATTCTATACATTAAGAGAGCAAGGATAAGAGATATTAAGTAACTTGACTAAACTGAAGCTAGTAGACAAAAATTAAAACCCAGGAATGTCTGATCCAAAAGCTCAAGTTCTCTACCACTGACTTCTGAACAACAAATACTGTATACCAAAGGAAATAAAAGTTAAGACTGAGGATACTACTGGTAACACATTTATGTGTCTCTTGGCTTAGTACAGTGGTATATGTTTCAAATCCTGGTTTTGTAGTCTTACTGAAGATCATCTCTTAGAACTTAGAAATAGTAAGGTCATGATGGATTCCTCCATCCAAGGAGTTGAAGTGGGAGGTGCTGGAGTGGTATCAGTAATTGCTAGTCCTTCACCTAAGGAATATGAGGGAGGACTGGAAGGATGGGGTTCCTTTTAGCTCTGTAGTGATGTAGCCAGACGCTGAGGTAAGAGACAAGGAAAGTAATCACAAATTCCCATATGTACTTTGAAGGAAACAAGCAGGGATTGAGATAGAGACCAACAGGGCGAGGGGATATGATATGGGGAATAGGAATGGATGCTGTGAGGGGGTAACATTTAACCCAAGCCCCAAAGACTGAAGCTCCAGGTCCTAGAGCTGACTGCTGCGTTCAGTTTTCAGAGGAAACCTGAGTAGGCCAGCCCCCTGTGGGGACGGGCACAGAACCCACGTATTCTCATCACTGATAGAAATTTGGCAGCCTGCATCTTTCACAGCAGGCCCTTACTGCATATTTGGTGATTGAATTTTGCAAAGCCCTGAAAAGAGCCTTTTCTTGAGAACCACTTTATATTTGTATCAGTCTAAGACTATTAGGCATTTATATTCCTCGAAAAGGAAACTTTTATTATAGAAATTTTCAAACATACAAACAAAGAAGAGCATAGAGTAATGGATCTCCACGTATCGTGTCTGGATTCAACAAACAATGTTTTTCCAGTCTTAGTTTACCTAACCTTTACTTCTTTTTTCCTTTGGATATTTTCCAGAAAGTTGCAGATATCATTTCTTCACAGTTGTAAATACCTTAATGTGCATCTCTCACTGATGAGGGCACTTTTATTTCTATGCCTTTAGATAATTATCACATTTAGAATTAACGGGGACTGGTCTTTTGTTCTTTAAAGATGTTTAATAAAGAAGGGTAGATAGGAATTATTACAAAATTATGATGTAATTGGCGTATATAAACATATGTCCCTGGATCTGTGTCTGGATTTCTTTCCTTTTCTTTTTTTTATGTATTTCTCATACTTGTGACTTGACTATGCAAAGGCTACAATGTCTCTTACTAAAGCTAGCAAGCAAACATTATCAACTTGTTTAAAAAAAAAAAAAAGCCTAAGAAGAGTGTCTACAATGAAATTGACTTGGAAGCTGCTTGACAGAACCTTTCTTTATTGGTCCCTGTAGAGGCAGCTGGTATTACATCTGTACATATCTCAGAAACATTTTTCAAAAATGTACTCTGATACTGTTCACCCAGAAATCATTGGATGTTGGTTCTGTCCTTATCAAATGCAAGTGGAATTGAGTGTTGGGTAGATGTTTGACGGACTCAGCAGGCTCTTTCTTGAACTATAAGAACTGGCTACTCCACACACTATACTCAAAATCTAGAAAAATAAATATCTTTGGAAAAATTCCTACTGACAGACAAAGAGAAAGTACCAATGACACCTCTTAAAACCATGAAGACCTGACTTACCAAGTACTCTCACTTTAAAACAAAACAAAACAAACTGAAAAGAAAACCCATGCAGTATTAGTTTGGCTTGAAATACTCTACACTTCTCATTCATTATTTAATCTTATTTTACTTTGTTCAGACAAGCTATCTGGCCTATTGTGAAGCTTCACACAGCCAATTACCTCAAGGTGTTTAGTTCATTTATTATTTACAGCATAAATCTTGTACAGGTTGTCCATTGACGACCCTCTGAGTAGATGTAGTAAATGCCTTTCATCCTTGTGGCCTCAGTCAGTGTTCACAGACCTACCTGCTGAGCTTGGCAAGCCAGGCAAGGTACAGGAACATGTACAATACCAGAGGTAATTGCACTTCACTTTGTGTTTAAAGGTGCATGTGAAAAATGTGTGCACAGGACCAGATTCTGCGTTGAAACTTAAAGGAAAAGAATCTTTAATTTTAAATGCACTATTCTAGTCTATAGAGACTGCATTAGACATTGTAGCCATTGTTATAGGCTGAATGTTGAATTTAGAAATTTGTTCAGAGTACACTGCAGTGACATCAGACTTCAGAATATTCATATGGAAGTATCACCTTTCAAATTTGTGGTGTGTGTCCTTGAATCCTTTTTCCTTTCCTGGCTTCCTTTCAGTTTCGTGTTGTGATACCAATATGAGCCAGTATGAATGACTTGGAAAAAGGCTAGCTTAAGTAATGTGCCGATTCTACTGATGGGCTTATATGCCATTAAGAGTCTCTATCCTACCTTGAATGTGCCAGGTATTTAACCGGGGACTGTTACTAATTTCAGAGCTAATACTGAGCGGTTCCACATCAATGCTTTCAGCAGGTGGCTTGAACTGACAGTGTAAAGAAAAAAGTGAGAGAAAATTACCATTGTACTTTAGAATTTCTCTGATTGAATTGACTGATTATACTGTCAAAGGAGCATTGGGAAGCTGGCAGGGGTATGGGGAGTGAAGAAATGACAGAATTGTTTTCGCTTGTCTGTTTTTGAAAAGCCAAATATTTCAAAATGATAATAGGGTTTGATAGGAGGTTTGAATTCAGTACTTGGGAAAGTCCATGTGTTCCCTGATTTGCTTTTTAACACTTGTACATTGCACAAAGAGAGCCAATGGTTTTCTTACTGCTATTTTTTCCTATAAGACAAAATACTAAAATACTTGTTAAATTCCATCAGTAGATGCTACACTTTTTATATTGGCAAAATAGTTTTATAAAGACTTCATGTTTTGTTAAGTTTTACTTTTTGGAAGATGGAATGGGAAAATTATCAAGTGACTTGAGATGAAAACTATTTGTTTTATATAATGAGTCTTGTATGATCGTTTTTAAAAGTTTATTAATTTATTTTGAGAGAGACAGAGACAGTGCAAGTGGGAGAGGGGCAGAGAGAGAGGAAGAGAGAGAATCCCAAGCAGGTTCTGTGCTGAGTAGAAGTACATCAAGGTGCTCAAACCCACAAAACCATGAGATCATGACTTGAGCCCAAACCAAGAGTTGGATGCTTAACTGACTAAGCCATCCAGGCTTAGTATGATGTTGTACTCATATAATGTTCTTAAATAGATCTTCTGTTTAAGAAGAAATTCTTTCCAGTCACAAATATTACTCTAGGTTGTCTTTTAAATTCATATGCATTTTAAAATCTTATTTAGGGGCACTTGGGTGGTTCATCCGGTTAAGTGTCTGACTCTTGATTTTGACTCAAGTCATGATTTCATGGTTGTGAGATCGAGCCCCATTCAGGCAGTACACTGAGCATGAAGCCTGCTTGGGATATTCTCTCTCTCTCCTCTCTCTCTCTCTCTGTCTCTCCCTCCTTCCTTTCTCTCTCTCTCCCTCCCCCTCCCCCACGGTCCTCCCCCTGGCTGTGAATCCATGTACTTTCTCTCTCTAAAAAAAAAAAAAAAAAAAACCTACTCATTATTAAAAAGAAATAAATAATATTTAAATAATGAAAATGTTACTTAAATGGATAATTTAAAAAGTTACGGTATCCTGGTTACTATTAATGGACTATTAACAGTAGATAGTACTTACCGAACAGTTCCCTTGTACCAGGTACTTCACTACATGCTTTATAACCTTCACAATAACTATGTAAGGTAATTTCCCTTTGCATCCCCATCTTACTGATGAACAAATCGAGGCCCAGAGAGGTTGAGTAACCTTGTGGATAACCAGCGGGGGTAAGACAGGATGCTGACTCTCAGAACCCTAGTGCTCATCCTGGTATAACAGACCAGGGAAGCTGGTGACACTTAGCTCTTTTTTTTTTCTCCCACCGTCAGTACACTGCCTGCCTTCTGCACTAGCGACAGGGAATTAATAAAATAATCTGCCTTTTCATGGTTATCCCATTATGAATTTAATAGAACTTGTGATACAGAGTCATGAGAATTCTTAAGGGAACGGTTTAAAATGTGGATCAAAATGTATGAAGTGCTCTGTAAAAAAAAAAAAAGGTGTAAGAGACAAATTTAGTGAAGGGTAAGTTAGGTTTGTGGTAGAAAAAAATCAATCAGGATAAATGGGTTAGCACTCATCATTTATTCAACAAATACTTATTGTGCCAGGTGCCAAGCACTGGGCTTGGCCTATAGGAAAGGACTGGGTGATTTATTTTTGTTGGGTTGACTCCCTGGTGGGATTATTCATAAACAACCTTTCGATGTAAATAGGAAGCTTTAATTGCAGAAAAGAAGGGTTAAAGTCTTTCTGGGTGGACCATGGTGCTGAGTTTTGTTTCATTGCATAATGTCGTAGGCACTCCTCGTATTCTCATTATTCTGATGCAGTGTAACAAACCAGCAGGAAACTGCATTCCATGGGATTTCTATGGGGACTACAGAGAATTCATTCCAATGCTTACAGAGCAGCCGCTTGTAGCTTAAAGTAGCTCCAGGGCTAATGTGAGGAGCTGTGCAACTCTCCTTGCTACTGAACTGTAAAACTGAAAGCATGTGTAGTGTAAATAAAACAATGTCAGTAGAATTGCTTCTAATCTGGAGGCCTTATCAGAGCATTGGTTGGCAGTCTGTTATTGTTGAATGAGGGGAAAAAAGGGCAGGGAGTTGGAAATATTATACCATGCTGAAAATGCAAATACCTATTTCTTAATTTGGTTCAAAACCTATTCCCTCTAATCGTTGTGTATTTCCATTGGAGGTAAATTTGAAGGAGAAGATCTTTTTCATTCTGCCAGCACCCCCCACTCCAATACAAAATAACTGCCAAGCAGAGTGACACTTAAAGTAACAAATTTTCTGAGCCTAGCCTTCTACGGGATAAAGGGATCCATGTTCTGGGATAGATTTGGTTCTTGTATTCTGTCTGCATTCTATAAGCACCTAGTTTCACCCATCTCCCAAATCTGGTTAGCAGTGCCTCATGTTTGTTAATATAAGAGCTGTCAGTCTTCTTGAGCCACATGATATATTTGGCGGTTGATGCTGCTGGGCCCCTCCCAAGTGCGACTGTTGTGATCCTCCTAACTACACCCCTTGTGTGCCTCCCGCTGTCTATCTACAGGGCAGGCCACCTGTGAATCTCACAAGGCCCCACACTTGGTTTAATCTTCTGCTGTCATTCCCCTGAAATTCTTAGTAATGCTAGGTCAGGGGGCCTCACGTTGTCATTTCACACTGAGTTCTACCAGTCATGGTCACGTAGCTGGTCCCGTTTGCTCTGTGAACCTCTACCTCCTCCCTGCCCCATGCACCAAAGGTGGGATTCTTCATCCATGAAGCCTTCTGGTTCCGTAGTAGATGTGAGTATCCTCCCTTTGTGTGTACCTAGTCATGGTCTTCATGCACCCTGCCTTGAACTCAGAGTTTGCACCTCCATTTCCTTCCAAACAGTGAGCTCTCAGGGGGAGGGCAGGTGCCCTCCAAGAGTCTTGTATTCTTCTCCCTCCATATCCTAGCCCAATGGCTTTCAGTGCTCCATAAATGGTTGTTGAATTGAAGTGAATTAAATAATTTGCCCTTTTATCTGAAAGAGTAAAGAAATTTACATTTAATATAAGGCCCCTTTGATAGACATATTGCCTTCATTTCAGTTCTCTTCTGATGCAGAATTATGGTGCCGGCTTCCATCAAATGGCAAATGTGATGAGATGGTACACATTTGATTCTGTCTCACTTATAAATTTGGGGTGGAGAAAATATAAATGAAATCATTTCACTAATTTTAAGACATTTAAAGGGTATGGAAATTGAGCTCTGGAGGAAAAGGTTAACTAAGGTTAAAGCGAATGCTTTTCATTTCGCTTAGCGTATGACTAAGTGGAGATTGAAAGGCACTGCTCTGTTCTTACCAAACTTCCCCATACTGCTCCTGGATTTCCTTTTAGCATAATTTAAGCACGATGTTGTCATCATTTAAATCATTTTGATTTCTGTGTGTTTCACCAGTGCCATTTTCATATTGAGAACTCTTCATAATACAGTTCCTTAAACTTATTAGAAAAACAGAATTTGCAGTGCCTGTGGTCTATACAGGTGGTGAAACCCTAGCAGTTGGGTCACCTGTATAGGTATTAGGAGTTCTATTGATTCGGTACAAAAGGACACAGTTGGCAGTGTCACAGACATTTTTAGCAGAGGGCTATGATCACCTTGAGATGTTCTGTGAACTCTCTCAAACTGTAAGCAAAATGTATTTTGGGAGTGTTCAGTGTTCCTTCTGGAGAGAGGGCTCTCAGAGAATCTTCTCAAAGTGTTCAAGTTAAGAACCCATTAATTAGCTGCAATGGAAAATGGAATGAACATACAACACACATGTTATGAAGTTAAATTTAAAAGTCAGTCTATGGGGCACCTGGGTGGCTCACTGAGGTAAGCCTCTGACATGGCTCAGGTTGTGATTTGCACTTGCTGAGTTCAAGCCCCATGTTGAGCTCCATGCTGACCACTCAGAGCCTGGAGCCTGCTTCAGTTTCTGTGTCTTCCTCTCTCTCTGCCCATCTCCCACTCGTGCTCTGCTTCTCTCTTTTTCTTTCAAAAATAAACATTTAAAAAGTCTGTCTACTAAATGCAAACTGAACATACATTTTATTGTTAAAATCTGAAATCTCAGGGCTGTAAGATGTATTTATCCATTGAGTATTACACCATTATTTTTTTTTTGGAAACTAGAATACTAATTTTCTAAGCATAGATTTATGTGTTTAAGTATAGTTGAGAGTCTTGAGTCCTGAACTTGTTCATTTTTAGTTGTGTATTTGTGAGAGCAATGAGACACTAAGAAGCAGAAGCAGAGGAATTAGGCAAAACCCAATTCCTTCCTTGTGCCACATGAGAATAAAATAGAATAGCTAATTGTAACATTTGAAGGGAAAACACATCTTCTAGCCACAGTTATTCTTGAATGTGGGTAGTTGAAGGCAGTGGTTGTGGCATACATGTGCAAGGAACAATCTGCTCTATAAAGATGAAAATTCTTGCTTCGAGTTAAGTGGAGCAGGGGTGCCTAGGTGGCTGTTGGTTGAGCATCTGACTTTGGCTCAAGTCATGGTCTCATGGTCTGTGAGTTAGAGCTTCACGTCAGGCTCTGTGCTGACAGCTCAGAGGTTGGAGCTGCTTCGGATTCTGTGTCTCCCTCTGTCTCTGCTGCTCCCCGTCCCTCCCCTGTGTGTGCTCTTGTCTCTCTCTGTCTCTGTCTCTGTCTCTCAAAAACGAACATTAAAAAAATTGAAAAAGTAAGTGGAGCAGCTCTAGTAAGATGCCCTGGGAAGTATGTTTGACCTAACGAGGCTTCACAGGCAGCCTCTGAGTGTCTCCTACATCTCTCAGAGGTGGGCCGGAGGTCAATGACGGCTTGGCTTCATTTTTGTGGCTCACTTTTCCATTTAGCATTCTTTTCCTCATGGGTTTTCTGTTCTTGCTGGCTGGCCAGTGTACATGCTGAGCACATTTAGGAGGAGCACAGCCACAGAGGAGCCCACGATGGCTTAAAGAAACACAGCTCAGACTGAAATGTTCGTTTGGGACCTGTTTGCCTCCAAAATATACAAATGTTGAGGTTGGGATGGACTGTTAAATCAGAAGCCCTGTGGTAGTTCCATTTCTCTTTGGTATATTTTAGAGACTACCTAATGTGTGCAAGACGCAGCCCTAAGCCTAAAGGACATTTGAAAATGAATAACACTGGCCCTTGCCTTGAGGAGCAGAGAGGGCCCCAGGGGAAATGAGACCCTGGGCCTCTGGCTGTGTGCGCTCTAAGATGGAGCTGCCCAACCAAGACTCTGCGATGCATGTTCTTCCAAAGACCTGGGCCTCACCTGACAGGGAAAGCATGTGCGATTTTTCAGAATGATAATGAGCTTATTTGGAGTCATTTCCAAGGTGGATCCCCAATTAGTGAATAGCAGTTAACCAAAAGATCTTGCAACCTTGCAGGATGAATCTCAACTTACCTGCACCTTATTTCTGTGTTCTCTCTGTACAATTGACCTAGAATCCCCTGCTGGGAACTGGCCGGCACAAGGGGGATACTTTCTGACTGCAGTCACCTCTGCTGATCCTTTCTTTGGGGTGTCTGTTCTTCCTCTTCCCCACTCCATACCTACACCCCATTATCCATTTTTCTTCCAGTCATTTACCTTTTTCTTCCTCCTGCCCCCTGTCAATAGTGATTTCCCTATGTAATCTTTAACTCTCAGGCAATTTCAAGATTTTTAAAAAGTTAAAATGGGTCCTCCTCAAAGAGGGTTCAGAGAAATGCTTAACTTCTCCTTGCTCTATGAATTGAAGAGACACTGTAATCTGAAACATTTCTGTTAAAAGATAGGTTTCTGTTTGCTTTTGTTTTTTTTTCTCCTCAAAATCATGCTTTCCGAAAAGCCATGTATAGTAACACTTATAATCTACAGTTGAAAACTAAAACTTATGAGAGCATTTTGGGAGTTTTGTAGCCCTCTGGTGGAGTGTCAAGAGAATCCATAATGGAAATATTTGATGACTTGGATTTTAACTATTTTCGATATGACTGAATAATACACCTAAGTGTTTTTTTTAGAAAACTCTTTTTGAGGGCAGCCATCTTGTTCACAGATCTGTAGCAGAGTATCTCAACATTTATTTTTAATACTTACATTTTTTCATTGACAGGAGCAACTGTTCCATTCAGAATTCAGAGTGGATAAAGTATACAGTATTCAAAAGAAATTGTGCCTATGCTTTTCATTTTTGTTAGGATTTCATTAAGTGATTAATCACAAAAATTTAAAATTGTGGGGAGGGCAAGCAAGACATTTCTGGGCTATGAATACAGAAAGGCTGCCAGGTCTTGAGTGCTGTTTTGCATCTCTGTTATGCAAATGTATGAAAAGCCTTTGTATGAAAGCAATTTGACATTGAGGCATGAACACTGAAGTCAGACCTGAGTTTTAGTCTCCATTCTTTTCCTCTACAGATACTTGATTCTGGAGAGGTCACAGCACCTATTTGGAAGATTATATTCACATTAGTGAAAGGTAGCATAAGTCATAACTTCTAACATGTCTCGTAGTTCTGTGGTTTGGGGATTTTTGACATCATTAGAAATAGAGTAAAGTCATGCTTTGTGGAAATTTTGGGGTAAAATGCACATTTCAGATAGTTGTAAACATATGATTGGATAAATTGATGGAAAAAAAAAAGCTTGCTACTAGCATACTGAGAGGTAACTGGGGGTAGAAATCTTTTCATTTTTGTATTTCTACTCTGACCTAACAAGTAGTATTTAGCAGACATTCAAAAACTGATGTTTGAATGAATTAAAAAAACAATTTCTGAGATCTCATCAAGATACTGAAAATTGCATCCAGAATAGGTTTAAGTGGATTTCATGTTTTCAAGAATTATCTATTTAAGTCTACAAATAATTTTGTTAGAATAGACAATTTGCCTAGTAGGTCTTAGGTAAGTTTAGGTCAAAAGTGATTATTTTTTTTTTTTTATAAAATAGGGAATCAATTATTAATCATGTAATTTTAGTAAGAGAAAATGTATATTTTCCTAACAAATAGAAAAATATTTTTCTAAATAATATGGGGAGTTTAATGCTTTCAAAATTGCTTGTTTTGATTTTTCCATAAAGTGGACAAAAGATTGAAGAAAAGAAATGAGCCTAATAACTCATAACTGTTGTATTTTTAACAACTTCACGTTGTATGTGAAAGCACTTGAAAATATTTCAGTTTGAACTTGACAGTTACTGAGGTGTATTTTATTTTTTTTCTGGAACAGTTATTCCAAAACTAGGTTATATCAAGTTAAGTTTCATTATCATCATTTAGCAAGTTTTGTGTGCCACGTTAGGAACTCCCAGATATTAGTTTAAAAAAACAGTGATGCCACTATAATATTAATGACAAATGGCATACATTTGAAACATTTAAAAATGATCATAGCCTTAAAGCCAAAAAGAGCCAGAAAATATTAATAGTATAGGAGCTATTTTATGTGGATCTGAATTATGTATAGCAGAGATAGAAAGAGATAAATTGCATAATAAATCAAAGTTCACATGGTGTATTGTTTATTTTTTAAAAAACTCCACAAACTTTCTGTTTATGCAGCATGTCAGCTATTTGAAAAAAAAGATGAAGAGTTGCAGATTCAGATTTATTCCAAGAATGAATATTTAGCATCCAATAGTGTCATACTGAATGTAGGAAAATAATTACAGTGTATGTTTTACCATGAAGAATTCTAGGAAAGCTTTGACTTTTTATACTTAGAATGCGCTTTTATTCTCTGATCAATTTGTACCTTTTGTGTCCTTTGATTTGTAAAAGTCAGGTGTTTTAACCTTCCTTTCAAATACAGTAGCAGTAATATTCAGAAGTGTGTGGAAGATTATATTAAGACAATAATTAACAGGAAATGTTTTTTCATGATAAATTTGTTGTATTAAAACATGATGATTGCAGAGCATTGCAAACCTTGGGAAATGTTATTTGATGAAAATGCATATGGAAATTCCTTGCAGGATATACTGGTGACCAGAAAAAAATCTGTTCGATTTTCCTAACATCTTAAGATTCAAAACAGGGATTTAAGTGATTTACATATTTTTTGCACCATGGTTTTCTATGGAAATACTATATTAGGCTCTTTTTAAGGGTTTAAAACTAATAAATTTAATTCATATTTTTGTAAACTACCCTGGAGTACTTCTGTCTCGATTTTGGCCAATGTTCTGTGGTTTCTATTCATTTACCACCTAGGTACAGGTGCTATTACCCATCAATATGTTTTAACCCATATATTATGCCTCGATGTGCCTCTAGTCGAAAGAATCACTGAAATACTAGCTTGGGATTCTAATATAGAACGTGAAAAACTACCGCATCTCATGGTGCAGATGAAAAGAACCCTGGCATGGTTTTGACCATGGTGATTATTTTTCTTTGTGACCAAGTCACGCATTCCCTAAATGATTGTGGAAATGGTACCATAGATCATTCATGTATGCATTCGTTCATTCAACATTTAAGGTATCAACATATCAGCATATCATGAAAAGCTTAACATAAAGCTGATATCAACATATCAAAAAGCTGATAACAAAAAGCTGATATCAACATATCAGGTAGTACCCAAGGAGCTAGACAAATGGAAATATAAATGTTCGTGTCTGTCATCTCTCATCTTTCCATGTGAGTCTTGTAAGTCTTCTGCTTCTGCTGATGTCTCGTCATGCCCCCTCACCATCCATCTGTCCAGTGGACCCTACCAACTTGTCTGTTGCTCCCTTGGTTCAGCATCTATTGATCTCCAAGTGGGTCCTGACAGATAGAGTTCCAAAAGTGAGGTAGAGAAATGATTAAAGCTTTTGAAAAAGTAGGTGGAAGCGAAGAAGAATGTCCCCAGTGAAGTAGAGATAAAGAGGGCCTTAGAGACAGCTGGGAGAGCCATATTGAAGGATGGAGAGCTAGCAGTGGTGGTAGGATTTGAAGTGGCATTAGAGCTGCATTAGAGGAGATGCAAGGGGAGAGCATTGGACTATCATGGTCACAACCATTAAGCAATCTTGCAGAAACTTTAGTCCTTTTCCTGGCCACTCCAATCTGACTCCTCTAAATTGGTGTGCAAGAGGACACATTTGGGATGAGGATTCTGTCTTCATAGAAATTTTAGTGGTGTAGATATGTCCTAGGATTATCGAAGTTTTCGAGTTATGCAAAGATATTTATATCCAAGAATCAGTGAGAAAACTGTAAGTGAGCTGATATGTTGACAGTTATTGATTGGCTTAATTTAATGTAGGTAGCAAAGGCAAAATGCTTATGTAAGATCATGCCAAAAAAATTCTAACAAAAGTTGTTGTTAAGCTTTTCATGATTGAAGTGCTTCCATCAGATGAGATACTTACTGCCTACATTTTTATAGCTATGGAATTACTGTTTTGTTTATTCTTGAAAATGTTATTTTAAAAACCTTGTTAGTATGAAAGCTATTCTCAGTTATTTTTAACATTGTATTGACCAAAATAAAAACAGAAGTTTGACCCATTCAGGGATTTTTCTCCCCTTAGGAAGCATGTCTTCTTGTTTCAATGGAAAACAAAATAAAATGGAAGAGATGTTTTAATGCTTTTTATTCATAGTGTTAAAAATGGTTAGAGGAAGAATTCACATTTTTCCTTAACACAATGTAACAAGCAATTAACTTTTTGGCATAGTGATAAATCTGCTTCTCTAAGAAGGTGTTTTGTGTTTTAATAAGTGGCAATACATACTAGTATATTCATATTTATTGAATAGTTGAGTAAAAAAGGGAATTTAATTCACAAGTTATTGCCTTGGGCTTATTGAGATTTTACTACAACATCCCAATGGGATGGCATCACATTCAACAGAGTATTATTTTTTAAAAATAATTAACAACAAAACATGTTTTAAAGTATCCTAGTGTTTGTGAAGTATTATCATCTTTGACCTACTCAGTCTCAAAAATAAACTTAGGGGCGCCTTGAGTGGCTCAGTTGGTTGAGCGTCAGAATTCAGCTCAGGTCATGATTTCACGGTTAGTGGGTTCAAGCTCCATGTCAGGCTCTGTGCTGAATGCTTAAGTGCTCAGAACCTGGATGGAGCCTGTTTCAGATTCTGTCTCCTTCTCTCTCTGTCCCTCCCCAACTCATGCTCTGTCTTACTCTGTCTCTCAAAAATAAATAAAATGTAAAAAAAATTTTTTAACAGAAAAAATGAAATAAAGTAAACTTACAATCGGAAATTTTTTGGTAGTGTTGAATTAGTAACAATGAAATATTGTTTTAAAATAATAAAATCAAAGGTGAGTTACTTAGAGACACCATTTAAAAAATTATTGCCATCATGTATTCATGAATTTGTTCATTTGTTGATATAATTTAATTATTTAGCTCTTCTAGTTTTTAGATGAGCTATAGGTCTTAATATTATCTGTCTAGAAACTTATTGACATAGTCATGATTTATATACTGTTAGTGAATACAGATGGCACACATATATATGTGTATGTGTGTGTGTATATAATACAATTGGTCATTTTAATCAATTTTAAGTGTACAACACAGTGGCATTAATTAAGTTCACAATTTCATGCAACTATAACAACCATTTTCAAAACTTTGTCTTATACCCAAACAGAAACTCTGTACCCATTAGACAGTAACTCTCCACCTTCACTCTTTTCTTATCCCCTGGTAAATCCTAAGTGATTTTTGTCTCTGTGAATTTGTTCATTATAGCTATTTTATATAATCAAATCATATAATATTTGTCTTTTGCATCTGGCTTATTTTACTTAATGTAAATTTTCAACGTATATCCATGTTGTAACATGCATCAAAACATCATGCTTTTTGTGGCTGACTCTATTCCACTATATGTATATACCACGTTTTGTTTATCTATAGATAGATACTTGGATTGTTTCCAGATTTTGGCTATTGTGAGTAATGTTACAGTGATCATTGGTGTACAAGTATCTGTTGGAATCCCTATTTTTAAATCTTTGGGGATATACTTTGGAGTGGAATTGCTAGGTCATGTGGTAATTCTATTTTAAGCTTTTGGGGTAACCACCAAACTATTTTCTGCTGTAGCTCTGAATATATGAGGCTTCCAGTTGCTTCATATTCTCAGTTTTGTTTCTTTCTTTGTTTCTTTTTTTTTTTTTAATTGTAGCTATCTTACTGGTTGTGAAAGGATACCACATGGTGGTTCGAATTTATATTTCCCATTGTAATTCCCTAAGACTAATGATCTTAAGCATCTTTTCATGGGCTTCTTGGCTATTTGTCTATTTTTTTTTAATAGAAACATCTATTTAAGTTCTTTGCCTATTTTTAAATGGGATTGTCTTTTGTTGTCAAATTGTGTTCTTTATATTTTCCATGTATTAAACTTGTATTAAATAAATGATTCACAAATATTTTCTTCCATTGTGTTTTTTCTTTACTTTCATGATCATGTCCTATAATGCATAGCTGCCTTGAAATTTGAAGTCCAGTTTGTCTATTCTACCTTTTATTGCTAATGCTGGTAGTGTCCTAAGAATCCATTGTCAAGTCCAATGTCCTAAAAATTTCCCCTATGTTTTCTCCTGATAAGTTTATAGTTTCAGCTCTATATTTAGGTTGTTGCTTCACTTTGGGCTTATTTTTGCATGTGGTGTGATGAAGGGGTCCAATTCTATTCTTCTGCATGTGGAAATCCAGTCACATTACACCATTTGTTGAAGACACTCTTGGTTTGCCATTGAGTTGAGTTGGCATCTTTGCAAAAATCACCTGGCTATAGATGTACAAGTTTATTTCTGGACTATCAGTTCTTTCCCATTGTTCTACATGTCTTTTCTTTTGCAAGTACCACACTGTTTTGATTACTGTCACTTTGTCATAAGTTTTAAAACTTATGTTTTGTGCGTGAGTCTTCTGACTATTATAGTTTTCAAGAATGTTGTGATTATTCCAGACTCCTTGAGATTCCATATGGTTAGCTTTTCCATTTTTCCAAAAGAAGCTGTTGGAATTTTGGTAAGGATTGAGTTGGATCTGTAGGTCACTTTAGGTAGTGTTGGCATCTTAACAGTATTAAATCTTCCAACCTGTGAACATTCTAGGGCTTTCCATATTTTTTTCTGTCTAGTTGACTTCATTTTTAAGAGAGATTTTAAGGTCACAACAACATTGAGCTGAAGTTAAAGAACTTTCCCATATGTTCCCTGCCTTGGCATCCATGTCTTTTTTAAATGGAATTTAAATTACTCTTTAATTTCTTACAGCAATGTTTTATGGTTTCATATATAAGTGTTTAACCTCTTTGATTAAATTTATCAGTAGGTGTTTTATTTTTTAGATGCTGTTGTAAATGGAATTGCTTTCCTAATTTCTTTAATTGTTCATTCCTGTCCTGTGAAAACACAACTGATTTTTACATATTGATCTTGTAACCTGGAACTTCGCTGAATTCATATATTAGCTCCAATAGCTTTCTTGTAAATTCCTTGAGTTTTTCTATTCATAGAATGTCACTGTCAACAGATAGTTTTACTTCTTCCTTTTCAACTTGATGTCTTTAATTTATTTTTCTTATCTAATTATTCTGTTGTGAAATTCCAGAACAATGTTAAATACCATCCTTACCTTATTCCTCATCTTAATGGGGGAAAGCTTTAAGTCTTTATCCATTAAGTATGATATTAGCGGTTTTGTTTTTTTTCCTTGCTTTTTTTTTTCGTAAATGTCCTTTTTCATGTTGAGGAAGATTTTTTTGGTAGTTTTATGTTTTTTTCATGAAATGGTGTTAAATTTTGCCAAATGCAGCAATTGACAGGGTCATGTGGGTCTTTTTTTCCCTCCTTTGTTTTTCTAATGTGATATATTGTTTTCAGAACTCTTGAAATATAGTAACTTTGCATTCCTGGGATAATCCCACTTGACTATGCTATATAATCATTTTCAAATTCTATTGAATGTTTTGCTATTATTTTGTTGAGGAATTGCTATATGAATTTTATTCATTGCCAGACTAGCATATGGATTTTCTTGGATGCCTCATTTGCAAAGGCATTTTTGTCAAAGAAATTATAGAACTTCTGAGTCTTACCTATCTGAATGAATCAAATTAATTTTTAGCTTAAATTTTTATAACAGATTTTTCCGTTTAAGGAATACAAAAACAGGGGTGCTTGAGTGGCTCAGTAGGTTAAGCATCCAACCTGATTTCATCCCAAGTCATGATCTCATGATTGTGAGTTTGAACCCTATGTCAGGCTCCGTGTTGACAGTGTGGAGCCTGCTTGGGATTCTCTCTCTCTCTCTCTCTCTCTCTCTCTCTCTCTGTGAGGCCTGCTTGGGATTCTCTCTCTCTCTCTCTCTCTCTCTCTTTCTTTCTCTTCTACTTCTCTCTCTCAAAAATAAAAAAAAATAAACTTAAAGGAATATAAGAACCATTTCATCTGTAAGGTTAGAAATACTTGTGGAGTGTCAGGTGATAACCTAACTGTTTTATATGTTACTTCATTTAAAAGGTAACAGCTGTCAGTATTCTCATTTTGTAAATAAGGACATGGAAACTTGGAGCTAGCAAATTGTGAAGCAAGGGCTTTTAGCCCCTTTAGCCCTTGTTTTTCATACTTAACCCTTGACTCCTAATGCTACATTATTATGTCTGACTGACTTGAGATGGGTGTCTTTTGACGCACTGCAAAGAAAGAATAATGGTGCCTATAACTAAAGAGTACTCATATGATGGGTTTATTTTCATATCCTTATTTCATATCCTTATTGTCCTTAGTTCAGGACAATTTGAACATAGTAAAAACATCATATAATAGAAATCCAAATGACTAGAGTAATTAGAGTGCTACATTCCAGTGCTATAGAAGAGTGGATGAATTGGTGGGAAAAAATAAGAAAGGAAATCCAAGAATAGCATGAACAAAATCATTATAAATTAAGTGCACAGGAATCAGTCTTCATCATTTCCAGACATTTAGGCACGTCAGAGGACAGCAAGATTTTTCAGTAAAACGTGATTTTTCTATGTAAATGTTGTGGTATAACAGGTGTGTTGGCTAGTGATAAGATAATCTGCCAAGCAACAAATAAATAATTGCACATGAATCCCAGGAAGATGTTAGCCCTGCGGTATATTTGAATGTGATTTTTAATATGGCATTCTATTTTTTTTCAGCATCAGAAATAGGTGCATATACCTCTATTTTGAATGGTGAGGTTGATGCTATTTGTCACGACTATATTATATGTTGAATACTTTAAAATATTGTTTTGAAATAGATCATGAGTTCACCTCCCACCTCCCAAACCCCAACCCTTTTACCTGGATAATATTAAAAAACATTTTGGTCACGTGTCCATTAGGAAGTCTTCCCAGGTTTTTCAAGCCTTGGCTCGGCACTCCTAAATCCTTCCATAGCACCTGCTTCTGTTGGTCACACTATTTGTAATTTTCTGTTGATTTGTTGTCCTGTGAAGGCCATAAGTTGATTCAGGGCAAAGAATGAGTTTTGTTTAACAGTGTAAGTGGGCATCTTCTTCAATGGTGGACACTTAGGAAATGCTTCATATTTCTTTAAAAAAGGTAAATAAATCATCTGTGTTATTTGCATGTTATTCATACAGCTGATTCGGTACAGTCTACCTTACCTCTAACAGTTACTATTCTTCTTTTTTTAATTTTTAAAAATGTTTATTTATTTATTCAAAGAGAGAGAAAGAGCAAGCCAGGGAGGGGCGGAGAGAGAAGCAGAGAGAAATTTCAAGCAGTCTCCACACTCTCAGTGCACAGTGCAATGTGGGGCTTGAACTCATGAACTGTAAGATGATGACCGGACCAAAATCTAGAGTTGGAGGCTTAACCATCTAGGCACCCCTAACAGTTGCTATTCTTAACTTTGTCAAGTTACTGTTCTCCAACAAACTTTGCTACCCCTGCCAATTGGTAACTAAATCTTAGGGGGATAAAGGTGCTTCATTTAGATACTGGAATACATTATATTTTCAAGGGAATAATAACACGTACCTAGTTTTTCCATGTCACTGATAGCTAGGCAAGTAACGTATGGGGCAGTTGGACTGTGACATCTCCCACCACACTGATCATCACGGTCTTTTTCAATGCCTCTTTCACCTTCTCCCCAGTAGATTCTGAGATAATACACCTGGTTGCAGAGTGAGCCCCTCCCACATGAAGGATACCTGTCTCTCAGCAGGTATATTTGTAACTTTAAGAGCAAGGCATTGGACATAATTCTTTTCTTGCTATAATAGTCAAATTACGATTACTGATCATTGTCAGAGTGAGTCACCTGCATAAAAGCATTTTCTTATTGCACCATTTTTATGAAATTGCCCTACTGCATGGGGCACTGGTATCTTCGAAGTGCTGAGTTTTAGGGCTACTGAGGCAGTGCTCTTTTATATGTGATTTTGGATAAAGTATCTAAAATGTCTAAAACAACCTGATTTTTATTTTTAAATAAATTGATGTCCAAGGTAAAAAACTCACTTCGTATCCTATACTTTTTTCTTCTCTTTGCCTATACCACTTTTTCTCTGATTATATGTAGGTTTTCAATGATACTTACTTCCTAAAAAGAAACAAATCAGGCAAGGATATAGATAAAGACATCAAGTAATAAATAAATAGGTAAGGTCCAATTTGAACATTAAAAGAATGCATTAGCAGGGCCAGTTGGGGCCTGAATTTGTGTTGGTTGGTGGAAAACAGTTTAAATTAGTTAATTAAACTTCCTAAGAAGGAATGCCTTTTACATGGGTAATATCACAATTAACAGACAAACTGGGAGAAAATAGAAAAGATAAGAGGTAAAAAATTAGAAAATCTGCTATTAGTAATATTTTAATGTTTGTTTATTTTGAGACGGGGAGCGTGCGCGAGAGAGGATCCAAAGCAGGACTCAATGTGGGATTCATTGAGAGAAAGAGAGAGAGACAGAGACAGAGAGAGACAGAGACAGAGAGAGAATCTCAAGCAGGATCAATGTGGGACTCAAACTCAAAAATCATGAGATCATGACCTGAACCAAAATGAAGAGTCAGATGCTTAACCAATGGAGCCACCAAGGTACTTCCCAAAATTTATTATTTTCAGTTGCAAAGTGGGTTAGTGCCATTCAAGGGTGATATTCAAAAGATATGTACCAATGGAGTGGCCTTGCCACTAACTCAGCCAAATATAGGCCATTGCTGAGCAATGTGCTCCAATAAACTAGTTGAGCACAGGGATGAGGTTATTTAAAAACTAGCATGGAGGGGCACCTCAGTGGCTCAGTCGGTTAGGCGTCCATCTTCGGCCCAGGTCATGATCTCCCCGTTTGTGGGTTTGAGCCCTGCATTAAGCTCTGACAGCTAGCTTAGAGCCTGGAGCCTGTTTCGGATTCTGTGTCTCCCTCTCTCTCTCACCCTCCCCTGTTCACTCTCTCTCTCTCAGAAATGAATAAAGCATAAAAAAAAAAAAACTAGCATGGAAATAGGGCAACATATTAATAAGTTGTTGTATCTCTTTACTCTTCTTTGATGTTCTCCAATAATACTAATACTACCTGACTAGTAAAGATATCTTTGGAAAGGAAGAAAAGGAAGCCTTGTTTGAAATTTCTTCCCTGTAGTTAGGAGACATGAAGGTATCAGGGTTTAATAAATGAAACATTTCAATAAATAAATGTTTCCTATGTGGTTAGGTAAATTAGCTGTATTAGCTGTATTGGATGTTAGGTGCATGAAACTTCAATTTCCCCAGTGCACAGTAGCTGCCTTTTCTAGCAGCAGAACTGTGGCTTTGCATGCAGAAGACACTGACACGCAGCTCTTACATGGTTTCTTTTGCTCTGCTCCTTGTTACTCCATCCTGGTCTCCAAACTCTGCTGGATTTGGTGTATGGCCAGCTGCTGATAACCTAGAACAAATCACCATGAATCCCTCCGAGGGAACTAGAGAAAAATGAGAAAAGCAGTAAGATGCTACAGGAACATTTTAAGGATTAAGAGAGGGCCAACGTTTAATGCAGTTCAAGATATCAGGGAAGATTGTGATTGGTGTCAACGCCACTGGGAAGTGAGCGCGCCCTGAAGTCAGAGACATAGGCGGTAGTTTTCTCAGTGATGCCCCAATGCACAGTGCAGTGTGACACGCAATGCTTCTGAAAAGGGTAGAGGAGTGAAGAGAAAATTGGTATAGCATACATTTTCTTAGATTTGATTCCATATCATTTCCTAGATACCTTAATAGCACATTTACATAGGCAGAACTGGAAATCAGAATAAAGTGAAGGAAAAAGAAAAGAAACTGGCAGAATATTTGCTAGAAATTCATTGGCTGGAATGAAGATGATAACCAAAGGAAAAATGAGACCTGAAGACTTTGAGAAAGGATCAGAGAAGTTAAAATACATAAGTAGAGCAAAGGTCATCAGGTGAATTTGTTATAATCCAAGACAGGAAAGATCTGGGGAAAGAGAATATTGATGGTTTTGGCCACTTAAAAAAAACTTAGGAGAACTTGATTAAAAAAAAACAATCCCCTCAGATATGGATCAATTGTTACTGAGTATGACTGACAGGTGTTAATTCTATACGTAAATGAAGCTAGAAGGCGCCATTTTACGTGGAATTTGTGATTTGTGAAATCTTTATTAACAAGGCAGTTTATCTTTGTAGTTAATCCTTATAGCTAATGAGAGTACACATATTCTTAATGTAACTAATAACCTCCCATGTTTTAACCTTTAAATAAAGGGTGGGGATGAGTAAAATATTTTACGGAATTCAGTAGTGCTGGTAGGTTGCTCTTGGAGGTATGACCACATGGACTTAAAATTGCCGCTGGGAATTTTCATGCCCTGGTCACTAGGTCCATCATGAAATATAAAAATGTTTTCACGTGTTCTTTAATGTCACGAGGAGTCACTAGAATACTCCCCAGTAAGGGATGATTTGGTGTTATGTCCTCAGTCTTTAAGCTGGCTTTGCATGGTATTTATGATGTTAGAAATGAGGGAGGTATCCTTGGAGCAAGTGGAAATTTCAAATCGGACAGTCAGGAAACCAGATTAGATTAATCTAAATTCTGTACTTAAAGATTACAAGGTCATTAGTATGAATGTATAGACACATACTGGAAGAATTGTGCTCTTGTGTATATTTGTGGAAACAAACAGAGGAAGTATTTAGAGAGTTACTCACAAAAATATTAAAATCATACATGATAAGGTTTGGACACTCAAAGACAACGCGATATTCAGATCGTATAGATTGCAATGTGGAGAACAGGCATAAAACAGGGAAAGAAAATCTCTAACGCTTGCATAATGAGATAATGGGAGAGAAAGGCCCTACCGTGGTATAATTTACTGTCTTTGATTCAAAAAGAATGTTGCCATGATTTCATATTTTTTGCAGTATGACTTGAAGAAAATTGTTAATGTAATTTCAGTTTTATCTTTTAGACATTGAATAGTTTGGGAGGTTATGCTCAGTAATGCTTTTATGTTGCCTAATTGGTAACTTGTTAACATTTTTATTTAATATCAGTGGAGAAAAAATTAAATGGCTACTATAAAATATGATTAGTGGTTCAAGTGGCCATCCTGAAAAGCTTCTTGTGTGGGTTTCTACCTATCTGTCTACAGGCCTCCTTCTCGCCCATATGTTCCTTCTACACACTGTTAGCCAGTAGTAATATACATTACAGTATATTAGCCAGTGTATACTGTAATATACATTACATGTATGTAATGTGCATGTAATGTATATATATATATAAATGGCAAACAACCTTGTAGAGACTTTTCTATCCAAAGTCACTGCATCGCACCTTTTGATATATGTGCAGACTAAGTGTACAATGTTTTTCCTTGTCTCTGTTTCTTTCTTACTCTACTCTGGATTCCCTATGTGTAGTTTTTCTTCCATTTATATAATATCTTACCTAACTGTAGGAATTTACTTTTGAAATTGTCTTCCCTGCCTTCCACACCTCATCTGGGCATGTATACTAAGCATTCAATAGGTAATCAATAAATGATTGATGAATAAAAATTTATTGATGGATAAATCACCTGGACCCTTTTTCAGAAGATGGTAGTTGTATGGGTGAGGTTTAGATTTCAAATTTACTAACTGAAAGTGTTAGAGTTAGTTTTTAAAAATAGATACTAAGATTTTCCTGGTTGTCTTTTCATGGTAGCAAATACATGAGTAGTTTGAAATTTTGAACATTTTTCTCTAGGGTGTCTCTCTGCTGCCTTTGTTTTTCCATGCTGTTTCTTCAGTTATATCAGATTAGGCAATATATTCTACCACAATTTATGTTATAGGTAAACTGAATCATTGCAATTTCTCTAGAAAAATTTTCTAGGGAAAATTTCCTTAAAGATGGTCACAAGTAAAACAAATCCAGCAGTAAGATGCATAGACATATGGTTGTATTACTGGATAATAATTATCTTTAGTTACTAGTATGATTTTAATATTCTAATCACTTTATCTTCTTGCCCTTGTATTTAACTGTATTAAGGATGTAATCATCTTGAATGTATGTTCTTTTTTACTCTAAGTTTCAAACTCTTTATCCTCAATTTGTTTTTGTCCACATGGGGATTTGGTCCTACGCAATGGACATGTATAATTTCTCCTCTACTTTCACACCAACTTGCAAACCGGCTCAAGCCTTCCCATCACTGGAGCAACCTCTCTTTTATCTCATGTCCCCTTCTAGCTACTTTTTCTTTACTTCATACCCCAGTTTCTCAAAACAACAGTAAATGCTAAAACTTTCCACTTTTCTATAGAAATCTGACTCTTAGTTCCTGCTGTCTCCAATCCTCTACCTTCAGGGAAATTCTGACAGTGACTGCTTAATTGTCAATATCCACTGGTCTCTTTTATTCCTCATCTTTTGATTTTGTAGACAAGTTTCTTCTTTCATAAATCATCTCTTCCTTTGACTTTAGTAACACTTTTCTTTGAGTAGCCTTCAATACCTTCCTTTAAGTTGCCTTTAGGTTTCCTTTTCTTCCCCCCTCTATTACTTTGTCTTTTGATGAACTTTGGTAATTGACTCCTTGTGTTTTTTCCTGTCTCCTATTAGGCGGCTTATCTAAGCTCTGGACTTAAACCAAAGGCTCTTCTGTCCACCTGCTCTTATCCATGACCTCTGCTTCTGCTGAGTTCAGACCCACGTGATCTCCTGGCCAAAACCCACATAGTGTTCTGATCATTGCAATCTCCTACACTTCCCTCGTAATCCTATAATTGTACTTTTTATTGAATCTAGAGTAATCTTCCTAATGTGTACCAAAATCACATCTTTCCATTTTGCCCACATAGAAGTGTCTGTATATAAATGCTGAATTCCGTGGGTGAATTCTAAGGAATTCCATGGTCTAAGCCTTGTTGAATGCTCCTCATAGTTTGTGCTCTTCCACCTTCAAGCCATATTTAGTGCCCCTTAAGTTGCCATTCTGCTTTATGACTTTGTATTTTCCTCATGATGCTCTTTGCATTCCATTATGTCCACCTTCTTATGGTCACTATCCCTGACACCTCTCATTTTAAATGACTTATCTGAAGGACTACTTACCAGTGAAGCCTTGCTTGATCTGTTCCGAGAGAGAATTGGCCACTATCTCCTTTGTAGGTTCAGTATCCTCAACCGAACCTCCTCTCTCAAAGCTTATGCTCTGGTCAGGAACACTGTCAAACAGACAATTTGAAGCTGGTGTAGCTGATGACCTAGTTGTGAAGAAAAGGGTGCCACAGTATGTTAGAAGCATGTTTGACCTCAACTTGCAGAAGAAGAGACTGTCGAGGGGCAACTTCAAGGATGAGTAGGTCTTACCCAGGAAAGCAGTGAGGGTGGATGTTTCCAGGCATGAGAGGCCCCAGAACATGGAGTGATAGAGGACATGACCCGTCTTCCCAAACTGCGGTGGAACACAGGGTGTACCATGGAGGAGAGAGCACGAGCTTGTTCACAAACGGCCTTAAAACCATATCGATGAATTTGGAGCTTATGCAGTGGGAAACCATGTAAGTTTGAGTAGAAGATTGATCTGAGCAGAACAGTGGAAAGTTCTCTTGGATTATAGTCAAGAAAAGCTTGGAGAGGAGATGGATAAAGGGGGCACAAAGCAAGGAATTAGGAGGTTACTGCAGTAGTTCAGGAAAGGTGATGGTGGCTTAGAGTAGGTGGTAGCACACATGGATTAAAACAGATTGATTGTAGAAATTCTTAGGGATTAGAAAATTTGTAACTGCCTGGATTCTGAGGAAGTTAGAGTAAGGAGAAATACAGGATACCACCCAATGTTTGGATGTGGACAATGGGTGGTGCTATTTAATAAGAATGTACATCGCTGGGGAGAGTCAGGCTGGCCTAGGAAGATGAAGATTAAAGCTTGGAATTTAAGGTTCCTGTGTGACATGAAAATAGGCTAATAAGCAGCCATGAACCCCAGAAGACCGTCTCACCTGTCACTTTCCTTTTACTGGACTGTAATATTCTTTAATGTGACTCATTCATCCTTCCTGCTTGTGACTATGACACAGTTGGTTTTCAAGAACTATTTGGGTGAATAAATGAATGAATGAAATAGAAATACACTCTAGGTGGACCTTCCCAACCTCAATCTACTCTTCTCCACAAAAGGGCTGTATTTAGATTGTAGCCAATCAAGATTATCCTGTTAGCCTTTTCAGGATTCTTATTGTGAGTACTTCTAGTATTGCAGAAAAATTGAAAATAAAAGCACATTTTGAAACACCAGAGATAAATATGAGAACCATTTCTCTCCTCAGAGTTTCAAAACACATCTTTTCTAATCCTGTATTAGTAATGTTATCTGCTATTTTCTCCCTGAGATTCAGGTTGTTTGTGACTTTAATGAAGGCCTGGCATGGATACTCAGGTACGATTTTGTGTTGTCCATGTTAATATTCAGATAATAAAAAATGACTGTGGTTTTAAAGTCTAAGTAGTTCTGATTTCTGCAAGGTACACTTACCCACATGAGAAAATGAATCATGCTTTACAAAATGGATCCAATTGGGTGTCATTTTTCCCTATATTTATATTCAATTTGGAGTTAATCTGGCATTATCCCTAGATATTATAAAGGAAAAATGGTAAGGTCTTTTGTGCAAAATCATAGTGCCCAAAAGATAGCTAAAGTGTTTTAGAATAAATGGGAAGTTGCTTGGGAAATAATAGACACACACACACACACACACACACACACACACACATACACACACTCACACAAAACTCATGTAAGGGCTGTGTTGGACTGTGTTATAATGCTGGCCAAGGAAGATCTTTGGAACAGACCCACTGGGGAACAGCAGATGTTCTTTTTGGTTCTGTTGGCAGTGAGGGGCATTGCGAGTCAAGGTTAAGGCTTGGGAGCTAAATAATAGAACTGAACTAGGGCTTTTTCCTTCCAGCAAGTAATCCCCAAGGTCATGGACTCTGTCTTCAAAAATTCTAGAGATCTGAAGTGATTAAGAATTGAACTTTCTTATGTTTATCATACACCACTAGGGAAGAAATCAAGTGAATCCGAGCTCTGATGAGGAATGCTTGGGTCTCAGTTAAGGTAGCTGCAATCAGAATATAATTCAAGATGCTGGGATAGGAGATCACTGATTTCTGTAAAAAGACAAGTAGAGACCAAAAAAAAGTCTTGATCTTCATTTTAACTTTGCTTTGCAAATTAAGCCACTAAAAAAGCATCCTTGATTGAGGTGAACCATGCATACTTTTAAGTTACATTTTGCTTAACTCTCTCCAGTGTAAGTACATTCTGGTTGTGCCTGTGCACTTGGAGATGTTTGGCTGAAAATACTGTAATAATTTTGTAAGACGTTATCTTCCAGCATTGAAGGGTTTTGATGATTTTATTGTAGGGGTGCTCTGGTCTCTAGCAATGCAATAATAGAATTTAAGTATTTTTTATGTGAAACATTTTTGCATATGCCCCTTCAGTTATCATCTGTATGCTCATGCCTCTCAAAAGTATTTGATCCTCTCACCAGATTGCCTCTCTGAGTTTCAGTCTGAATATCAAAGTGCATATGTGACATTAGGACGACTCCAATGTCATGGTGATAGCTTAAATTCTGCAGGTATCCAGCTGAACTCATGCTTTGCCCATCAAGTCTGATCTAGTTTCCCGTCTCAGTGCATGGTGTCACCACCTGTTGAGTTACACAATCAGAAACCTCGGATAAAAAGGTATCCTTGCAATAGGCCTCTCTTTCATCTCCTCTCCAATGCATCTACTCCTGTTGAGTCTTTTTTTTTTTCTTTCATGTTTGCAAAATCTGTCTACCTCTCTGCAATTCCCTTGAGATCACTCTGGTCCAGTGGTTCTCAACTAAGGGCAGTTTTGTACCCAGGTGGACAGTTAGCAATATCTGGAGACATTTGCATTGCTACATCTTGGGGACTGCTACTGGAGTCCAGTGGGTAGAAACCAGGGATGCTGCTAAAAATCCTACAATGCACAGGAAAGCCTCACAACCAATAATTATTCAGGCCCAAATGTCAGTGATGCTGAGGTTGAGGCTTTTGCTCAAGGCCAAGCCAGCATCACCTCATTTTTGGATTATCAAAGTAGCATTTGAACTGGTCTTGTTTTGTCTCATCCTTAAACGATGCAATTCCAGCTCTCGTATCCTTCATGGCTTCTCACTACTATGAAGGTAAAGACAACATTTACTCAGCATGTTCTGGAAGGCCCTGCAGGGTCGTGCCTGTGGCCACTTCTCCAGCCTCCATTCCTATTGCTCTCAGCTTGCTCTCTCCTCTAGCTGTATTTCCTTCTTTCTCATCTTTGCAACTGCTTTGCTCTTCCTGCCTAAGGCATTCTTACACATTCCCTTGGAATGATAGTCTCCCCACCTCTAGTCTTGTTAATTCCTCTTCCTCATTTTTCAGTTTGTAACTCCAACATCACTATACTTGGCACGTATGAACCCTACTCTAAGTTCATCATAGGATACAGATTCTCATAGGCATGGACTTTTATTTTTGGTGTCACTTAAGTTTGTTGTAACCTTGTTTCCTTTTTAAAAAAAACAGGTGTACTTAAAGGAATAATAGCTAATATTTGTTAAACTCTTATGCTATATCCCTTACTAGGTGCTGTGTTTGCATTTTTCTTTAATCATCACAACTAACACATAATGCAATGGATGCTATTTTACATTATAACTTAGTAGAGGCTGAAATACATATTCCCCAACATCTGTGAAATTAGGATGTATCTTATTATCAGAGTCCTCTTAACTTTGGCATTAATCCATTTTGCAGATGACAAAGCTGAGGCACAGGGAGGTTAAGTCACTTGGCCAAGATTACATAACTAACAAGTGGTGGAGTCAGGATTCTAATCCAGGCAGTCCTAGGACCATATTGGCTTCAGTTCAGTGCCTAGCATTACGATGTCACCATGAGGATTATCGAGATAATACATGTGAAGCGCTTAGCTCCCTGACGTTCAGTAAGCACTGAGTAAAGATGAGTTACGATGATTCTTGTTTATTATTTATCTTCTTGTATAATTATTTCATGCTATCTCTTCCATAGAAAGAAAGATTTCAGAAAGGCAAGACCTCTGTCTTCTGCCACTCACTGTATCTGTTTTTCTTAGCACCGATCCAGGTAATAAGTGTGTTTTGAATGACTAAATGAATGCTTGAATGAAAAGAGGACTATTAAAGAGAATTGGAATTCTATCATTTGATGACACAAATGTTCATCTTGAGTGATTGGCTTGTGCCTCTCTTATGGTACTTACCCCATTCTTATGGTTGTAATATTTATTTGTGTAATGGTCTTTTATCTCCTCACCAGATTACAAACTCTCTGTACACGTGGCATTGCATTCCCAGTACCTACCACAGTTTTTCTGCAGAGAAGACACTCAGCACATACGTTGGACTGATTGACTCTTGTGTCCTGTTCAGGACCCAGTTGCTTTGGAGGAAGCTTATCTCTAGGGATCTTTTTTTAAACAACATAACAAAACTTTTGCAGTTGCTATCAAATCCAACTTGTCTTCCTGAGGATATCAACCAAATTTTCCTGTATATCTTTATAGACTTAGTGTGAGTTATGATGAAAATAGTCATGGTACTCGATTGAAAAGTAGAGATGGGGATAGATATTTGGGGATAAGTTTGCTTTTTTGTTTTTGGCTTAATCTGTGTTTAAGTAAGAATTAGCAATAATTTTTCAGAGAAGGTTTCAGAGGGGCAATTCCTCAAATAGCCTTTATTTGCTGGCCTTAAAAACTAAAGAATGAGAAAACAGGTTTTAAAGCATTGGAGGTTGTTTATCTGAATTACTCACTGTGTTGTAGAATAATGAATTTATTGCCTTTCCAATTGGCTACATTTATTGGAAGGCTAACGAGTGAATCTTTTGATGCCAAGGAGAATGTTAGGTCGGGGGCCTAGACAATTTACCTGGCTTCTTCCTTTTGGATTTAGTTTCATGTCTTTGGCAGCCGAATGCAAGGGATATTGCATTCGGCCCTGTCCATGCCAAAAGTTCACAGAAGAGAGCATTTTTGGCAGGTTGTTCTTGTTTTAAGGACAAAGGTGTTTGAATTTCACACTTTAATTTTCAGGGACTTGTTTGTACACTATAGGTGAGAGGTTCATAAAATCATGTATTGTGAACTAAGCACTTGGGGAGATAGCACATGTTTCACCTTGATTGGCTGCTCAGAAAGTCCCACAGTTGCCTTTGTTTCCTGGACTATACACTAAGCAAGGCCCAAGGGGGAAAACTGAATGGAATGGAAATTAATTATTGTTGTGTAGTTTCAGAATTTAAATACGTTGTACAAAAGGGAAGATATTTGACTAAGTGCAATGACTTTTTTTGACCACTAACATAACTACTTATCTCAGAAAATGGTGCCTACAGGTTGATACCTGTAAGCGAAAAAAACAAAAACAAAAAAAACAAAAAAAACAAAAAAAACACAAATGAGTGTCTCTGGGTCCCAAGCTAGTACTCTCTACATATAATCTTACTTAGATTAAGTGTTAATTACTTCCTTTGAAGAAAAGCAACTTGCCTGGTAGAAAAGAAATAACAGGGTCTGTAATATATGGTCAATTTTACACATTTTGAAATATGTCAGACCTTTGCAGCATTTCTGTGCATTACCTTGTAGATGTAAATATTTGGAGGAGTGTTTCAATTATACATAATTGTAAAAATATTAGAATTCATATGTGGAATTCTGTTACAATCCAAAGCAAAAGACATTGCAAACACAACTTGTTTTTAATATCTTGTATACATGTGGATTCATGAACCTGCAGTATTTTCATCACTGTCCACTTAACTAATCAAGGGATTTTTTTAATCGCAAATGGAGATGAGGGATTTGATTTCTTTTAGCCAACGGTTTATATGACTCTAGACTAATTTTTTTCATGTGCGTATTTTTTTACCCTGATAAAATTGTACAAATACAACAAGAAAATGTGTAGAAATGTTTGTTTCAGTATTGTTTTAATGTCCAAGATTCGGAAATGGCTAAAATATGTTTGTGTAGACAACTAGATAAATTACTGTATCCATCCAATGAAATGCTGGGTAGAGTTTAAACAGATTGGGGTAGATTGATGTGTGCTGAAGTTCAAGACATATATTGGCAAGTGTCAGAACAGTTTCAAGAAAGTGATTTAATTCATGTAAATAAGGTGAAGTTTATGCTTCTGTCCTTTTAAGTGTATGTATCCCTTTAAGAAAAATACACAAGAAACAACTCCTAATGATTACTTCTGAGGATAGAAAGACTTAGAGGCTGGGGAGCTTTGACATTTGCCTCTATATTCCTCTATACCTTTAACATTTAAAAAAATTATAAAATAGTTGTGTTTTAATATAAAAGTGAACTCTTCTGAATTGAATCCTTAACTCTTTAGATGGTTGTTTCTCATATTGGATGCCATTCGATTAACAAGGGAGTGGAAAGAAGAAAATGTGAAGGAAATAGAGTGTACATCTTAATTTTTGCTGTGACAGAAGGAACTGACCCATAGTCCACATGCCTTCCTCAATAGCAGGTTGCACATGTGTGGAGCTCTGTGTATGTCCTGCACGGAGAATGCTGCTTAGCCTGAACTTAGTCTCAGGATGTTGTTGTGACGCTCCACTTCCTCCCCCCCCCCGCCCCACCCCAAACTGGCATTTGTGAGACACTTCTTCAGAGCTCATTATTATAGAGCCTTTTCTTAGTCTGAAGAGGGGTGCTCTGTTGACAGGGCCAAATTATAGCTTGGATAATTACTTTTGTTCACTTCCCTCTCCTCTCTTTCTAATAGATAGCAATGCTATTTTTGTTAAGATAATAATGGATACTTAGGGTTTTTCCCTCCAAATTCTTTGTTGTCTTTCTGTAATTCACATAATGTATTCAGAATATTGGTGAGTCTTTGATCTTTTCATTTTGTAAATGGTCAAAATGAAATGTAGTGAAAGCAACGGACTCTTTTCAGAGACAATGGCTGAATTAAGACACACAAAGAATAACTGATAAAGTCTCAAATATGTGCTTTGTACTATATCTGAATATGGTTGCTGCTTTTAACCCAAAAATGAGATTTAGCTGACAAACTACTTTTTTAAAAAAGACATTTACCGGTAGATATCATAACATAATTTTGGATAGAAGGATATACTGGGAAGAAATAGTAATTTAAAGCCATGAATCATATAGTTTTGCACATTGTTACCAAACAAATGTTAAGCCTTATAAATTTGTTGAGGAAGATTTAGCCATTTTTATTATATAATTAAAAGTAGCGGCAACAGAGATAATTGTCATTACGTGACAGGATAGGATAACAATAAAGATAGAAAGACGGTCTCAGTGCTTATGGGGTAATCCACTACGTGACGTCACAGGCCATGCCTACGCTGCACTTGGAAAACCACTTTCACTTATATGGGTCTTGGGATCAACACTAGATGTGTAGCAGAAAATAGCCGGATCATGTTTTAATCTGAAAGATTTCAGAATGCCAATCAAACCTTTGGCTTGCTCTAGTTTTCAGAAATACTAAGTGAAATGTGGATCATAAAGCAGAATTTGGCTCTAAAACACTGAATTAAAATTATTCTTAGGAAGGCTTCAATTAACTCCACTGCAAAACTACAAGTATTCTCAATTTGGTAGCTAGAGATGCTTGTGAGAGTGGCAGATGGCCACACAAAGCAACCGTGTTATTTTATTTCCAAATTTATGTAAACTGCACTCATAAATTTTTAAAAATAAGACTTCTCAAATTTACCACAACAGTCCTTGGTCCCAGAATCAAATTCTGGGATCTTAAAAAGTTCTCTGAATTTGCTGATGGAATAAATTTATCGTAGTTCAAAAAGAAAAAAAAAAAAGTAACTCCTGATTTGGAAAGGTTAGAACTTCCATATCCTTTCTTCCCAGTCAGCTCATTAGGTGTTGACCATGGTGGTTGAACATGAGTACTTTGTAGATGAATTTGGGATTGATCCCTGGCTCTGGGAGTAACTAGCTGGGAGACTTTATGCAAATAGTGTGACAGTTTAACTTCCCTGTCCTCATCTGTAAATAATAATCACATGGCTGTTTAAGAAATTAGAGAAAGAAACTATATGAAGCAGTTAATTAGCACAGCACTGACGTAGTAAGTGCTTAATTATTAGCTGTTTTTATCAAAATTTTATTTTTAAAAATAACAATGGCCAGTGGGGAATAGAAGGAATGTACTGCAATTTCTTTAGGATTTAAATATTTTTAAAACAGTTTACATAGTGTAATGATTAGGAAGCACTCACTTGAACTAAATAGCATGTAGATATGGGTATGAATTTAAATAGGTAAAAATGGTGCAGGGGCACCTGGGTGGCTCAGTCATTTGAACATCCAACTCTTGACTTTGGCTCAATTCATGATCCCAAAGTCATGAGATGTAGCCCGGTGTTGGGCTCTGCACTGAACGTGGAGCCTGCTTAAGATTGTCTCTCCCTCTGTTCTCCTCCCCGACTCATGTTCTCTCTCTAAAATAAAAAATAAAAAATCTAGGTGGTGCAACCTGGGCACTGACACTAGAATGGATGCTGGCAGGTGGATGTTGCCAGTATTTGCCAACTGCACACCATTCGGGCCTTTAGAAGCTCTCAATGCAGGTGATACCTGCATTGTGATTACATGACTGATTAGAAAAAATGACATCTTACATAATTACATTTTAGTCAATCCTGAGTTAGGCAAAACATTTTTGTTTTAACCCCCTTGGTGAAATTCTTGGATTGCAAAGAATTTTAGAACCGATGGGGCCCTTAGATATCTTGCAAATTAGAAAACTGAGGTGTCAGGAAGAGAAAGCACATGCCTAATGTCCCTTGTACTGCCCTTTCTCTTCTATGCTGCTTTCTAGGAATCCTTACATCCCAATGCATTGAAGAGACTGGGATCCTGGTAGAGACTAGGTCTTTTCTTGGTTATTTGCATTTTTGCCAAGACTCAATTCATTTGGCAAAGTCTTCTTTGCCAAGACTTTTTATTTATTTTTCCTGAACCAAGTCAGTCATTATAGAATGGAGATATGGATAGTGGAGGGAATGCAGGTTAATGTGTATCCACTTTACAAAACATCTGAGAGGTTGTAGTTGATAGAAAAGGAAAAAAAAAATGTTGCCATTTATTGTTTTTGGTGATTTCTCTGTTTTCTCCACCTAAAGAGTCAAGAGTACAAAAATCATTCTAACTAGTTGAAAGTTCCAACTAGGTTCTAATTACTTTGAGGTTTATCTTGACAGAGATAATTTCTCTGCTCAGTCATTGCACTGTTGGGGCACAGACCATTCTATCACAAGCAATTGTAAATCTCAATTGAAATCTTATCTAAATACCATTTGCTACTTGGTGGCGGGAGTTCTTTTCAAGTAGCAACCTCTTTGGTTGACATTTTAACTTCACATGTTACTGTTCACAGGGCAGGCAACAGATGACTGTCTCCCAGGCTTAAAGTCTTAAAACACATATTTTAAGTCTTGCCAAGTTGCTAACCATCTTTCCACGTGTTAGAGTCTTCTCCTTTGCCATCTCTTTCATAATTTTAGAAAATTATCACTTTGTTTTGGCCCTTCATGTTTTTTTAATTCAATTTAAAATCATCAGGAAACTTTTAATCTTGACTCATTTGAAGTATCTCAGTATTTCTATGAATTAACTTTTTTGTTTTTCTTACCATAAAATGTTTGCAATGTAGTATATGCCCAAGCAATTGTGAAAAATAAACAGTATTATCAAGGATGCTTTCTGAATGTTCTCTCTAGGAAATCCGAGCTGCTAGAGTAGGCAGTGTTGCAGTGATCATCTTAGAAAGAGGCAAGTTCTCACTATATCACTAAAAAAATGCCCAGAGGGCAACTAAACAAGTATCCATAGCTTTTGCAAAAATAATTTAGCTCTAAAGATGTAAGCTTGGATGATGGAGATAAGGTTCTCCATCCTAGAGGATGACATAGTGATAGGAGCATTTACAACCAAGGCATTTTATAATGAGAGCCAAAAAGTCCGTAATAACAAGGTGTTTCTTCTTCTAAGACTTTACTTCAACCTCTGCTCTTATAACCTTTTGCTAGCTACAGCAAAGTTGCTAGAACATATTTCTTGACATAAATAGGGTTTTCAAATTTGTTTTCAAATATTAGTGTTTTAAAATGATGAACTTCACACAGTCTCTCTGTGGTACAGTAAGAAAAATGATCAACTCGGATATTTGCTTTATTTAGCTACGGGGAGTAGGTGTAAGAATCAGAGCTTTATACTTACTTGGCCATCATGTCATCATCGTCGTCGTCATCGTCGTCGTCGTCGTCATCTTCTTCTTCTTCTTCTTTTAGTTTCATTTCTTTTGATACCACATCTATTTCTTATCTCTTCATTTTGTAGTAATAGAAGAAGCCTTAACAGTTGCAAGATTGCATATTTATATAAGGGTTCAGGCTGTGAATTCATTCTTTTCTAGAGAAGCAGAAAGATCATGTAAAAATGGTGACCACATGTTGACAGAATGCATGATTTAACAAAACCAAAGGCAATCATTTCAAAGAAAAATGTTTTATTTTCTGCCAGCAGAGTATAATGGAGAGAAATTGGCTGGTATTATTTTAAAAAATTGCCCAAATCACTGTAGTTAGTGTAAAATTGTCTCTGGAACTATTTCCTGTAAGTTAACCAGACATATGATTGTATCCTTTCTATTTTGAATACTGAAGCTCACATTTCAACTGTCTTGTATGGAGCCTATCAGGTATAATAGCTCTTTGTAAAGGTGCTTCTTTCTTTCTATCCCATCTAAGCTTACACCTTCATTCACCCCAAACTAAGAATCCTTATAGCTTGGGGCTTTCTGCAACTTTGAGCTAAATATTATTCACTCACAAATCAAGACCATAAGCTACTCAAAATGTGCTTTTCAAGCCTACAAAAGTTCAAGTGAAATTAATGTAAATATAATATTGTTTATGTTATTAAAAACTCTCTACACATTTCAGTTGAAAGGAGATTTAATTTTTATTTAATATATGGCTCATAGGGCTTGCTGGGTTTTTTTCTTAGTACTTAAAGTAATTTCAGACATTACACACTGGGACTTGCTTATAATGTTTGAAGGTACAGTAAGTATTATTAACAACAAATTAGATTTATGTGTCAATGAAAGAACAATGGAGTCTGCTATGATTTCAATAGTCCCATACCTCTGAGCAAAAAGGCATGGGCCACATGGTGGAATATTGGTGGTGGTATCACCACTTTGACCAGTGTTGTTTTCATTGGCTTACTTAGAGGTGATAAGTGATTACTTTCAGGTTAGTTGTGGATCAGACCATACTATGGAATCTAAGCCTGTGTTTTGGAAGAACTGTGGAATTAGCTAGGGAAACAGACTAAAAACAATATAAATATTACCTACTTTTTATAATATTTGCTTAATTGAGTCCACTCACTTTGGAGACAGATAGGAGTACTGTATTTGTGTCTATACAATGCCAAAAATACTGGTGCTCACAAAATATAGATTATTGATTGATTTTGATTTAGCTGGATGCCAGACAGGAATCAAAATGAGTTTGTTGATGGCTTGATCCAGATGTTTGACATTCTATAGGAATGTTCCAGGGCATTATACTATACACAGGGGATGAACAGGCATACTTTAAAAATGTAAGCTTTGCCATCATTTGAACCTCTTCAGTCTATGAGTAGAAAAAGGATTTATGTTTTAAACACAGGTATAACTCTTACATAAATCATAGTCTTCTCTACTTCAGTGGTATTCGTTATTACCCATTGTTCAAGGGTAGTTGTTCTGTGCTCTTCTTTGTCAGCTCTGAGAAGACAAAAAGTTTCTTTTGGGACAGTGGAGATAGGAGTATTTCATTGTTGTTAATCAGAAATTTTAGTTAGGACAGTTTTCATGTATCATCTATAAGTTTAATAACCACGTGATTTTACTGAATCCTATGTATAAGTAAGTTTTCATATTTCCTTATTGAAGGCTCTGTGTTTTTATTAGATACTCACAGCTGAAAAATGGGAGACCTAGGAGGCTGGGAGAGTGCACACCACTTTTAAACTGTAAGGATAAGGAAAATGGGCAATATCTTCAATGTGCTTTAGACATATCCTATAGTAGTTGATTAATATTATGTGACAAATGCACAAATGAAAATAGAATCTTGAGGAGGAAAGATGTCCTAGGGAACAGTATCTTTGTTCTTCAAGTGACAAAACACAGAGACAGAGAAATTAAATGTCCTGTCTAAAATCATACAGTTAATAGTGGCAGAGGTTGGCCCAGAACCCAGGTCTCACTACTTATAGATCAGTTTTTGACTGTAATGAGTAACTGATTTTCTCATATATTTCCTTCTATTGAATAGCTTCCTTATGTGGACCACCTGTACCTCCTCCAATTAGCTCTACTTATTTTCCAGATGATCTGTCTTCAAATTGCTTTAGTACAGTCCCACTTACAAATCACTTTTATGAAAACCCTGGTTCAGTCCAGGACCTCCCACTGATAGCATGAGCTGCTAGGACTGACCTGTCTTTGATGGCTCACTTAGCCTCCTCCTGTCTAGAAATGCAAGTATCCTGAGCACAGAGAGGAAGGAAACTTTACTTCTCAACAGGAACTCTTTTTTTTTTAATGTTGTATTTATTTTTGAGAGAGAGATAGAGACAGCCTGAGCAGGGGAGGGTCAAGAGAGAGAGGAAGTCACAGTATCCGAAGACAGCCTCCAGGCTCTGAGCTAGCTGTCAGCACAGAGCCCGATGTGGGGCTTGAACCCACGAACCGTGAGATCATGACCTGAGCCGAAGTCAGACACTAAACCGACTGAGCCACCCAGGTGCCCTAGGAACTCACTCTTTCTTGGGAGTAGCAGTATTTCCTTGGCACTGACTTTTCCATATGACCTTCACCTCACTTAAGACCTGTTAAATTAATGCTTTGGAAGTGAATGGATGAGCAGGTATTGAGGAGAAACAAGCCTCTCACCCAAGCTTATGCTTTTCAAATGAGACACAATACCTGAAACACAACACCTGTTGAGCTTACGTTTAAAGTGGAGCACATCGATATGGAGTGAAGAGGCATTCTTTTTCTTACTTTTGCTTTTTATACACAAATTGTCCAGAAGTTTACATGAGTTTGTTTGTAACATACACTATAAAAGACCTAAACTTGATTTTATGTGTTAAGATCTAAATCCACATTTAGCACATAGTAGCATGTAAATGAATACATAAAGAAATCTTGATGAAATGAGTCCAATTTGCTCTCATTTTCTTGCCATATCTCTCACAAATTGTATAGAATTTTGTAAAATCAGGGCTCATCCTTGTGCAGTTGAAGAATTCGGGATTATTTTCTCTGTAGGTATTGGCTTGATCTTTTTTTTTTTTCTTTCCTCCCTTGTCATCATGGTCCAAATACAGGTATTGATAACCATGCATCATGACTGATTAAAAAAAAAAAGTTCCAAAAAGGCTTCTAAATGAAAGCTGTAATTTTATATTGGATTTCTAGTGACATGAGCAAATCACTTGCTCTTTGCCCTTATGGATTTTATAATGTCATCAGAGTCTATCAATAAAATCATAGCCTACAGTTGAGCATACACTATTCCTTACTATCATACACTATTCCTTACTATATTGCATATACAGGGGCTATGGAGGGGATTGTACGCAAATTGTAGCATGTCTTCGCTGGGATGCACTTTAGCTGGCTGCATGCATATATGTGTGTGTATGTGTGTGTTTGCTTTTTCAGTTGAGATCTGTATAATCAATCCTGGAAGATGCATGTGAAAAGCAGTACCTGACTTTTACATAGGAATGTTCTCTTGCTTCCACCTGCTGTGAGTGAAATTGTCTGGAATGTGCCATTCTGATCAATTTCATAAAGCAGCAGACTCTACATACAGACGTGATGACTGTCCCTTCCACCTGAGCTGTCAGCCTTTCCCCAAGAGGGAAAGGGATACTGCCGGAGATAAGGAGCATATAGCCAGAAGGAAGTGAGAAGGCCCCAGATGCTCCAGTATGAAAAGCAGATACACAAACACTTAAACACACTTTTAAAATAAATAAGAAGGCAAAAAAACCCACTCAAAACCCAATAACAAACCCCAAACTCATACCCAGAAGCAGAGGAGATTCAGTTATAGGAAAACAGTGGTTCCAAACTTTGTTGAATTTCAGAAGTCCTCCCTAGATGGCTGTCTTACTCAGTCATTCTAAAATTTATAGGGATTTAATATCTTAGTTTGTAGGTATGATGCCAGATTAAATTGTTGTTCTGTGATCTCTTATATGTTCTCTTGGGAGCCTTGCCTCTGCTCTTTTTTTTTTTTTTTTTTTTTTTTTTTAATTTCTGGTTACATATAAACACCCAGATCTGGCAAAGGGATACAATAATTATGTGAAGGTCTAGAATTTCCCTTCAGAAATGTTTCCCTTATCCCTTATTATTATATTTCTACCTGACTTGTAGGAAGGATTTATTATGATCTGCTATTCTGAATAAGACTATGTATGATTAACAAAGCAGACTAGACAGGCCATTGACTTCTCAGTCCCCTTCTTGACTCAGGTGGTCACTATATAGCACCACCTCCAGAGTGTCGAAAGGGGATGAGACTGTGTTTGGAAAATTAAATATTTTTGACCGGGAACATATTGTTAGTATCAAGGTTTGGTGGGGAGGGGGCAGTATCTGTGTTTCTTCCCTCTTTCCCTTCCTTCTTTACTGTGATACCACTCCGAGTACTGATTAACTGTCTAAATGTAATTTCAAGAGCGCTACTACTGGATGTGTTGTTTGCTAATTTTAATCATGACTTTTAAGGACATTTAGATCATCAGCATAATCATCTTTCAACAAATGCTTACTGAGGACATACATAGCAGGACACTGTCTCTCAACATTATTATTGTGCTAATAACAACAAAGTCTTATTTAACATGTACTTTAAGAAACCATTGACATAATCACTAGGGACTGCACTTTAAAGATTCATTGTGAAAAGGGCTATTTTAATTTTTATAAAAGATCTTTTATACATGAAGCTACCGTGGGAACTGAAACTGTAGCTTAAATGTCATAATGGATATATGGACACATATACCTTATCAGTATTTTTAATTTTATGAGCTTTTAATAATAGGTTAAACCCTATGGAATAGTCCATCTAATTTTATCTAGTTTTTCCTGGTTATGTTTATGAAATTTATAAAACAGAAAAAGAAAAAGAAGAAATTCAACTACTCACAAAGTCATTTTGATAATTAAAGTTTCTTCCAATTTAACTTCCCTCACTTCCCTCCATTTTATGCCTCTTTGTAATTTCTTCAATGTCCTCTGATTGCAACACATCTTCATATCTCACACCTTATATAAGCTGTAATTAAGTCCTACTCTCAGGAAAGGTTATTAATGGCATTAAACCACAGATTGCTAACTGCCACAGGCCAAATGAGGCCCATAGGAGCCTGCAAAGAGTTCTGTTTTTTAAATGAGATGCTAATATTTTCAGGAAATGGAAGGCTTTACATTAAAACAAAACAAAACAACAACAACAAAAAAACTAGATACTTGAATTCTGTTAAAAAGGAAGACCTGGCAACTTTAGGTCCATTGTTCCATCTAGTAACAAATATTTGTAGGTTTGTTTCCCTGAATAATGGGTGCTCCCTTCTGGCTGGGTAAGTGCTCTCCAGTTTGCCAGAGTCCCCACAACTCCCTGTTCCTATTACCTGTTCAACAATGAAGTCCACTTGCCATTATCAGCTTTGCATTGCTCTTGTTTACCTAGTCCTCTTTATTCACTGTATAATTTTGTTGGGTCCTGCAGGTATCTGAGTTTGTGACCCCTAATATAAATTTGTGTATACTAGACTAACAATTCATAAAACCAAAACAGCCCCCTCCTCTTCCTGTATATGTGAATTTTATTACAAGCAATATGGCAAAATCAAATGAGCAAAATTGTATAGAAGAAAATGAAGGACCAAAAATGAATGGAAAGAAAACAATTTGAAGACAATGGGGGCACATTTAGTGAACACCAACTTTATCTAATGCTAGTAATACTCAACTACCACCTTTAAGAATTTTGTAAGTGCTGAGTAATTAGAGAAGTCATAGCTAAAAGCAACCACATATATAATTTAATATCCTAACAACATTGGTACCTTTATGTGAGTGTGTGTGCGTGCACGCATGTGCATGTGCGCATGCATGCACATGTATGTATTTGAAAAGTGAGTCAGGTCCACAACCATGGGAACGTTACCAACTTGCCCCATTACTCTTGGTGTCTTACTGAGCTCCACACTATCTTTCTAACTATGCCGTTGGGAAACACTGCTGTTTTCAGAAGTGAAACTGAAGACTAAATGACTTTTGCTGGCTAATAACTCAAAAGGAGACCTTTAGGGGAAGATCTTTAAGATGAATATTTCAGCCTCCCCACTCAAAAAAAAATGAAATGAAATACCGAGAGAAGATAGAAGGTAAATTTAAAAACAGGCTCCTTTAAAGTCCTGGTTGGGGGGTAAAAGGCAATAGGATATCCATTTTGGTCAAAGACTCTTTCAGGCTGAAAGGTCAGGGAGGAAGTGCTCAACCATGTGTTGTACATTGTGTTTTTTAATTAATTTTTGGTAGCTTATAGCTTCGGATACTGAGGTTATTTTTTGGATGCTTTATGGTAGGGCCACTTGAGAAAATCATGGCTTTCATTGCCCCATTTGAATTAACCAGTCTTTTATTTCACCTTGCAAGTGACTGTGTGCTTTCTGATATCAGAAAACTTTCTATCCACAGTTTGGGTTCATTTTGCTATTAAAGTTGTGTTAATGATCTGTTAAAGATCAGGAAATTCAATGCTGACTTTTAATTAATGAGGTAATTGGGTCTTTTTAGTTTCATATGTACTTATATCACAATATAGCATTTTGTTTTTCTATGAACAGCTTGCAAACTCATGAAATAAAATGTGCCTATTTACTTTATTCTTATTTTATATATTTTAAAAACTTCATACATTGATCTGTTACCTATCTTTATCATCCATTATATAACTAGATTTGGCTTAGAATGGCTTACTTCTGGGTCTTCAAAATCAGGTATTTAGTACTCTCTTAAAAATCTATCAAAATTTTTCAGAAGAATGTAAGGTCCATGGAGGACTTGGTTTCTGGCTGAGTAATGTAAGGCTGGAAATAAACAGGTATTTCCTATGTTGTACCACTTAATAAAGTACCTTAGCTGAAGTATCATGACTCCTCAAATTAAATCTTACAGGTAAATCCCCAGCACATAATAACATCTTGGTTGCTGCATATATATACTCCAGAACCTTGGAGCCACCTACCACCAATGGCCCAAACCTATTACAGGTGTGAAATACAGCAGTCAATGAAAAGGCAGTGAATGACCCTAGTTATAATAGTTGGTCAGTGTTGGAGAGCTTAGAGATCTCAAGGTATCCTCAATCGTGGCAGCTTCTTACCCTAGACTTGAGTTAGGGTAAGAGAATGTGTCTCATGAAGCCCATTCTCTAGAATATTTTGTGTGTCTGTTTTCTCCTGGTTAAGAATCCATCTGTAGTTGCCATCACAGAAAAAGCTTGTCCGTACGTGGTAGCACACTGCAGCTCCAGCCCAATAGCTGACGTAGTGGACACTGAGTAAAAGCACTGCTTTTGAATTTCAGGGAACCTGGGCTGCATGGCTGCTGGACTCAGGCACTTGGTTGTGGAGACTCATGCTGGATACTTAGGAAGGGATGAAGACCTCCCCCAGCCTTGCCAATTCCAGCCAAGCATTTTCTCTTAGAGGAATGACCAAGCCAAGCTTTTTCTCCAAATATTTATACCCTTCTGTTGCAAGAAGTGATGTCAGGCTAGCATTTGATAACACTATGAAGTAAACCTTTTATTAAATGAAAAATACCTTTGAGCATCAAGACGTTTCTGAGGCTCACCTGGGACTCCAAAAAATTACATTTATGTTGTTTTTTAAATATAATTTTCTATAAAAACATGTTTATTGAAGGCACTTCAAAAATTAGAGTTCTCTCCACCCCTGCCATAAGGAATTTCTACCATGTAGAAATAACCAATCTTAATATTTATGTTGATGAAAATTAATCTAGATGCGGATATGTTTTATCTATATATTGACCTGTATAGATATAGATATATAGCTATGGTGATTTGATCCCACTATACTTGCTGCATTTTATTGCTTAATATATTGTAAAAAAAAAAAAAACCATTGAAGATTTTTTTCAACATCTTGGTTCAAGATCATGAATATTCCACAATTTTATTCTGAAGTTTATTTATCAAAGAGGCAGTGAATATTCTCTTAGCAATATATTTATTTATTCACATCCTTAGCTTTGGCTAAAAAAAGACAAATTTCTAATTCTTTGGATGTGTATTTACCAAAGTGTTCTCTAGAAATTGGAACAATTTACAACCCTGGCAACCATATGCTGTGCTTTTGGGAATCTTGATGGAAGATTAAATAAAAATAATGTCTTAAACAGATAGGTAGAAGATAGAGTATATAGTCTTTTTAAGACCTGTTTTCTCAGTTGCAGTGTTTAAAGAAAGGGTAACCATTGTACTTAATTATCTCTATTTCACAAAGGAATGCAGGCAGTTACAGTGCAATGGTGTGTTCATTGATGTCAAGTAAAAAAGCATGTGCTGTTTGCAGTGTTCACATGACCATAACTTTCATTTTTCATACTTCAAGATCTTCAAACTTGTCAAAGCATGCTTTCTCCTTTCCAAGTTTGTCCTATCAAACTTGAAAATTTTCAAAAGCTTTCTACCACTTAGTTGTGCTTTCAAAAGTGTTTGAAATCACACTTAAAGAAAATTAAAGGAAAAAGTGAATTTTCCCTCTAGAAAAGGTCATTTGAATTTGAATTCCAAAGCAACTTAGTTTTGGACCTATAGCAATTAACAGCAATCTATCTACTCCAAGTTGCAGTATTTATAAGCTTGAAAGACAGGGTTTTGTTGGACATTTCATTAAGAAATTAATGTGTTCATAACGACTACAGAATTTATATGGGGGTTTATAAATTAAGTAAAACTTTACCAGTGACTTATCATATACATGATAGGAAGAGGGAGAATCCTGAGGACTTTATTCCTATAGAAGCAGTGTAATACAATGGTGAGAGGAAACTACTTGAGTCATCTTGCCAAGTAAGGCTCAAATTCCAGCTGCAACCCTCCCTAGCGTTGGGCAAGTTACTTTCCCTCACAATGCTTTGATCTTTCATTTGTGAGGCAGGGAATCTTCCAGGGTGGCCGGCTGTGCTGGTTTGTGCAGGAATGTCCTTCTTAAGCACCAAAAATCTTCTTTTCCAAGATCTGGGGAAAGCCATCCATGAGACAACATTGGGGGGTGAAGGTGTGACAAGTTTGAGAGAAGGTACCAAACCCATACAGTGTCCCCCAAACGAGGGGCTGAAAGCAACACTCTTTTTAGTGTCAAAGGTGTTCAGAGATTATCTGTCTTCTGTAGTTGCTGTTAACCATTTTTCCCTTGTTGCTGATACTGGCAATCATGAATTAAATGAGGTAATATTTCAAATGTTTAGATTGTGGTCGAAATAGAGTAAGCATTCAAAGAAGTCCACTTTTATTATTACATTAAATTTCGTGCTGTTCTTTTGGTGGTAGTGAATAATCTTAAAAAGCAGAAACATCATGTGTACGTTTCTGCTATCAATACAAGGAAAATCAGCACAGTAGTTCCTCGGAGTGATAGTAATTCCAGCAATTGCCCTTTGCATGGTCAGTAAAATGTCCTGCTGTCATAGGGTGTCCGTTATTCCCTCTCACTTTGCCTTTCAGTAGAGATGTTCTGACCCTTTCAAATATTTAGCAGGAGACTCCCTTCTCAATGTGTGCTCACGACTCCTGTTACTGTTAATGGAAGTTACACATGTGTGCTCACCAGGATGAGAAATCCTTTATCCCATGTTGGGGAAAGACCCGTGATGCTGAATCTCTTTCTAAACTTCAGACCTGAAGGGAACAGTGCAGGGAATTGCTGCTTTCTCACTATATTAGCTTCTTCAATTTCCTTTTAATTGGAGCCTGCAATCCAAATTCTTGTAACTTCAGGAGGATGAACAATACAAATTAAGATCTGGATACTTTCCAGGAAGGACTCAGCTCAAAGAACACTTTTTTTTTTCCTTTTTAACACAGTTGTGGCTATTCACAAATCACATGCAGTTGCCTAATGAGTCCATATTTGCTCCTGAGGTTTCACATTTGCAAACTACACCGCTGAGAAAGTAAGTGAAGTGCTCACCCACCTCTGGTGTGAGCTGACTGATTTAATGTACAGGACAGATAAATACTAGAATAGTCAAAATTCTAAACCGGCAGCACAGAGCCTTCAAATACAATATCTTACCCTTGTTCAGGACATTCATTTCTCCCCAAGAATTCTTTTTAATCTATAAGACTTCAATTTATGTTTAAGAACTAGTAAACTATAGCAGTTTGACAGCCATTCACACTTAATTCTGTGCATTAAACCAACAGCATTCTTTTCCACAAACATCCATTGTTAGGACAATGCTCTCAGACAGAATTTATGAGAAATGGAATTATGTTACCAAGGAGATAGCATTTACTATAATGAAGAGTAGATCCTAGAAAATGGCCCCTTTTACAGCAGCTCAGAGCAGAGCCACAAAAGCAATTGATTGGTCTTGGCATTTAGTCTTATATCAGCTGTGTCATCCATAGCTTCAGGAGTGAGAACACTAATCTAAAGTGACATTTCTGTTCTGGCGGGCTTTTCTGCCCTGATGAAAGCAATTACTTCATTCCTAAATGATAATTTGCAGGAGTTTCAACCACTTTAATTGATAATTTTTTTTTGTTCTGAGTTCAATTGTGAAGTGATTAGCTGATTTGGTAAATAGAAATTTAAGGTGTGAAATATACAAGTTGCTCCAAGGTAAAGTGCTCTTTATTGGGTGGAGAGAAATTACTTGATAAAGCTGCAGTTTTTCCATTATTATGGAACTGCCAGTTGTACAGCTTAAAGTTCTAGGGGAAAATGAAGAACAAAACACTTTGATTCATGAGGTTTTTGGCAGACACCAAAGCATACAATGAATAGTTTGGTCTTGCTGTGGTTCATTCAAGGATTATTTGAATCAAGGTGAACATTGGTTGAAAAGGATTGTGCAGACCTCTCAGCTTTCTTTATTGCTATTCTAATGACTCATTCTGGAATTAAATCCTCTTATTTAAAGTGTTAAGAATAAAAACGCTCATTGGCTAAAACCAATTAATTTAATTATTAAGTTCAAACATACACAAGGCATTTTCTGAAGATGAGGGAAGGCATTCAGTTGAATGGCTCTAATTACTCTTTTGATCTATTTTACTACAAGTCAAAAATGGGTCATGATTATTCAATGAGAATATATCTTAGTTAAAAATTTTAAGGATGCATCTTAATTTTGATACTTCATCAAATGTTAGCAGTTGCTGATGTTTCTGACACTTTTTTAATGCAATCAATTTCGAATTTCTTACGTGGGGAAAAATAATGGTCATTTCACATGTTAAATGAGAAAAATAAAGCAAGAATGAAGGTCAAACTGATTTAGCACATCAAACAGTCTTTGTCAGCCAAGCTTAATATATCCTGAGTTTGTGGAACAAATGAAATTTTGCTGCTATGTTACACTTTGCTTCCAAACAACCATTACAACTGGTTTTATATATTGTGTGAGCATCAGACCATCAAACAGTGCATCTTTACTGACGTGTTGCTGCAGCGATGATCTACAGCAGCAATCTGCCATTTATATAAGGGCAAAATGTGCATCTATATTTAGTTGTGAAATTGGCCTATTATACTCTTGATGTTTACAGAGGCTAACATAAATTAATGATGACAGCTATGAGCAGTGCATTAGTTAAGCAGCAGAGTTCTTACCTTGAACTTGAAGGTTCCAGTTTTAACTTCCAGCATATACTACACTGTTTTCTTCACACTTAAAGGAAGGTTTCTGAAATTGTTACCTTTTCTTGGAGAATGTTAAAAGACTCCAATTTGTGAACTATGTAGTGCAAAATCCTACAAGATAATAGTTGTTTATGCATTTCTCAATTATATTGCCTTGTAAGAAAGCCAATATTTACAATCATGTGGAAAATACTCCTGAAAGATTTTTTTTTTCTTTGCAGTAGGTTGATTTGATTGACTTTGAACTCTATGTGATGCCAATGTGTGTTGGGCTGTTTTATTGAAAGTAATGAAAGAAGGGCAAGCAGTGCTTATAGAATCTTTACTTTTTCCCTGGAATCCTCCTCATTCTGCTCATGTCAGGCCAGGAGTAGGTACTGGAGTCACTATAGATTTCACCGTTAACTATGACCAGAGATCTGACAAGTATGCAGGTGTTCAAAGGTTCATGAGTTAAAATGCTGAAACCTTTGATGAATTTTTGATGGCTGCATTTTTAATACAGGTCGACCTTCTTCCTTTGAGGCTGCATGCCAGATTAATTGATAAATAGTAGAAGTCTGGAGTGCTGGGTTCTCCTAAGCAAAACAAGTAGGAAAATCCATAAAATCCTGCCTTTCTGTCTTCTTAGAAGTACTTTTTAAAAAAGCAAAATTTAAAGTCATTCTAACTCTATCCTTTTGCCTACCATTATAGGACCAAAATCTGCTGTGTTCTTTTATAGAAACTGGTTATTGTATTTGAAAAGTGTACATGAAGGTATTAAAACTGATGTGAATGAGATGATGTGAATCTATTGGTAATATTTGTATCAGGAACTGTTCCACAAATATAATTATAAATTATATAAAATGAACTGATAAAAATCTGGCTATGAAGAAGTCATAGGAGAGGAAGAAACATTTGATTAAGTTGCCTTACTTTTGTTGTTCCTCTGTGACATTAATATTTTTGTTCCTTGTTATCCTCTGTAGATTTCCAGCTCTATTATTTCCATAATCATCATAACTATTTCTGTGAAGTAGGAAATCAAAGTAATCAATTTTGTAAAGCTAAATTTGATAAGCCACAAAGGATAACTTACCTCTTTTAATTTAATGAGTCATGAAGTCCAAAGTTATCTGGTTTTTTTTTTTCACCATGGACAAGTGGCCCAATAAATAATTGATAGTTTTATCCAGTTCTGTTGTAGCTTTAGAGAGATTGCAAATACTGAGTCAATTTCATAATACTGGCTTTGTGATAGTGGAAGTGCCTGTTCTTTAACTTTTTACTTTTTTTTTTTTGGTTATTTTTTGCTTGTTTTGTCGCCAGCAGAATTTCATGATTTGGCCTTGTCTCCAGTATGAAAGCTAGTGCAGCAAATGCTGCTGGCCACTTTCACATTTCCCCACTCACCCAAGCAATCTGGGTGAGCTCTCCATGGTCCTGGATTTGGGGTTTGTCTAACATCAAGGAGAGCTTTTTAGATCTGTGAGATTTTGAAAGCTGTTTTGAAAGATCACCCTTCTCCCAGAGTACTCATAAAATCTCTTTGACTAATAAGGATCATTGCAATTATTAAGTTTTTTTAAGGAAGTTCTCACAATTCTCCTGAGTAATTCATTCTTTTTTTTTTTTTTTAAATGTTTTATTTATTTCTAGGAGAGAGAGAGAGAGACAGCATGAGCAGGGGAGGGTCAGAGAGAGAGGGAGTCACAGACTGAAACAGGCTCAGGCTCCGAGCTGGCAGTCAGCACAGAGCCCGACGCGGGGCTCGAACCCACGAACCGCGAGATCATGACCCGAGCGAAAGTCGGACGCTTAACCGACTAAGCCACCCAGGCGCCCCAAGTAGTAATTCATTCTTTTAACAACTGTTTGGTATTCTTTTTTTGTATAAAAACATAGTTGCTTGTCTTGCAGTTGAATGCCATTTTTTTTTCTAGTTTAGTGAACTAAAATTTTCCCACTTATTGCTCCTAGTAAACAAATCATTGATTTATGAACCTTGAATCATTCATCAGTGAAATATTTTTTACTTGAAAACTCATTAAGTACACCTGTGGTATACAGCAGATAGACTATAGGCATAAGGAAGACTATAGTCAAAAATTATCTTTGCAATAAAGGAGTTTTATTTTGCTTTAAGTATTCAATGTGATATGTCAGAACCAGTGAGTAGAAACCATACTGATGACACAGTGTGTACATTATAAATGAGTGTTGTGGACTTCAATGCATAGAAAAATCAGTGTGAAGCAAGTTTAGGTTTTAATTTAATATATCTTATATAGTATTCCCATGTGCCAGATACCACTTAAATATTTTATAATAATTAACCCATTTAGTTTATTTATTTTTTAATTAATTAATTTATTTATTTTCACAAATAGTTTATTGTAAGCCATTTAGTTTAATTTCAACAAGAACCTTATGAAGCAGATAGTATTATCATCCCATTTCACGGATGAAAGAAACCGAGGCAGAAAATTAATTAAATTGCTCAACTCTGCATAGTCATTTAAGTTATAGAACTGGGATTTAAATACAGGAAGTCTGGTTCCATAATCCATGCATTTAATTTCTACTTTTTGCTAGTATAGAAGACATGCTGAGAGAGGCATCAAACAGAGCTTAAAGTGATATTAATGATTTGAGAGAACATGGAAGGAGTTTAATAAATAGGCAGTTTTAGGGTTGTCACCAACTAAAAGTTAAGTCTTTGATTTTATTCCCATTGGTTTGATTTCTACAATCACCACATGGGAAATTACTAACATGAAAGGTTATAAGTGGCAATAGAGAATGGAGTTTGAAAGGACAAATGAAGAAAGCCAACAGGTGTTTAGAATTAGAGACTGTAAGATGGTATAAAAGAAGCCTGGTCAAATAAAGTTCTAAAGAATTATGGAGAAATACTGCAGTAATCAGATGTGGCCCAAGGATTCTGACAGTTGGGTTTTTCCCCCAGATAAGTTTTATGGTTAAAAAAAGTTTTATAATTATTATACTAATAGTTATTACTTAGATACTGTTTACCATATAGACAGGCATTTTGTACTTAAAATATAATAGCTCAATTACTCTCAAGAATATTATAGAGTAGATACAATTATTACATCCATTTTCCATTTGAGGAAATTGAGGCCTACTGAAGGTTGCCGATATGGTAGCTGTATGATGGTGCCAATACCCACAGTCTGGCAGCAGAGTCCATACTCCTAACCTCCCTGATTTCCAAGAAAGTTTTCAGATGGGCTGACTATATTTTCAGGATTCCTAAGTCTTTCCAACTTCTTAAACTTCTTCTTTGTTGTACAACTATAAAGTGGACTCTGCCCTACTTAGAGTTTACAAACTATCTTAATTGGTAAAATCTAGAATTGTCTAAGAAGTTCACTGTTTCATAGTTTACCATATCCTACCATGGAAATTTGGATATGAGCTATTGCACTGGTCCAGGAGACTGGTTTGCCATCTTCATGTTGTAAAATAATAAAATTGAGGCTAAAATATGTTATTGAAAATCACAATGCTCGTGAATGGCCAGGATGGGTCTTAGGACTTCATCAGGACTCTTGCCAAAAACCTGCCAAGGAACTTAAAGTTGAAAAGTTTTGATTGCTTGTTACCTATGCTTAAAAGTATATCTTCAGAAACATGGAAAGTGTGTTGCCAAGCATTAAGCAGAAGGGTGCATTATAACAATAATGCTTAGGAAATTTAATTATGGTAACATCAATGAAAAAAAGAGTGGAGAGTCTAACTTCACAAGTTTTATAAGAGGAAATTCTAGATCCTAGATTATTATCCTTTTGGTTGGGTGAAGAATCCCTTTGGAGATTCTGAAAATTATTTACTATCTTCCCCCAAATGTAAATACAGTTTTTCATAGGACTTCTAGATTTACTTATAAATAAATTAAAAATGCATGTTTCTATATATTGAAATTATGATTTTGTTGTTTGGTTATTGGTAATTATTGGTGAGAATGATAATATTGTTATCAAAGAGAGTTGAAATTTTGATTTGGTGAGGATTAAGGAAGAGTCTGTTTTTCCAAGTTATCCAAAGACTCGGTCAAAGAACACCAGAACAGTAGGAAGTTTGGGAGTAACTTCTTGTTGATCTGAAGTTTAATCATATTTTGTATGGCAGAAATCAGCACCATAATGTTACATTCATGTATAATCATTTCAATCTTTCTTTGGTATTCTAGAAATACAACCATAATTTTCAGTTTAGATCAGTAGTTTAAGGTTTAATGTAGTCTTTAATTCAACTTGGGAACTGCTTACAACTAGGCTGTACTTCACAAAAACAGGCACAAGGTTAATCTACAATCTGGGTCATTGTCTTAATGTCTTTAGCTTAATCTATTCCATAAGCATCTCTATACCTTTATAATCCTTTGGCTGTATTTTATTGCTGTTGCCCTTAAAGCCAATTACTACTTATTATAGATACAGTGCTATTATTTTGAAAGTCTTGTGAACTGGGAAGTCTGTATAATGCTGTGATGTGAGGGTCATTGAAATCCTTGTTATTAGGAGTATGGCCAGGACAATGACTCCAGTAGGGTAACACAGAGTGTTAGAGTTAAAAAAAATAATAATAAGTATAGGGATGGGGAAGAGAATAACAAGAAGGTGGGTCAGGAACACATGAAGTAAGTTCGGCCCAGTGGTATTTTAAGTAAGTCGAATATCAGAGGACAGTGGTTAGGCAAGGTTCCGAAGGCATTAGTGTCCATGTATTTCCCTTCCTGGAGTGGAAAGAGGAGCCATTTGTTCTGTACCTAGCCTTTGGAGTCGATTGAGTTGTTCCCTGTGGTCTTGGGCTTTGCTTATCACTCTAATAGAGTTAGGTTTTTTCCTTAAATTATTGCCAACCCAATGTATTAACAGCAATTTCACAATAATGGCCTCATGATCTACTTGCTTTAGTTGAACAAAGAAATTTCTGGTATGAATATTAGTGGTATTAATTAGATGACAGATGAGCCCATTTGTGATTCTTTGAATGGCATGTATAAAGGAAAAGTTATATATAACATCCATGTAAAAAAACTGCCTTTAAAAATTGGCCTCCCAAATTCTTGCCCAATTGTAAAATGCATTCCTCCTCATTTATTGACCTAATGACATGTTTTACTAGGCTGGCATTATTTTTTGAAACTTGAATTAGTTGACATGAAATTAAAACATAATGTAAAATTGGAAATGCCATATAAAAATTGAGATTTTGTTCTCTAGAAAAAAACAACACCGGAAATCTGGCAACACGAGGTGCACCCTCATCCAGAGAAGCGGTCCACTGAAACTGTGTGTGCCTGAGCTGTTGCCCTTTCCTGCCCCAGATTTGCCATCAGGCTTCTTCACTCATTGGCATTCCCTGCCTTACCCCCAGGGGCTCTTGAGTTTACAACCTCTGCCCTAGTGCTCCATCATAGTCACTTACTGAACAACAACAACAATTGTTAAGTTTAGCCCACCTTCTGGAGTACTGTTTGATTACAAGAACACAAGAAGAGCAAAGCATTGGAACTTGAACCCCTGCACTCTACGAGAGGTAGAGAAAACGTGTCAATAGACCTAGCTCTTTGGGCCCAGCAGACCTAAGTGGTGTTAGATAGATTGCTTTTATTATATAAAGGGAGGCCATGAATGCTTCTTTTACACTACGATGTTAACCTAGATCTTGGTTATACTTAAACTTTATCAGATTTTAAGGCATCTCTCACTTTATTTACACAACTTTCAACAAGACAAGATTGACAATTTATAAAATCATGTAGAGGCCAGCCACGATTTGGGGAAATAAGTGACATACCATGTCTTTTCCTTGTAAATTAACACTGTTTCTGCCAGAGGTTATCACCAGAGACATCGAGCGACAAAGGTTTTCACTTCAGACTGTCATGACTCTGAAAATGATAACATTAACTTGCCTAGTTGTTAGAAATAGGTTGGTTGGTTAGTGTAGAATATTTTACTAAGAGTGAAACTGGTTGGGTTGTTGGCTTAGTGAGTATTTGATCCTAGTGTGATGACATTACTTAAATTATGTAGATGTTCAATAAGATATCCCGAGTGTCCGCAGTGAATATATGTTTCTACCACGAACAATATCAGGTATGCTATAATGTAATATGAAATGTTCTTATCCATATTATACTAATGAATATGGGAGTCACACGGCTGAACTCATTTCGATCTATTGCTTTGGTCTTGCTTCCTTGCTTGTTTCTCTCTTTCTTGTTCTTTTATAATAGGAAACCAGAAAGCTAGATTCAAAGATTTAAAATGCCTTTAGAGTTCAGTGAGTGGATACTTAAAAATGATTTTAATAGTACTTTGTTACTGTAAATATTGCCCAATTACTTATCATAAGGGTCTTATTTTGATTTTATTTCTGGTCAGACACAAAACAGAGCAATTCAGAATAGGTGGAATTCTGTCAGATGCTCAAGCACAACTTCAGTTGTGCCAGATTCTGCCGTCAGCAATGTGAGCAAACTTCAAACAGAAATGCACATGAATAGTTAAAGGAAAATACTGGATCCAACCTGTTGCCTTTTCTGTGAAGTAATATGTCTATAATGTTTATAAATTTTAATAACCCATACAGGGATTTATCTTTCAACATTAAATTTATATTATCTTAAAGTTTGACTTCTCTGGGCAATGCGTTTTCCTCCCTAGTATCTTAGAGAATCTATCCATCTACTAATGTATATTCATTAATAAAGAATTAAAGTTTTCTCTTCTCAACCAATTACCAGAATATTTATGAAGTTATACTGAAATTTTCATTTTCAGCTGGATGTTTTCTTTCCTGACTTAAGGTCATGATCTTTATTGAGGGCTAGATACACACAAAGACACTTCATAGAATCAACAAATAAAATGTTGATGTTTACCATTTGTTCCTCAAGATAATAATTGAAATAAAGGTGGTTTTGATGCCTTAAGATCTCACAGTGATGAGAATTAAATGAACAAAATCAGTAGCCCTAGAATAGATATATGAATGATAGCCTCATCTTTTCTGCTGCTTAGAGCTGATAACATCAGGTATTACCTATGTATCTTATGTCTTAAAAACAAAGACTATATCTCAATGAATGGCCAATTAGAGGAAAAAAAACTAACAAGCAAACTATTGTTATTACTGCACATAAGTTTATGGAATATGTCTAGAGGTAGAATTTTTGGTTTCAGTGACCATTGTCTAGAATTCATTTTATTATGGCCCTTGAATTTGGGAGATTTTGGTAGATGTTTGCTGGGTGAAAAAGGAAATAAAAAGGAAACAATTTCTACCTGATATCCAGACCACACGTTCTAAACAACACTTTTTCACTCCTTTGATTTCAGTTTACAAGCATTGAGAAAGGAGAAATCCCGAGATGCTGCTCGCTCCCGCCGGGGAAAAGAAAATTTTGAGTTCTATGAATTGGCCAAGTTGTTGCCTCTTCCTGCAGCCATCACTAGCCAGCTTGACAAGGCATCCATCATTCGACTTACAATTAGCTATCTGAAAATGAGGGACTTTGCTAACCAAGGGGACCCTCCATGGAACTTGCGAATGGAAGGCCCTCCACCTAACACATCAGTAAAAGGTAAGTTTTAAGCCCCTGTTCGTTCTGGAACATGGTGGTCGGTAGGTGTCTCTGAGATGAAATGTTTACCATCATCCTTTCTTCTTTTCCTGCATATCAAATCCTTTAAAGGGATACAAATGTGGAAATCTGAACTCTGCATGAGAAAGACACCATGTGAAGGTGAAATAAACCTCTTCTATTTCTTTTTTATTTTCCAAAAGTCTGTCAGCCTAAATATTCTATTGCTTTATGTAAGGTTTCAGAGAAAGTAGAATGAAATGACTTACATTAAAATGCTTCTTGGGTTCAATTTGTGTTATGCTAATTCATGCAAATTGTTACTGATGGGTGGAGTATAAGAATATTTGTTAAAGGGTGGAACTAATATTTTCTGTATTTAGTAACTAAAGAAAGGAGGGAAGCTGAGTCCAACTGTCTGTAGCAGGCATTTTGAGTAATGATTTTATTGACTAATAAAACAAATAATTCACGTTAATGTTTCAAGTTTTTATACATAATGCCTAAGATTTGTAAATCTAAACCTATATTTGTCCTCCCTGTCCTGGTGCAGTCACTTTTTAAACTTATTTATTAAAGATTTTAGGCCTTCTTCATTCTGATATGTAAGAGGTATTTTCTTATGTGTTAGTGAAACTTCTAGTAATTTATAGCATGTTTAGCATATGAATATGCATGTGTATCTTTATTGATGTATATGCGGTATTGGCCATTGATTCTCTATCTTTGATGTGTTATTCAAGGCCTAGGACTTCAGGGATCTGCTAGTTTCTTGTTCTCTAACCTTGTAGATCCATAAGCTGGACATTTGGCAAAATTGTAGGCAACTCTGGGGGAGGAGTTAGGTTCTTTTGTTAAGTGACGAAACCTTGACAATGACCTTTGAAGTTCCTGTACTCATGGCTCTTGTACTAAAGGGTTCTAGTAGGGCGCTGTGCCCTCTTATAGAATTCAGATTAAAATGAAGGATCAAAAGCAGTGACTATGTACAGTTGTGTGCTCAGAGGAGTCATCATATGTGTATGCATGCATGTGTGAATCTGGTTATATCTCTGCCATTGGTACTTACAGTGTTTCTTAGGCTTAGGAGAGAAGGAAAATCACAATTTAAATTCTGAGCTCTTTTCCTCTAGAACAGGGCAAATATTTTCTCTAATGGGCCATATAGGAAATATATAGGCTTAGGCTTTGAGGGGCTCTAAACTCTGCCATGTTAGCATGAACTCAACCATAGACCATATGTAAACAGCAGGCTGTGGCTGTGCTCTAATAAAACTATACATAACAAAACAGGCAGCCATCCCCAGATTTGGCCTACAAGCCATAGTTCACAGATTCTTGCTCTAGAGTATAAGTGGTATTGAGAGGCTGAGAAGAACATAAAACAGAGTTAACTGTCGAGGGCTGGATGTCAGTGTAAAGTAGCACAGTACAAATAAACTAAGGCACACTCATGCTATCCCTTTATAGTCCTCCTCCCCTTAAAAATGTAGATGTCAACTTGTTAATGTACCAGTCTATGTTCCAGATGCTAATGTTGTGGCAAATTTCCCAAGCTACAAGATGTGAATATAATCTTAGTAAATATATTGTATCTATTAGAGTTTATTTGTTAGACTGTCTTCATGTTTATTCCAAATCACACAAGATGAAAGGGTAGGTGCAACAGGGTAGAAGTCACAGAATGTGCAAAATACATCCTTATTCTTCACTTTGAAATGGATTCATTAAGGGACTGAACTTGTATGAGGTTGTTTAGCCCAGTTATCTTTCATTTCCACTTTTTAAGTTTATTTATTTTGAGAGAGAAATAGAGACCTAGTGAGCCAGGAAGGGAGGGAGGGAGGGAGGAAGGGAGAGAGAGATGGGGGGAGAAGAGATGGGGCTAGAGAGAAAGGGAGAAAGAGAATCCCAAGTAGGCTTTGCACCGCCAGCGCAGAGCCCAATGTCAGGCTTGAACTCAAGAGCTGTGAGATCATGACCTGAACTGAAATCCAAAGTCAGATGCTTTACTGACTGAGCCGCCCAGGCACCCCTCCATTTTTTTTCTTTTTTAAAGGAGCCGGCAGTTTATAGGCTGACTTGATGGTGGTGGTGGTGGCTACCAAAGTAAAAAGTGTTGCCAGGTTTTGTCCATTCTTCTGCGATGTGATAACCTTGCGGACTTCTAGAATCAGGACCTTGTAGAGATATAAAATTATAGCTCTTCTAAAACCATGCCCTCATTTATAGACCAGGGAAATGACATAGAAATAGTTTACAGTTAAGCATTAACAGATCTTAAGCTAGATTCCAGTGTTTCGCCTTTCTGTCTAGTGCTCTATCATATCATATCGTTTCTAGAAATTATATTTGATTTGCATCCCTTTTATCAAACATGCGAGGTGAGAATTCTCTCAGCTTCTGACTATGGCTGATAATTCAATTTTACTTTATGGATTTTAGTCAGTTAAACTCTATACTTATGATAAAGATGGATTTAAAAAAAAGATAAAATATGGTCTCTGCTCTCTTCGCCATTTCAGTCTATGGAAGGACATAGTGATGTCAAGAAGAAAAACAGGGAGTTTGGGGTGGATATTTAAGAGTCTGGAAGGAGATAACAGATTTTATTATTTTGAAAATTCCATCCAGATAATGGCAGAACATTCAATTCGGTACATGGGTACTCCCACCAACAGTAAACTGATGATAGTGAAGGTGTAAAGCATAGTGACTATACAGTTGACATCGGCTCTTGAAAGTTGCTAGGAATGGAACTGGTTCTGCTGTACAATGTATGTATATTTTATTGCTCTACCCTCATTCTTTAATGCAAACCTGTTACTCATTCTGATCAAACATTCATGGAACAACATCAAAAGAAATTCATTTTAATTTATTAAGGTCTTCTGTGTTGTGCCCTTGAAGAAGTTCATGTGGATAAACAAGCTTATATAAATAGCCTGCAGCATCATGTGAAGTGCAGTTCATAATCCAACAATAAAATGATAGACATTATACTTTGTGCTTCTCCGATCAGTCTCTTGAATAAACCTAAAGGCATTTGGAAATTTATATGAAAAGTACTTACACGATGTAGGCAATGTTTTTTTTTAATGTGATGAGTTGTTCATGTTAATAATTAAATTTCAAAGCTTAAATTTAGATTTGTCCCACACAACTATGTAGAAATTAAATCATTTTAATTTACTGCTTGAGAAAGGTCCTTCTCTCTGCCCTGTATTCATCACATCTTTTCTTAAAAGTCTATAAAGGTTGATGAGTTTGTTTTGTGATGCCCGTTGTATATAGGTTATTACAAGTTATGCTTGCAGAAAGAACACTCAGGTGACAGTGTGTAATATGTCCTGAGTCAATTACTTCATGGAAATGATATGTTAAGCAATTGGAAGGTAACAGATAGTTTTTTCCATTATTTTAGAAATATCTGTATTGTTATAATACAGATCAAATCTACAATGAACATTATGCATTATTCAAGAAATGACCAGGCATTCTCAGCAGTGTTTCAGCTAAATAACTGATGATTGTAACCTTTAAAGAAATCTCATTGTGGTGACTGTTGGTAAATCACTTCTCCATTCATAGTAATCTCTATTTAGAGGCTATCTAGAAACCATTATATCTTTTATTAATCTTAAAAGCAATAGCTGCTGATTTGACATTTGCTAAAACTAGATAAATTTTCTGTCTTTTTAATATCACAGACTTCAGTCAATTTTTGGTGTATATCTGCTACAACTCTATTAATCCAGGAATATTTACCACTGTAAGCATAAGTTTTATTTCAATTTAAGCACTGCAGCTTTTAAACAACGATTTGTGTATGTGTGTGACAGGCAACAATGCTAAAATATGTAAAATAGAAGACATTTTTAGTCTTTGTAAGGAAGTGGTTGAAAAATACCACAAGACAACTGGTGATTAAAATTGACTGAACACATTAGGGAAGAACTTTACTATTTTCATAGACTTTTCCCTCACTATTTTGAGCACTTACTGTGAAATAAGTGGTTGATATTTCTGAGAGGAGAGACCTGCAGGTCTTTATTTAAGGAATACGTGATCTATCCTTAGCTAAAGACCAGACTGTTACTTTTGCAGTCATATTTAAGGATCGGTTTGAAACAGTCATGTGTAGCAGCCGAGTCTTTGACATCCTTCAGAGCAGCTGTGAACTACTAGGATACTGGTGGTTCCCAAAACTTAGATAGCATTTTAGAAAAATGGTTCTGTGTCTGTAGAAGGTAGAGAATCCTGTCTGTGATTGTTCTTCTTGGCTTAGGCGGCTCGGAAAGGTCTTTCAGTTCCTGTTCTGGCATTTTACTGTGTGAGGACATACATTTACTTCTACCAACTGACATTCATACTTGGGAGCAAGTGTCCTGGTCCTCATTATTAAAAAAAAAAGTGAAACGCCATTTGTTAGCATCAGTGTGTAGCATGTAGCCTGTGGTGTTCTTATTACACAGGCAAATGGTAGTGTCCAGACTGAGCCCTTAGGTTCTGAACATAAGCTTCCTGGTAGGGGTAGAAATGCAAGATAAAAGATAGAGACTTTCTTCTTGTTGAGTGCCTAATCTCACCTCCACCACTTTCAGGAGACTGGGGACCCATCTCCCTGCTTTAGTCTCAAATTTTAGTCATGTCATCCAAAGGAGCCATCCAAAAGCTGAGCTGACAGTGTTCATTCTTGTTTATGTTGGTAGCAAGTGCCAGGTTTTACTAGTATATGGCAATATGATGTGATATAATAGCCTTCTCTTAGGTATGCTTCTGGGAACTTTTTAATTACATATTGCTATCCTTTTATACCTCTCTAGTGAAGTGATGGCTTCTGAAGGAAGTTCTTTTAAGAACTAGGCTTTTACTTGATTTTCTATCATAGAGGATAGGCATCGTTTATATCGCCATGCTTGCCTAAGATTCTCATCTCTGACACTGAGCATGAAGAGCTTTCTGACTGACAACTGCAGGCTTTGTGATGGCAGAGTTAAGTATCTGAGACTATACCTTTGTGCAGCTTCCCATTTGCTCAGGAAAAGCTTTGCTGTCTACAGAGGGAGACTCCATTCCACCTTCAGCATGAAGCATGGAAAAGCTTTGCTAGTTTCTAGCCACATGCCACAGTCAAAGAGTTAGGTCACCATCATCTTCAGTGCACCTGACACTGTTGGGCTGCCAGAATTAGCCTCCATTCCCCACACGGATTCAGTGGAGGCCTCTTTGTGAGAGTGCCGCAAGAGAATGTGTGCATCCTCAGGTGTCCTAGTTCATCATTGCCAGGGCAACAAGCAGTCTAAGCATCTCAGTGGTACACCACAAAGCTTTCACTCCTTGTGTTGCTGTGGTTTATTCCCAAGGTTGTCAGATTTAGGCTGGGCTTAGCTGGGTGGCTTCCTTTGTGCCATAGCTCTGGCTGGGCTGACTGCTTGCTCAGTGATCAGCTCAGGTCTGCCCCTGGTCAGGGGACAGCAGAGATTTGGGAGAGACTCATGTCATGGTGATGGCAAAGGTGTCAGAGGGATAAGCTAAACCATAACATTTCTTTCAGAATATTTTTTGTGGAGATCTCTGGAAATGTGACTAAAAGAGCGTGCAGGTACTTGTGCATCCTGCATCAGGATTTGTCAGTCCGTCCCTCTATCCACCATCATCTTCTTTACCCCTAGCAGTACAGACTACCTCAGACCATGCATTTGTGCTTTTGCACATCCTATCATCTAACCAGAATGCCCTTTTCCTTCTTGTGGTTTCACTGAGCTCTTGTTCAGCTTTCAAAACACAGCTCACCTGTCACTTTCTTAAGTAAATCTACTCTCTTTCTCCAGAACAGTAGTCATTTGTTCCTATATAGGTTATTGTGACAGTCTTCTCTTGCTTTAGTATCCATTCATAATTCTTTTCTTATTCTACCTGTCTCTACATGCAGACTGGGAGCTACTTGAGGGAACAGTCTGGGACATCTAATATAGGTCTATATCTCCATGTTTGGTACCCAGGAAAGGACATGTTTAACCATGTTTTTACTTTTACTTTTTTTGTGTGTATTTATTTGTTTTTGAGAGAGAGAAATCACATAAGCAGGGGAGGGGCAGAGAGAGAGGGAGAGAGAGAGAATACCAAGCAGGCTCCACACTGGCAGCACAGAACCCGATGCGGGGCTCAGTCCCACGACAGTGAGATCATGACCTGAGCTGAAAGCAAGAGTCAGATGCTGAACTGACTGTCACCCAGGTGCCCCAACCATGTACTTAAATTTGATCATATGCTGGTGAGAAATCTGGCTGGGTCTACGTCACAGGATAGGATGAAGAAAGAAAAGAGTGAAAAAGGAAGAGCAGAAAAAAATGGAGGGACAATGACGAGAATAGCATGAAACCAAGGGGGGATATGCAGTGGGTAGAGTAGGGGCTAGGAGGGGTGATACCCCAGGCCTGGGATCCGCTGCCTTCCTCTGTTGTTTCTCTCATGTAATATACAAGCTGAGGAACTGACTCTTAAAAACAATAGTCTTAAGAAACCCAGGTCTTTGGTGTATAAATTCAAGTTTATTCAACTAATATCTGAGTACTTTTCCTTGGTAGGTCCTCTGACTCCCTTGCCGGTGTTGTGGGGGCATAATAGAGAAAAGGTATAAGGCAGAGTCCTGTCCCTGGAGGTATTTACCACTTTTTGAGAAATAAATAAAATTAAATAAGTCTTGCGATCTGGGTTACAGAGTCATCTCTAGACCTCAGTTTCTCATTTGAATTTCCTTTTTGTGAATTTTCTGCTCTGGATGATTACTGACTCTCTAATCCCAAAGCCCAATTTCTTAGAAAGGATTTAGTGTTATTGTCTTAAATTAGACTCTCCTGAGACTCAGGTTTTGTTGAAGCTGTTTATTAGTAATTTCAAAAGCCACATGTTCTAACTCTTCCTGTTTTGCTAATGTTTTTGTTCCCCTCCGCTCTTAAAATTCATTTACTTTGAGAGAGAGAGACAGAGAGAGAACGAGTGAGCACACTTAAGCAGGGGAGGGCGAGAGACAGGGGGAGAAAAAGAATGCCAAGCAGTCTCCGTTCTATTAGCGTTGGGCATACTGATGCAGGGCTTGAGATATGGCTCAGGCTCACAAACTGTGAGAACATGACCTGAGCCAAAACCCAGAATCAAACACTTACCGACTGAGCCACTCAAGCACCCTTTCCTTCTCTTTTACTTAATTGTCCTTTACAAGAAGTTATCGTAATCTCCCTGGTGCCATGGGTTCAAAAGTGTATGACATAGTTTGTTCTCTTAAATGGTTTTGTCTGTTGAGTATCAAGATTTGCATACATGCAATCATCATAAATAAAAAGAGGAAAATAGTGCAGCACACAATGAAGTCTTAAATAAGCCAAGGGCCAAATATACAATATAGGTAAAATACGAGTCTAAAACTTGATATATTTTTGATTTGCTTTTTACTCCTGACAAAATTGTAGGGGACATACCGAGATTCATATCACATTCAACTTATTTTAAGAAGTCTACCAGTTCTTGGTAATGTGATATTTTAGTCATGGCATTGCCTTATACTACATTGTACTCAGTTATTGAGGATTTCGAAGTTTATGTGCCCTGTTATTTTAGGGCTGGGCTTCTCTAACGTGTTTTTGTTAGCCTATCACCTCTTGCAAAGCATAATATAAGTTTCAGTGCTCTGCCAACCACAATATTTCATGGGTATAGCAAAGAAGGAGTCACCTCTGACTGCTTTATATGATTGAAATTGTACTGTGGCTTTAATTTTCAGAAACAGCTTTCTAGATACTGTGCATAACTCTTGGCTGTGCCTTAATAAACATGTGGTGACCTCCACCTGTAAAACTAATGTGGCTTTGAATACTGATTGACTGCAGCTTCTCACATCCTTTCTGGGTCCATAATATGTCAGTGAATGTCAGAGCCTGGGCAGGAGAAGGCCAAAAGAATTTGGGGTTTAAAGATCATACCGATCATCCATTTCAGTCCTCCTGCTCTGTGTTGAGAAAACTAATAGAGAACTTGAGTTATATAAACAAAGTCAGTAACAAACTTGGAACTAGGATTTGGACCCCCGGAATTCTAATTCAGTGCCTTTTCCTTCATAATAAAGAGCATTTCCTTTCTCAGTTCACGTTACCAGCTGTCCTTCGGTATCCCCTTTCCCCAATATACATGAACATACATGCACATATATATGGCTCCTCTGGGGAGACCAGCCCTTTTTAGATCAAATGCTATTATACTGAAATTCACAAATCCTTTTTGAGGCTATTCAAAGGCAAAGGAGTTACAATTCAATGAAAGAAATCCTTAATAAAGCATTAAATGCTAAAATGAGGGGAGACTGTGAGGGTATATTGACACTCTCTGTACTAACTTTGTAGCTAGTCTATAAATCTAAAGTAATTCCAAAATAAAAAGATTATTTAAGAAAAGCACCATAATTTCCTCTAATGACAGAAATGTAAGAAAAACACACCTCTACCCAAATGGAAGCTTGTTCTGTCCCAGTTTCCTGCTTTTTCAACTGGCCACTGTTGAGCTCTCACAGGCTCACCCTTCTCTGGGGCTTCATTACTGGTCACCTTGTATAAGAAATGTGATTAACTGACAACTACAATATCAATCAGGATATGGAAGAAAGAAGATTGAACTGTTTACACAGTTTGCTTAAAAAGTTTATAAATGCCCTATTTTCCATCCATAAGGAGCCACACGAGCCAAGTTGTATACTCTGGTTATTCTCTCCCTTTTCTTCAGTGAGAATTATTACGAGTGTTACACTGTCTACTTTTCTCATCCTGTTCAAAGATCTCCCAAAAGGGGAAGTTATAAAGCCAAGACAAAAACTAGTTAACAGATTCCAGGACAGGGGACAGTAAGCTTTTTCTGTGAAGGACCAGGTAGTAAATAATTTAGCCTCTATGGGCCATGAAGTTTCTGCTGCAGCTATTCCAATCCACAGCTACAGTGCTACGGCAGCCACAGGCTGTCTGTAACCGACTGAGTACACTGGTAGTTCAATAAAACTTTTTTTGTGAATGCCGAATTCTAATTTGGGCATATCATGAAATCTTGAGATTGTTTTTTAACTGTTTAAAATGTTTTTCAATTCTTAGTTTATGGGCTGTATAGAGACAAGTAGCAGGCTGGATGTGACCTGTATGCATAGTTTTCCAGGCCCTGTGAAGAGCTTTAGACCTAGAAGGGACTTAGGTACTTTTTGTAGAACCCATGGGGGTAAGCAGGATACTGCTAATTGTAAACGGTTGAGACTTGGATTTGTCTTAAAAGTGTATTGATGGCAATGAATGCCGGTAACATACTTTATGAAAAATTTTTGGGTTTGTATTTGTTAGCTTCACAGATAATATGTGTATGTATAATCATCTTCCTATGATAGCCAGCATAACAGAATTCTATGCCAGCCAGAGGTGTAGTGTTGAATAGTTTGCTGGGTTTCATTACGTGTATATTTTCTGTATGGTGTGCATTGCTGAGAGACAAAGTGTAAAGTCATACTAAGTCATTGGCTTAGCTTGGGTTTTTGTTTTGCCTGCTTTCTCAGTTTAATGTGGCAAATGATCCAAACTGGAGCTATGCAGAGTCTTCTTTAGATGAAAGATCTTATTAAAAGGAATACGATTAAAGCTTTGTCTACACAGGACTGTTGTTCAGCCATTTCGACTTACCTAATCAAACAGCTGGTCAGTTCAGTTAAATAATTGTTCTGATTGATTTCCCCACATAATTTATTAAGTGTCTCTCTGATTCAATGAAGACCTAAGGCATGATCTGGCTGTAATCATCGTGGCAGAAATCATTAGAAATAAGAAATTTAGGTTTTGTGAATGATAAATCCAATGTTATGAACATTAGAATAAGATTGGTAAAGCAGAGTTAGTTATTGGAAGGTAGAATAGAACCTATCTCCAAAACGATGTGTACATAAAGTAGAAAAATATGGTTATGCTGGATAGTATAGTTTAATTTTCCCCACTACTAATGTGAACATATTACTGACTGCTGTCATCTTCTGCCGTTATCCCTTGAGACTGTCCATCACTGGGTGTTGAGCGAGTGCACAAAGTGCTCTCCACTCAAAGTAGTGGAGAAAATGAAAATTTGTGAGTTTATATTCCTCCCTTCCCAAAGCACTACAGAGACTTGAAAATATATTTTTCAGTAATGTTTTGTAATTAAAGCACATCACTCATATATCATTTTACAGTTTCGGAAATAAGGCTGTGTTGAATATCAGCACTGATGATGAAAACAGACTGTGTACACAATTTGGCTTTTATATAAATACTTTAAAATATTGGCTTTCTTCAATAAAAATAGATGAATAGTATCCAGGTTTTTGCAAGAATTATAGCATCAAAGCAAAATTGCTATCATTTTCTATTTTGAAAAGAGACATGAAGATCGCATAACAACATGTGTAAAATGCGGTATGTTCTAGAGAGCTGTAGTGGAAAGTGAGGACTCAGATGCAGGTAAGCCTCACTATGGGCACACACAGGACCTTTTGTAAAGTGGTGCAGTGATGTTTTCTTGGTTGACACCCAACCTAACCTGACACTGAGCTCCCAAAGTTGCAGAAAAATCTGGGTCAATGTGTTCAGCCTATACTATCGTGTGATGTACAAGCTAGCAGGCAATCTAACTGAACCTTCTTGCTGCGAGTCACCACATTTTTACCGTACAAACATCTGCTGGAAAAGTTTACAGAGATTAAAGAAAGGAACTCTTCTAGGGAGTTCTGACAACCTATAATAAAGGTACTTTGCATGTAAACGAGGCCAATGGAGCCAGCAAATTGTGTGAATACAATGGAAACTGATAATCGCAGTCATTGTAATGTGTCTTCAGAATCTTCTAATAGTAAGCTCTTGGTGAGTGTATCTGGGAAAATTTTTGTGACTGTTAACAAACACCGTATCTTTGGCCTCAGTTTGCCTAGAAAATCACATAACTGGGTCTGAGAATTCAGCTGGTCTTAGACTGCAGTAAACCTGTTTCATTGTGAGACTTAAGTTTACACAGAAACTACCAAAGGCATGTTTGGATTTGTTTTTAGGATTTTGATCATGTTAAAGCTAACTTGTGTTTTTGTTTTGTTTTGTTTGGTGAGATCGTATTGCTGAAATGATGTTAATGAGGAGGAAGAGATGTCAACATGCAGCATTTATTTTAAGTACATTTTGTGATTCTAACTTGTCAAGTCTTCACCTTGTGTCCTGTAACAAAGCAGAGAAAATTTAGAGTGCCTCTTAAAATACACAGGTGGTGTGGGGGCTATTAAGGCAACTTAATGTCATGCTAGTGCTTAAAATAACGAGATCTGAAGTTGATTAGGTAAATTTTTAATATGTAGGTATTTCACTGAGATGAAAAGACACAAGCATTCTTACAATAGGCTGTATCTGAAATGAAAGGCTGATTTATTTAAACAATAGATATAATGGATACTTCTCTCGGAATTTTGGTTTTGTAGATATAATCTTACTATATTATATAAATCTTAGGTTTTACGACATTTTTTTGTTACTAGAGATCAGGAAGGAGTCCTATTTCTCTTTCACTGTACTCACCAATTCCTGCTCTAAGTATTTGAGTGCTTATTACATTGCAAGTTCCTAGGCTGTGTGTGGAATGTGGAATGCAAAGCAGGAAAGAAGCTGAACCGTCTAGGTGTTTATAATCTAGCAGGAGTGATGCACATGCTCACAAAATAATAAAGTGAGATATTATTGTGTTGAAAGAGATTTAGTCAGAGTGTTGGATAATCCATTATGCATAAATACAGTTACAGCTGTAAACATGGTGACATTTAATGAGAATTGTGGTTGCTGAGATGTCAGGTAAACTTAGTAAGATTTTTCTTTTCAGAAGAGTATTTTAAACAATACCCAAATACCCACCCACAAATGCTTGTGTATATTGCTCTTAGCTGACCGTAATTCCAACCAACCAAGAGCATGTATCACAGACCATCCTTAGAAAGCAAGAACTTAATCAAATATGATCTTCTAGTGTCTTTCTTCTAGTACCTTAGCATTTTATAGAGATGGAAGGAAGGCTGGAAGGAGATCTGTTTTTAAATTTCACAGTCCTAATGTATGTAGTACATGGAAAATCAGTCAGCATCTGAGACATGAATATAGAAAGGGACAGATCAGATGAGAAGCTGCTATCCTGGGAACCTCTTAGAATTGCCAAAGGTCAAGCATACCCCTGGGACAGGGATGGGAGTGTCAATCTCTTATTTTGGCTCCCAGCTCCCACACATTGCGCTAGAGCCTGTAATTGGGAGGGAAGACTAGACGGCATGGAAGAAAATGTTTTATACTTTCATTTCAATTAGCACAAAGGGAGGGAACAGTTTTGCTTCACATGTGAAGTCAGTCATTTCTTGGGTTGCTAGCTCAATGTTTTAGCAGAACAGCTGTTCAGTACAATGTGGCTTTCTACAAGCAATATTTCTACTGCTAGAAAAGTGGCAGTCTGCCAAACAGAGTGCCCAGACCAACCCCTAAACAAAAAAAATCTTTTGTCAACGACTCTAATAATTTGTACAATTCAGGAAAGGGGGTTGCACGGTCTTTGCAGATGTGCATTTATGATGCTATTTTTAAGCAGAGCCGCATGGAAGAATAGATTCATAAGACTCGTAAGTTGATCATTCATTTTAAGCAGTTGGCTTCTGCTCCTTCTAAAATTTCACACTGTGGAAACAATACACAGCCAGGCTTGAAACGAGGTAAGGGAAGGTGTGACAGCAAGATGAAATCCTTCATTTCCAAGCCTCTGAGGCTTGCTCAAACCCAAGAAGCTTAGGGGTGTTTTCTTCTCCCACTAAGAAAATAAATGTGGTTTTTCTGATCTCTCACAGAAGAAACTTGCTATCCTTCAGCATTTTGACGAAATAAACTCTTAATGAGCCCACATTCTTTTACAGCAGTCCATTCTCTGAAAATGAGTTTAAGTGATGAAGGAAATGCCAGAAGCGTTTACGCAAACAGCACCAAATTAATGCGTGTTAATTCTCTGTAGTTTACCATCACAGACGCTGTGCACTTTTTCTGGTGTGAAACCGGTTTTAGTCTCAGAAATGTCCTCTGTACTCTGGTTACCAGACTTTACAACAGTGAACTCTGCTGGCTGTGACTCCAGTGATGAAGTTTAGATAAGAGAATTTTCATAAATTACAATTTCCTGCGAAAGAACCGTCAAACTTCTCTTAATAGCAGAGGATCAAATCTGATGGAATCCCCATCTTGTATTTTTTTTATGCAATCATATACTTGATATTTACATAAGAGGGAATTAGACTGCTCTATTAAAATATGAAATCATATATTAAAACTGACATAAAGTTAATACAGACTCCTTCAATAAAAGTGATTACAGAGCAGAGACGACCATAGAACGTTCGCTGACTCAGTCAAAAACTTCATGTGATTTTGAGAGTTGGGATCTTGGGTATTGTTTACTTTTTAAAAAATCCAATCTTTTCGTATCCCATACAGGTATAAAAATACTCAATTTAATGGAGTTGCATGTATTACTACACTGTATTTTTGCTCCACTTAGAATCCAATCCACCTGTATTATGCTGTCACCTCAAATTCTAACATTTAAATATACGAATGTAAAAGAACTAATTGTGATGATGGGGTATTACTAAAAAAGCTTACTTTACTAATGAAGGTTTATTTTTACAATAGTACAGATGAACTGTGTCATCATACTTCAAGTTGTTACTCAAGTGTTTTTCACATGTTTCCTGAGTTTAGTAAGGATTAAAATTGTTTACTTACATGTGACCCCAGTGGAGAGGTACTATGCTTTGTGAAGTGAAAGGTCCCACTATATGTTACTAACATATTCTTTTACAAGTTAACAAAATCACTTTTTTTCATATTAGAGAAATTTTCTGTGGCAGTTCCTATTTTCTAAAAAAAAAAAAAAAGTTCTCTCAGTAAAGCAAGTGATGATTCCCCCCAAAAGATATTTTGTATTCACATTTTCTATTTTTAAGTTTCCTCAAAGTAATGGAATGGAAATATAAAAAAATAAGTTTGACTTATTGACTTGTGTCTAATGCTAGTATATTTCGGGAACATATTGGGAGGCATCTAATTATCCATGGTACATTTCTGTTGGTTTACTCAGGCCAGGTATTACTATAGTGGCTTAAAGAGGCTATACACTTTTTTGATGTGTAATTATGAAGATGCATGATCATTTTTTACACTTCTGCATTATCTTTTCAAAAAATCAGAGAAACAGCATACCAGTCATTATTGTGTACAAAGGCATTTTCTGGTATGAGTTGGATAGAAAACCATGTGAAGATATTACCTACCCATGATCACATTTCATATTTATAAAACTTCATGAGATGAGATCATTTTTCCTTCTTCACATAGAGTCTTTTTAATTACCCTTGCTCTCTTTTGTGCAAAAGATACAGAAGAAAATGGGATGCTCGGAGATGGTTTGTTAAAGTGAATATAGGTGCTTTGTGTACTGAGCCATTGTACCAAAGGAGTCATTTAGTTTGGCCCATGATTTATACAGGTGGCTCAGGGGGTTCGGATCCATTCATTTTTTTTTTTTTAATGTTTTATTTATTTCTAGGATAGAGAGAGACAGTGTGAGCAGGGGAGGGTCAGAGAGAGGGAGTCACAGACTGAAACAGGCTCCAGGCTCTGAGCTGGCAGTCAGCACAGAGCCCGACGTGGGGCTCGAACCCACAAACCGCGAGATCATGACCTAAGCGAAAGTCGGACGCTTAACCGACTAAGCCACCCAGGCGCCCCTGTCCGGTCCGGATCCATTCATAATCGTCTCTGTACAAAAAGCAAGAAAGACTAAAAATAAGATTCTATAAATTTAAGTTGCAATTCAGGTAAAACTCCTCTAGATGCAATTAGTATGCATTTAATAATTATAACATCCTGTCTTAACAAGGTGAGGGTTGTGTGCCTGCACAAGTCTAGCCAGTGCCCCCAAACTAGATGACATGAGACTGACAGCTAGACAGTTGCTTAGTTTGTGGTCCAGCTGATGACAGCAGCATCGTGTTCGTTAGCATGAGAGCATGTTAACTCAACATGCAGCAAACATCCAGTTCCTTCCACTAGACTTCACTCTACTTTGAGCTAACTCACTTGACCAAAGCAGACTCGGGGAGCAAGCGTATGAATGCCAGAGGAACTCGCCACCGCCACAGAGCGTGTTCTGGTAGTGTAAGAAATGACCAGACTATACTCAGGCACTTCGTTACACATAGCTATGTGTAAAGTGAAACTGTATTCAGAGGTTATGATTCCATAGCACACTATTATTTTTTTCATGTCTTTTCACAGTGACATTAGCCTATGAAACAGTGGGACTACTTGCCTGGTGTCAGGTCTATAATCCTCTGTTCTCATTAGCACTCCGCTGAACTCTTTCTCCTCTTCTGTGCTGATCCCTTTTGAATTATGTCTGTGGCAAAACGTAGCCTTCTTGTGATTAATGAAAACTGATATATTAGTGTATCCTGTGTTCTCAGAAGTGGTTCTGCACCTTCTCTTTCCCCACCTTCTCCTTCTGGTATTCTTTTGCCCTTGTCTTTTTTCCTCCACACCTAAACTATACCTATGAGGTACTACGTTTCATGATCTTGTTCAGAGTATTGCAGAGCAAAATTGTGAAACAGCGGTAACATTCTAGGGAATGATTAAAGCAGTGTTCATATGAGCAGCCAGTCCAAATCAGATACTTCGGTACAGGTGACTTGGAGATTTTAAATATATCACTTTGGTTTTAGGACACATAATACTGGACAGTGGATTTAGGGGCTGACGAAAACTCCCCATTTCCTGTGTGCCACTTGCACTCCTCATGTGCAGCCTTCTATCCACATTGATTGTGTGCTATGGGTCTCTGCTACTAATGTTGGTCACCTGATTGGCAGAGGACTAGAACTAATAACCTTTTCAAATGCTATCAAATTATGGCAAATCCTAGACCAATCAAATTACTTAAGTGATCATTGATCATGTATTTGATATTTTAATTTTGACTGAGTCTACCTCAAGGACTTCTTGATATTTCCATTAGGTTTAGTAGGACGACAAATGCCAAACAGTAACATAGTTCATAAATTTCACCAATAATGAACCCAGAATGCTGTACATTAGCTTTATTTAAAATGACCTTAAAAGAAATGAATGGCCTTTAGCATAATTGTAGATCTAGCAGACACAGTGGAAATCAAGGGGAAAGCACCTGATGAGGAAGTACATGTGACTATGTTATATAAGTCTCTTTGGGGTATGAGGGGATCCGATTAGATTTCTCATTAGTGAAGGAGGCAGAAGCTCTCGCTTTTAGGTGGCCACGCATTCTAGGCTGCTTATGATTTCACTTCATTTTAATGCCACCGTTTAGTTTCATACTGATCATTTATACTGACAAAAAGGAAGAAAAGAAAACAAGGAACCTGTCATCAATCATTCATTTAATCAAGTAGCAAAAGTAGATAAATAAACATACTGAGTTAATTATTCTTCTGTATGTAATGATTGACAATAAAGTTAATTTATGCCTATTTTAACCCTTTGATATTTTGTGCCATTAGGAATAATAGCATTAGCAGTTGTAGAAAGGACTTGGGGTGACCTTTTCCCCCTAAAGTGTCTTAAGAAAATTCAGTCTTCATACATAAGGTATTCATTCACTTGAAATCTATTTCGCTAAAGAGTTGAGGTTATTTGCATCTAAGCATATTAACTCCATGCTACCAAGTAGAAGGAAAAAACAGTTATGGTAGTCTGCTTCCTTTGTTGTATTCCTATTCAGACTCTTTAATGAAGACCTTTTTCTTGGCAATGTGTATTTTTAATGTGTAAAAGCATTTGTCACCAGATATAAATATGCTATAAATTCAAAGGTATATTAGATGTGGCGCTAATGGAAAAGATGTCTTAGTGACGGCAGAACACTAACATGATGTATTTGAGTTAAAAGAGTTTTTGAAAGTTCTAAAAACCTGTTTTTTGGCTGGTCTGCATTTTTTTCCACTTTGCCAGAGAATTCTTTTTCTGGTGGTTATTCTTATAAAAAATCAGTAATTATTTATATTAGATTTTCCATAAATAGGGGTATTCTTTAGATGCATGTGGATAGTGAAATTAAATTGTTAAATATTTCCTCTGGAATCTTTCTAGCACTCCTACCTAGGTCAGTCTGCAGTAAAGAAACGGGGAAGCAAGAAGCAGACTTCATGCATGTATTTGGGGCTGAAAACGGAATTTAATTGTTGATGAAAATGGTGCAAAATTTGAGGCTCACAGAAACTGTGGGTGCCTTTGTGATTAGTGGTAAGTTTCTTCTATATGCATTTTATCAAATGACTTTTCCGTTGGCAAATTTCACATTTAGTGTACCTGAATTCTACCCACTTCCTTAAATTGCCCAGCTCTCAAATTTGCTTCAGTGCACACAAACTAAACTAGAATTGGAGAGAGGTGGTGTGGCCAGGCCAGAGCACATTCCACACAGATGCCATGCTTCGTGTTCACTCTTCTTTGAACCAAAGGTTGGGAGTGAAGGCCAAGGAACGGGGAGGGGGGAAGCTTGCATATCTTTACTTGGCCTGTTTGGGTGATTATTAGATTTAGTATCCGTCCTGAAATCTACAATCATGAAGAACAAGTTCCAGTAGATTTCGAGCTGTGTCACTGTTACTAGCTTCCCATTTTGGGTTCTTGACTGCTCATGTTGAAATTTGTTTACTATAAACATTCAGCTTAAGTAAGCGGTTTTGCTCAGAAGACTTTCTGACCACCAGAAGGGATAAGCTATTGTAGTTTGACCTTTAATGGCAAAGTAAAATTTGGAAAATACAGAAAGTATAAACCGTTAGCTATAAACTAAATAAAACAACATATAGAAAAGAATTTGGTTCCTCAAGTTGATATGTAAATGGGGAGCTGCACATCGGTAATAAAATCTGTTTTAAAAAATAAAGACTGTCTACATTTGTTAAGTTCAGAGTAATTATATATTTGCTGAATGAATCCGTCTGCCTTCTCACCACCATTCCAGAGATGGACACCTCTAAACTTTATTAATTTCTCTGTAAATGTGTCAAAGAGAAACCTTCTTATTCTTTTTTTGTTTGGTCTTTGTTTGGCCTCCTTTTACCTGCATTGCATTAATTAACCAGCGGTATGAATGAGGAGTGGGAATTTGTGGGCTTTTTGTTCACAGAAATAATGGTTAATCTCCTCAGCTTTGTCCAGTTTATGACTTTGCTTTTTTCATTCACTTCACAATCTGCAGCTAGCAAGTTAAGCATAATACAGCTTGTAATCACTGTGGTAACAGTAAAATCAACAACTCTGTTTTTTCTTCCTTGAATAACCTTTCGAAGTTCTTTTTTGACTTAAATTTGAGAGCATAAAACTGAGGGGGAAAGATCGCAAAGGATCTCTAAGTAGGCAGTAGATAGATGTACATCGGTATGACCATGTACAAACATAATTTTAAAAAGAAAGACTTGAATTTGAACTGAGGTATTTGGTCAAAATCTCCTTTCATGTAGTTCATGAGGAAGTAAGTTTTAAATCTTGATTTCTCATCACTGTCAGAAACATGACCAACTGAATCTTTTAGGCACATGTTTAACTTTTTCTTTTTTTTCTTTTTTTTTTTTTAAATATAATTTATTGTCAATTTGGCTGACATAAAGCATATACTGTGTGCTCTTGGTTTTGGGGGTAGATTTCCATGATTTTTCACTTACATATAACACCCAATGCTCATCTCACCAAGTGCCCTCTTAAATGCCCATCACGCATTTTCCCTTCTCCCCTTCCCCATCATGTTTTCTTGGTGTAATTCTTAGAGCTACTTAGCATCTTTTTAAACAATTTCTTTTTAATATTTATTTCTGAGAGAGAGACGGCATAAGTAGGGGAGGGTCAGAGAGAGAGAGAGACACAGAATCCGAAGCAGGATCCAGGCTCTGAGCTAGCTGTCAGCACAGAGCCGACGTGGGGCTCAAACCCACGAACCATGAGATCATGACCTGAGCTAAAATCGGACGCTTAACTGCTTAACTGAACGTTTAACCAACTGAGCCACCCAGTCGCCCTGAGCTACTTAGTATCTATTTGATGCATCTTTTAGTTGTCTGAAGCAGTGGCTTCCTATCTCCAGCCCCAGGGTTTTAAAGTGAGAAAGAAGGCTGGCTGGTTCTGATTTGCCTTCTGTCCTTCCTGAATGTTATCGCTCTCTCCCTGTTGGAAAAGAATCAAAGAAGAATGGATTTTTAGGAACTCAGAAATGGTGGGATGAAATGAAAGCCCTCCGCCTGAATACTTAGTTCTTTCATTTTGTTCTACCACAAGTAGTTTTTTTATTAACTTAAAATATATTTATTTATTTTGAGAGAGAGAGGGAGACAGAGTGTGCATGTACCAGAGAATGAATGGGGGAGGGGCAGAGAGAGAAAGAGTGAATCCCAAGCAAGCTCTCAGCTATCAGCTCAGAGCCGGACACCGAGCTTCACCTCCTTCACCTCAGGAAAGTGTGAGATCATATTCTGAGCCAAAATCAACAGTCTGATGTAAGCAGACTGAGCTGCCTGGGCGCCACAACTACAAGTTCTTTGTTGCTGTGTGTCACTTCGAGAACAGTGCTGCAGTTAAGTCTTACAGTTAGTGGCAGTTTCTCTCCTTTAAATTACCTCCTTGTAGTTTTATTTATTCATTGAGAATAAGAAGCATATATTAATCACCTGTTGTTTGTTCTCAGAGCTTGGAGATAGAAAAGAAATAGAAGATGCATCAGCTCTTGAAACATTTGTAATCCATCTGTAGAAACGAGGCTTTTGATTTAAAAATTTAGAAAGCATTTTTGAGAGAGTCCAATAGCAGTGAGTTGCTTATTAAATTAAAGAACACAGCTGGCCAGTGCCATTCTTGGAAGCTAGAGGTCAAAAATACGTTCTGGACCCCAGTGGCTATGTGAGAGAGTTGTTGTTTTTTAGTGTGCTTTCATAATCTTGGTTCTACTTGAGCTATTCTAGGACCTGAAGAAAGACAGGTACTCTATAGTTTTACAGAGGAGAAAACTAGGGCATAAAGGCACCGAGTGACTTGTTCAAGATTAGATACGTTCTTAATTCTGAAGCATATTATTACATTTTGCCGAGGTAGAAATGCCCTGAGGCTCATATCTGGCTTTGAAGCCAGCTCCTGGTGACTTTGGGTGATGGAAATCCACAGGTCTGGATTAAACATGTTGGTCTGTGAAATGAGACTCACAATCATTTTGTTTTGATTGTTCATGAATCTTAAGAGACTATAACTACAAATGGTATATTCAGAGATATGGTCAAAGAATGCTCTGAGTTTCTCTGAGAGGGTATTGAAGTAAATAGTTATCATGGCAACATTACACCTAACAATGGTTAGCTTTTACATTTACATAAGAAATGGTCTTTTTAAGAAAAAGATCAGACTTTTGAGTTTACCATTTTTTAGTGAAATAAAACTGAAGTATCCAAGTAGTGAGGTTACATTTAGACTTTTTCGGAAGAATTTATTAGGATTAAAACCTTTCTTAAGCTTTGATTACCTTTTAGAGAAACACTGCAATTTTAAACAGGAGAGAGCAACAGCGATAGATACCTATCCATGTGCTTATTTCCTCTTTCTTATAGAAAAGAAGCACTATTATTTAACATTTTAAATGCTTGTCTTGATATCACAAACTTAAGATTTCTCATATTTTGGAGTACTCTTTGATGAAATCTTACTCTTGCGATAGCTTTAGCATTCTGTCTCTATTAGACAGCATTTCCTGGAATGCGGAATTCCATTTTTCTTGGGATTTCAGTGGGCAGCTTATGCACTCAAGGCATCACCTAAGTACCAGCAGCACATTCTTGACTGAATAATGATGTATGTAGAATGTTACTTTTTTTGCCTTATAAATGGATAGCAATTTACACAGCTGTGGATGTGGGATGTTTCATTCCCAGACCATGTTGTAAGAAAAATTGAATGACAGTGAGCAAAACAGCAGTAATTATAAAACTAATTACTAAATGCTGATGATGCCCATAGGCTTTGCATAACTAAAATTAGAAAAGGAAATTGCTTTCGGCTTCAGAGAGGCAACATGCTAGTTATTTCACTGTTTCAGTCAAAATGGAGGGTAGTATATAAAGTTCAATCAGGAAAATATACATGAATACATACATATCTATAGATTTGCATATACATATATTTCTCTGTGTTGAAATGTTATTCACTCTATCTTACAATTTTATTTATAGAACTTTATGCATAGGTATTTACATAAAGACGATAAGTATATTAAAATATTTGAATGCAGTATATATACTGTGCATTTTGCATACACTATAATTACAACATTAAAATGCATATCTTTACAATATATTTATACATGCTAGGTTTCTCTCATGTACATTTTCACAGCAGAATGTAGTGTACATTTCCACCCTTGCATAAAGAATCTAATCTTGTGAATTCTCAGCACATTCTTCAATATGAAATAGTAAAAAGTAAAACATTGATCGGCTCATAGAAAATGAATCATCATGTTTTGAGAAGACAAATGATTGATAAATCAGCAGTCTGTAAGGTGTACCTTTGTTCGTGTTCAATTTGGAGCTAAGAAATATGTGATATTAACCCCATAGAAATTACTGAGATTATAAACCTGTTACCTACAAATCCTAGACAGTCCTAGAACTATAAATGTTAGAGCTCATATTGATAATATTCAAGTAGGAAGTAAGGCAATAATGGATTGCATTAGTATCCATGTCAATGGAAAATGATTTAATGAGCTAAAAATGTGAAAATTTTATCGAAAATGTTCTGTTTCTTGCAATTAGTTGATATCTATTTCTGTCCTCTCTTAGTCCTGCAGAAGAATGTTATAAAACATAAACTCCCCTGAATAAACTATTAACGGTTATGTTTAAGTTTCAGATTAAATAGATCATGGATCAGGAAGATGATGCATTGTTGATACAGAGGGAAAATGAATCCTGCATTTAAAAAAATTCAAGTAGTTCGAATGACCTAAAATGTAATGTTTTATTTAATTTTCTGCCACGTTATTTCAAAAGTCTTAAGAAATTAAAATGACAAAAGATGATACTGTTTGTAGACATATATTATTGAAATGAAATCCAAGTATAATTGAATCAAGGCTGTAATGAAATTCTTCTTGTAACTTTTACCTAGTGGGGCAGTGCAATGAGTTAGTTCTTCCCATTTGTGTTAGTGAATTTGGTAATTAGCTCTTTTACTAAGGCAAATGGTCTAATAATGGAGGAATAAATCACAGAATGGCATATAAAATGAATATGGAAAGTCTTGCTTCATGTGTAATGTCTAGTAATTTAGTCAGCTGTAACTAATATGTACACAAGTTGGGCTAAAGTCTCAACTTTCACAAGTTAGACAAGGTCCCGAGAGTCATAACAAATCATTGTTGCTCATCAGATGTCCTTCAGATGTGCGGTTACGTCAGTCATGAAAGTAAGTATGTGATCAAGAATTCAGAGAGCTTAGGGTCAACTAAAGTGATAGTCACAGTTTTATATCTATAAAAAATGGCATTTGTTTGGCCTCACATATTACCTTCTGGTTTGTTCCTCCCAGAGCTTCAAGGGGAGAGAACGTAAAAGTATATCTCAGTGTGTTGTTGCTGAAATATAAGAGCTTTATTTTTATTTATTTATTTTTTTGTAAAGTAAGTGATACAGAGGAGCTCTGGAAGGAGGGGATGGCCAGGTCGGAAGAGAGGTCTGATCTTAGGGAGAACCAATTCATCCATAAATTTCACAGATCCATACGTAGAATCCAATGTGTGACGGGCTTGTCATCATCTTAAGGGGAAACCAGAACTTGACTCTAGGCAATGTTGGAACTAAAAACTTGGTCACTTTTTGTGTGAATAAAATTTTAGTCGGAGACAGGTAACAATAAAACCATGTTTTCAAGACTCTCTGTTCAAAATTCATTGTCATTTAACTCATTAAGAAAACACACAGTGTCCTGTGGGGTACTGTTTTTATCAACCAGTACCAGCAGGCAAACCTTGCTTACAGACAAGTTCATTTTCTACAAATTTTCTGTCATGTTTCACCTTGGTAATCTCCATCTCTTGTGTGCAAAAAGGAACCATTTATTTTCAACACTTGAGGGATACAGAACATCTGACTGCTGTCATAACCTATTGTTTTTAGCGTAAACATTAGAGCTGCATTTGTCTTGAAATATTTGCCCATGATTGCGTAAATCTGAGCTAGGTACCGGAGTGTCACCTTGTGCTCTCTGGCATCAAAATTGAGACCTATCGCCTAGAAAGTGCAGTTTGCTCCCTTCACAAGCATTTACTTCAACAAAATTAGAAGTAGATTTTCTTTTCATAATTGCGTTAAACAGTGCGCTAACTGAAGAAAAACTTATGAGAGAATGCGTTGCTTTTAACTAGAGCATAGAGAACCCCTCAAATGTGGCTAGGGCCTACTATATTTTCCTTTATCAAAAGATGGTTGATTGCTTAATGGTTGAAGCACTACTAAATAGCTTATATCACATTACGGGAGAAAATGTGCTTTACATCAATTGCATAATGTAATTCTTCCAATTATTTTGGTAGAATTGTTTTACCTTGCATGGAAGCATGCATATAAGGGAGAATGATTTGATAATCTTTTGTGATATACAGGATATCTAAAATACGTTATTCAGGAATCATGTTGTTCACTTGGAAAGCCAAAGCCCTCTGTCGTTTCCTCTGATCACTCATTTATGGAATGATGTAGCTTACAACTCAACATTTATTTGGATTAAAACCAAAATAAATACTTATATTTGGTTATTTCCTGGCTTCATTTTGTATGCCTCCTATTATTTTTCTTTCTCACCCACCTTTAATTTTATATTTTATGTGTCCCTGTCAGCCTTATTAAATAACTTTTGGAGCATTGTCAGGTATACAAAAGACTCACTCTGTAATTTCATTATATGATATGAAGGCTTCCTTTGTATTGATACCCTTGTCTATGAAATTTACTTTCATCATTAAACTAGAATAAACACATTCTAAATTTATTTAACTCATTTTTTCTAGTTTATATTTTTTGATATTCTCTGATTGACTGTTGTAGAAGGCAAGGGGACATCTCTTTTTTCCCAGTGACTTCTCTGAGTTGATGGCTCTGCTTTTTCCTCTCTTGAGAGACCATATCATCCCCCAACACACACTTTTTGACCATTATTCTGAACTGTTTTACAGCTGTCTCCTAGTCTGACATCATTTTGTGATCTTTTAAAATGTTTCCAAGCACCACTTTGGGATTTTATATTTCTCCTCTGGTATAGCTTTTTAATTTACTGATCAGTTGCTTTTTTAGAAGTTTTTTCTGTGGGTTTAGCCTCTCCGGCCCTCTTTGTGTTCTTTTTCATTTTTATACTAATAATTACAACACTTTGCAATTAATTGCCATTTGTGAATATAATTGATGTGTTTCCTCCCTCTCCAGACCACTAATGAAGATGTTAAATAAGTCTTAGCGTGAGGCTTAACCTCAGCAGAATTCCCTTGGACCATGGGCATATTAGAGTCTACTATAGCTTTATTTATTTTCTCTGCTTTTAAGAGTGCTTCTGGTTGAGACATTTTAATTCATTTTCTAGGATTTCACAATAATGGAGCTCTGTAAGTGCCTGTCCTGGTATATAATGCCTACTGAACTCCCTCTGATTTCTGTACACCAAGACGGTTGGTTTACTTACATGTCTGGGATTCTTAGGAGCACTGTTTGCATTCAAGACAGTGAAAACAAAATGCTTTTGTGCTTTGAATGTGTGAAATATTATCACTATGAGATTAATTCAACCGATTTGTCCCTGTTTTTCACTGTCGGTGAAAGGGGGTGCATCAGAGATGTTTAACACAAACTATGTAGCTATCCTAGAAGAGAGGGTGCTTCCGTTCCAACCCAACAATATTGGGTCCAGTTTCTCTATGATCAGAATATTACAAAGGGAGTGGAGAATAATTTATATCAGAGGTTCTGTGACGGAATGAAATGGAACTCTTTTGAAGTATGATCTCTGAAAGCACAGCATGAAGCTCAAATAAAGTGAAGGACATTCGCTATTACAAGTAATGTCCTTAATAATCTTGTTAGTCTAGTCTCTCTCTGTACGAGACAAATGGAACATTATTGGCTTATGGGCTGTAGTAAATAATTTAGTTTCCAATATTCAGGCTGCTTTGACAGTAAATTAAAATGACATGAAAGGGGCTTGTTGAATAAAGAAAGTATCCAATCAAATTTAATTGGCATGACTAAGGCAGTAGAAATATGTTTTATAATTAAACCATGTTGTCTTGGAGCTTTATAAGCATGTATGAATCAAAATGTCAAAAATTATTCTTTGATACTGTGCATTTAAAACTTTGCATGGTGAATAGTTTCCTTAAACAAGCTTCCAGACATGCATATTGATGTAACATGAAAATAGTTTCATGTTTTAAATAATAAGTGATAAACTTCTCCATTTGTAAACCCTTGCAAGTAGCAATTCTGATAACAGACCACTTAGAACTCTCCTTTGCAGAAATTTGTTTTCAAATTGATACACTAATAACTCAGAGGAAGCTATAATTTTGCACTTATATTCTGGTATTTCAATGTTCAACCTTTTGGTGAAGGAAGAAAATAAGATCTAAACTCATCAAGCAGAACAAAGAAAAGAAAAAGAATAGTATTGAGAATAAAAAAAGAAGAATCCAATGTATATTTTGGTTTACTGTAACCTTCTCAAATTCAAGATGAATTGCATTTTCTATATTTGACAGCAAACGTGTCAAACGCTTCCGCTATAAAAGACAGGAAGCCGTGGGAATTTCAGGTTTCTGTATGACCACCTGTCCTATTTTTTTTTTCTTCCCTGAAAGTGGTGCATACGTAAGTAACTATTTGTAATAAAATTCCTAATGATGGTTCTTTCCACAACTCGGGTGGAAAATATATGGTGGTGTGTGAGTCTGCAGAGATTGCTTATAAAAACTGAAAAAGATCTCAGCGAATCATTTTTCATTCTTAGCCTTTTCAAACGTCCTACTCAAAGTAAGCCAAAGATTAGAGAAGGGAAGCAAGGAAGGGAGAGAGAGTCTACCACAACAACAATATTCAAAATGCTCAGATCATACGCAACTTTTTTTTAGAGATTCACATATTATTTTCGAGTCTCCTGATAGCTTTTCAGGGAAGAGTTGTAGCTAATAGTCAGTCTATTTTCTTGATTAGACCCAAATTGAAGGAGGTGTTTCAGAGGTAATATGGTTTTTGTTTACATTGCTCCAAGATTGTTCTAAAAGAATATGCTACAAATGGAGCTTCTATCATATTTTGTTCTTTGTGCAGTGCTGTGGCAGTAGATGACGAAGAGATGAAAAAAGTGACCAAAATGAACATTCCTTAAAGTCTGTTCTCTGCGGTTTACATTCTTTTCTGCTTTAAGACTTGAACATTTTAAGTACATTTTGATTAAAATTTCAACCTAGGAACAAATTCGGAGGCTGTTTTTCCTTCTTTCACTTTTTCCCCCCTCCGTGTTGATCTCGGAACCTCTATAGGCATGCAAATGATACATGCTCATTTTTCTCTTTTTTTAAGCCATGTAACTAGCAAAAATCATTACTAACAGACTGTTGTCTGTGCTGCTGTGACCTCAAAGGAGAAAAATAAATGAATGACTTCATCGTGAAAGCCTCATCAGAGAACATTTCTGGAGAGAATAATACAAAGTGGGATGTCTATTTAGTCATAATCGCTATGTGCGAGAACAGTGTTCTCTCTTGGTAACCCTAATGCATATCAAGGCTTTGTTTTTTGAGTACCTCCTCCTTTGTTTCTCACACTTCAGTATGCATCAGCATCACTGGGTAGGCTTGTTACAACAGATTGCTGGACCCTCCTTCCTGAGTTCCTGATTCAGTTGGTCTGGGGAAGGGTCCAAGAATTTGCATTTTTAACTAAGGCCCAGGTGATGTTGATATTGCCTGGGAGGAAACACTTTGAGAACCATTCACTCAGACTATAAACATGCAGTTGTTAATCTCCTGTGAGCGGGGAATTGGAGGTCAGTCTCTGCCATCAAGAGGTGAAGGTCTGTCCTCTGAGAAGCTGGCATTGTGCCTGGACTTCACATAAAACACAAACCCTACTGTGGTATAGGCTCAGATAACCATGGCCACATACACAGCATACCACCTGAGAAGCTTTGGGTGTTGAGAGATGCTTTCTGGAAGATCTAAAGTTCAAGCTGAAGCCTGAAAGATGAGTTAGGAGCTTTCCAGGAGAAAAGGGAGGGAAGGAGAAAAACTGGTACTTTGGAGAAAACTTGAATTTTTTTTAATGTCAATAGTAGCCTAAAAAAACATTAATGTTAGTTCTCTGAAGGGAAAAATTATTTGCCTTTAAAAATCTAATTGAGGGGCTCCTGGGTGGCTCCGTTGATTAAGCATCTGACTCTAGATTTTTGGCTCAGGTCATGGTCCCAACATTGTGGGATCGACCCCATGTGGGGCTCTGTGTTGTGCATGGAGCCTGCTTGAGATATTCATTCTCTCTCTCTTCCTCTACCCCTGTCTCCTGCCCATACTCTCTCTCTGTCAAATAAAATGAAAAAAAAAAAAATTTAAGAACCTAACAGAGCAATTATTCTTTAGGAAAGAATAAGAGAATGGGAAAGCCAAATTTCCTAGAAGTCTTCTTGGTCCAATAAGCTTCACTTCTGTACATGGAAGTCTGTTTGAATTTGTACATATGTTGGAATGTTTTTGGAGAATCTTTAAATTTTATTGACACGTACATTCACTTACAAAAATAATCACCAAAGCAAAATACAATCACATGATGATTTTCACTATTTTGGGTTGGCATCCATTGCTTTAATTTGCTTTTGGCTTCCCAGTTACTTGGGGGCCTATTCCTTTCACTTTCTTCAAAGCTTGAAGAAGATACTTGATAAATATGTAGTAAGTTTTAAAAATATTTTCTAATTTTAAGTAGTGTGTTTCATTTTTTTCTTTCTCAGATCTAGAGTTGATTTACTTAAAAAGCATGTGGCCATCTAGATTGTGTGATGCTCCTTGAAATCAAAATCTTAAGATGACTGTGACAGATAAAATGCCTATAGCTCCTGCCATTTTGTACCTTACATCTTAATGGTGCAATGTAAAAATAAAACTATCTTATATTTGATCTGCACCTGCCCTTTTTTTTAATACCCTATTCTCCAATTTTGTTTCCTTCAAACTCTGGTATATCATTAACTCAATTTTACAGGTGAAACAGTCCAAGAGAAGTTGACCCTGAGGTCGCATGACCACTAAGTGGTCCAGGCAATATTAAAATACTCTATTTTGATCAGTTCAGTACTATTTCTACTATACCACATTACCAGCTTACCTTTAACAACTTACACTTGCTTGGCAGGCCTGCCGCTAAAGGCCTGACTCCGCAATGCGTGAGTAAAGGCTATCTTATACTTGTCAACTTGAGTGGACATCCCTTCCCTGCATTATTTGTTCTGACCTTGTCTTTGTACTTGTTTAGGAGACAGGTGATTTTCCTTGTTGGTTGATGGTTTCCAGCTTTTTTTTTTTTCTTTTTGGTCTAAGGAAACTTCACTTGGACATACATAAATACATAGGAGGCTATTTGAAAACCAAAGCTCTGGATCAGTGGTTCCTAATTTTGGCAGCTCTCCTGAATTTAGCTGAAAAGTTTTTAGGAAGTAGTGCCTGTAGTCTCCGTCAGACCACTTGATACAGAATATCCACTAGAAATCTACTGGGCAGTTGTGATGTACAGCCTGATTTGAGAGTAATGATGATAACTAACATTAGTGAGTCTTCATTCTGCGTACCAGATTGTGTTAAGTGTAATTCATAGGTTATCTCATTTAATCCTGGTAATACAGAACTAGCCAGTTCTGTATGCAGGCACCACAATTCAAAATCAGAAAATCTGTTTGCAGATTTGGAAGACTTCACTCATACGCTGTAGGTCTCTGGAACAAGTTTGCATTCCATGTTGATTCTTCTCCCTCTTCCCCCAGCCAGATACCCAGATATGTGAACCTCAGCTAATTCTGCAACAGGGCATGTCTGTCACCATGATACTAGATTCCTTGAAAAAGCCTGGAGAAAAGTAGATTATTTAAAAATGATTGATAATATAAGTTTCTACCAGGAGTAAGATACCAAATAAAAAGAAAACACAAGATGGTTATGCTCTATCCACCCTCAGTCATTCACAAGAAATGTTCTTGAGTAAGGCAGTAAGCAAAATTTCCAAGTGAGATTTAAATTTTCTAGAATGAAACAGACTGTCTTGAGGGCCCTTTATAGTTTCCTCTAAGCCCTGTCTGGTTGTCTGTCAAAAGTCACCATTTTCCTGACACTGTGTTAGTGAGGAATTCCAAAGCATTCTAATGCTCCGATAAATTTTTAAAAAATAGTTGGACAAGCCATACCTCTAAGCTTTCTAGACAATGCATAAGTATCCACATAAGCCATATTTTAATTTTTTGTTATCAATAGTAAACTTTTTTTCTCTAGTTGACCCACTAATTTCCATTGCTTTTAAAAACAAAAACCTATCTTGCCTTTTAGCTGTTGTTCTTTCTTCCTTTAGCACCTTGGTAGCCGACAGGGAGAACATGGATTTGGAAGTCACCTGATTTGAGATTAGAAATTGGCTGTGCGACTAACTAGCTTTGTGATCTTGGGCAAGTTTATGAAATGCTCTGGGCTTTCCCTATCTATGTAACTGAGACTATTCATGGTCACCTCTCGGGAGTATTTTGGGTGAAGACCACCTGGTCAACCTGAGTGAGGGCAGCCGCATAGCACTTGCCTTGTGGGAGGAGCTCAATACCAGCTTCTTTCCTATCTACCTCTAGGGCTTTGATTCTTATTGCTGTTGTATCTACTTCTATTTTGGTCTACTCAAGGTCTAGACTTTGAAGGAGAATTTGTTCCTGGAATCATAGGCTCATTAAGATTTGCTAATGAAATCATAGGTGAAGATAGAACTTCCCAGAGCTGTATTTGCACAAGTTTCTTGATATTCTTGATATTCTAAAATAAAAATGTTGCATAAATATTTTACTGCCCATCCTTCAACCTTCATCAGTAGAACCTGTGTTAATCTTATTTAGTCATTTCCTTGTAATTCAATTTTTCCTTTTTTGCCTCATAGATGCTTCTGCAGATAAGAATTTCAGGTTTCAGCTCTGTAGGGAAGCCATCCAGACCTTTCAGTAGCTCAGATAACTCATTATGAATAGAAGGCATTGCTCCTTGTTTTACATTATTCTTGTTCTGATGAGATTTTTAGAAATATTCAGAATGGCTTTTTTTTTTCTTTAGTCAAAAATAAGAAGGCTCTGGGCTCATGTATTTTGAAATAGAGACATTGGTTTCCTCAAAAAAGAACACTGACAGTGGAAAGTCTTTATGATCTTGGCGATTGCAACATGTAATAACAACATGACATTTTACATTGAAGCAGGTTTTCTCTGTAAATTCTTGCTACTTTTTGGGAAAAATTCACCGCAAGTTGGTGCGATAATGACATTCTGTTATATATCCATCACAACTTGCAAGTAAAAAGTCGTATTCAAGCTTGGGATTAAATAAATTCCATTCAAGTTTGATATTGAACAATTTAATCTCAAACCAGCTTCACTGATGAGAGAAGAGGTACATCATTTCCATAATTTGGTTTTAGAAGGACTCCTGTAGAAACTGTATCATTTTTAGTTAAAACTTACTAAGAGCACCTTTTTTTGTGGAAATCATTCTTAACAGTGACATGTGGTTTAGTAGGTAGGAGCTATAGAGAATATAAATTCGTCTGAGTGTCTGCTCTCAAGTTCATCATGGGCCTGTGAAGACAAGCACCCCCAAATCCAGTAGGGCAGAACTGCAGAATCCAGAAGTATTTAAAAAGTGGATCATATTTTCATGATGTAGTTTAGCTAACTTGACAACTTCTGTCATGGAAAAATCTTGATGAACTCTAAATTCAATCCATGTAGGGCAGGGCGCATGAGCTACAATGTGTGAAAAATGGCCCTAAGTGATAGTTTCTTACTGAACAAAATTCACAGTGATACAACTGCTTACCTTTTCACAGTGACACTTATTGGAACTTATGAGAATCATAACAGGTAATCTCTTTCTGAAGGCGACATAACTTTGCATCAGCTGCAGGGTTGTGTATGCTGCTGGCAAGGTGTATAGTCTGTCGTGTTTAGTCTGGGCATTGCCATGTTGGTTGTCATAAAAGCAATTTAAAATTCTAACCATTACAGTCTCATTTCTTTCCCTGATTCATAATTTTAGATGTTCTAATCGTTAATGAAAGGACTTAAAATGGATTATGAGATGCGTATATTCATTCCAGTGTTCATTTGGAACATACAAGTTTTTAGCTTCTTTCAAATTCCCTATTTAGTATTTTGTGTGGTTGAAATACGAGTATAAAAATGGTAGATTTTTTTAATGCTTTTGTATAGGCTCAGGAGAGTCCTTCCTGCAATATCTAGCTGGAAAGGTAATGAACTGTAAAATATGTTGAAATGATTGGGGATTAAAAATCTCTGGTGTGTAGTGACAGTGCAATTATATTCCACAGTAAAGGTTTCTTGTATTAAGAGTAATAAATAAAACTTATTTTTTCCCACTGTGATTGGTTGTCACCACCATAATGATAGCTTTGACCTTCTTCCTTTTCAAATGTCGTTAGTCTGCAACCAAGTAGTCAAGCTATAGCCAAATGCTATGGAAACCTGAATACAAAGAGTTTTCACAACCCCACAGTGGTGAAATCTGGCAGGACAGTAGAGGCCTTTCAGGAGTGCAGAAGTGTTGCTTTTTGTGTGTGGTGCACATACTTTCTTCTTGTTATTTGTTGACTTCTGTTTCTGGGCTTTGACCTCATGCTTCTGGGATCAGGTTTATAGCACTGCCTGTCTTTGAATATGAAATGTGTAAGTAAATTGACCTTACTCACTTGCCTTCCTGAGGAGTCAAGCTCCTGAGTGACACTTCTCAGGCAGTAAGTTAAATAACAATGCAAATCTTTTTCTACACACTTAAGATTTTAGAAGATCAGAACCAGGCTCATTTTTATTTAGTAAGTATGACAAGGGATTTAAGATTATATACAAACTGTTTATTAATTTTGCCTCTTTTCAAAAGTGAAACCATTGCCAAGATTACTTCAGTGGGTCAGACTGAAGAACGTCACATTGATTGGCTGATGCTCATAGCCTTTACTTCATTTTAATTCCTTTAAAAACAAAAACATTTTCATCTGAAATGTGAATGTCGTGGAATGTCTCCAGTGCAAGGCCCCTGAATAGCATTGGGCCGTATTTATACATTCGAATTATGTGCCAATTTTGTCTCCCTTTCCTATTAAGCCCCACTTGTCTGTCTGGAAGGTCAAAGGAGCAGCTGCCTTCGGAGCTGACCTTCATGCACCTCTATTGTTTTGCTTCTGCAAGGGTACTAACTCTTTCCTTCTTCCTGGAGACCTGCAGGATTGTCTTTTCAAAGCATTTACCCTTTCTTAGTTCAGGGAACAAGAAGGACAACCCCTTACATGTCCCTGTAGTCCCTGCTGCTGTAAGATACAGTCTTGTCATCAATTGCCATCTGGATAACTTTATTCTTTCTCTTAATGATCTCACTGTTCACGAGTGAAATTGGCCAAAAAATGGACACATGTATGTACTACTGCTTGAAAAATCATTTTGCTTTTTGAGTAGTTACTACGCTGGATAACTGCCTCAAACTTACTTCCTCCATTGTAATGACTTGGAAAGCATATCTGTCCTTTGTAAGTGTAACTTTGATTGCCCTGCCCCCAGTTTTAATAAGAATGAGAGTTTGCTAGAGCATATGCTACAAATGAGTGGCCACTTGCTCCAAATTTCTGTGGACTTAGGATAATCAGGAAGAAATTCCTTTACTTTACTCCAACTTTGCAGTTGCGTTGGGGTAGGTAGATAATGAAAGAATGAAGCATTGAAATGTGCCTAAATAACATGCTGTTACAAGCCTTATGATAGATTTGTGTTTGACTTAACAGCTTTTGGAACCTAATAAAAAGAACTTAATTGACAATTTCTTGAAATTGCTAAGAAAACCTAGTGATGTTCGTAGGGTATAATAAGGAGTTTCTCATCACTGTCTTCAAGATTGAGCCTATACAAAAAAAAAAAAAAAAAAAAAAAAAGGATTTATCTCTGTGGTAACTCTAAGTAATTGATATACAGACAAGGTTTGGTTCCAATTTGCCAGCAATAAAGTTGTAATAGGGTTTTCTCTGCAATTTTAGCCTTAATGTGCTCATTCCAAAGAGCGGTATTTTTCCAAGCGAACAAATAACATCAGTAAAGCTTACGATCAGTAATAGCCCCATACTCATGCTCACATTAAACTTGTTAAATCAATTCACTAGACACTTTCTAAAGTGGACTGTCTGTTTACTTTGACTTGCACCCTATGTGGATGATCCATCAGTTACATTTATTTGAATGATCTTTACATTCAAAATTGGTAATTATTCATGCTTGATTGTGGTTATGAATGAGGCTTCCCCCACCTCCCTCGTTCTATGGCTGCTTATTTTTCAGTCTTTGGTGTTTGAAGGATATGAATGTTTAGTGATACTAACTACTTGAGTGGGGATATTTTTCCCTCTCCAAAAATTCATACGCATACTTAGTTGCATAGATACTGTGGATAGTATCTTCCATTGTTTTCTACCCTTATTCAGAAAGTGTTGTTTTTCTTGAAACAAACACAGACACAGACACACGTGCACACACACACACACACACATTTATCAAAATGGGTATGAATTCTCTTTTTTTAAGTTAAATCATCTTTATTTTCTTGTTTCTTATTTTCTAGCTTTTTAAAAAATTTACATCCAAGTTAGTTAGCATATAGTGCAACAATGATTTCAGGAGTAGATTCCTTAATGCCCCTTGCCCATTTAGCGCTTCCTTCCATGCACAACCCCTCCAGTAACCCTCTGTTTGTTCTCCATATTTAAGAGTCTCTTATCTTTTGTCTGTCTCCCTGTTTTTATAATATTTTTTCTTCCCTTCCCTTATGTTCATTTGTTTTGTATCTTTAAGTCCAAAATGGGTATGAATTCTAATTGTGCTGCCAAAGATAGACTATAGTCCAATGGACACAGAAGATGTTAGACCAGAAAAAGGTAGCTGGTGTTCTAGAAACCGTTTTGGGGAGGGAGGCAATCTCCTAACCCTGCTTCATTTTTCACTACAACAAGCTGAGCCTGCTACTGCACGCTGCCTTTGTCAGTAAACACAAAGAGAAATCTGAAGCCATCAATCTTCCTTATCAATACTACTCAGTGCGATTCTTTTCCTAGCCATTTTCCTTTTTCTTTTCCTATCCAGAACTTCATTTTTCTCAAGGTCCTTTCAGTTTGTCTGTGAATGAGTTGAGGGTCAGGTGGGCAAAGCAAAGTTAATACTACCTATTTGCAAAATTGTGTATTGTTTAGGGTTTGGTGGATGTGCCTCCATATACAGAAGTCAAATATGGTTAAAAGGACATTTTTATGAATAAACTGAGGTGCCCATTGTTGTTCAGCCTGGGGTATGATGATAGCTATTGTTGCATTGTGTGGTAGAAACCATAGTTGCCCTAATGACTGGAAAGCTTATTCCCTCCTAATCTAGTCAATGTGTGGTTTATCTGTGTCCTTAAACCAAGTCTTTATTTTTCATTCTTAACCGTATTTCATATTTTTCTTTTCTCTTAAATCAGGTATGCTACATATCAAAGATACTGTACTATCTCAGAACAAATGTGAAGTAAATCTTCAGTACAGCTGAAATTCATGACTATAAAATGTATTAAATCAGAAAAAACCATTTGCTCTTGCTCCAATTTCATATTCATAATGTTTTCTTTCATCACATGGAACAATAGTTCTGTGAAGTAGTCTAGTACTCATACAGGTCTTTGACTTGCATTTTAAATTTAAATTTTAAAACTTGCCTCTGCTTTTTCCCTTATTTTAGAGGGAGGCCTGGCCTAATATGAATGCTAATTCATTGGACTGTTTTTGAGTACTCTGCTCTTTGTCCCAGATTCATAATTGGGGAGGGGGACTTACCGCTTGATAGGTATTTACACCTCTCTCTCTTTCTGTAATGAATTCATTAGGTTAATATCTATGTCTATTGTGTTTCAGCCTATGACATGCTAGTGTGATTTTTCTAGTGACCTTGTGAGGTGAATGAAGACTTTGAAGGAATGAGAGTGTAGCCCATAGGACTACATTTCTAAAAGAGAGAATTTTCCTTCTTGTGAGTTAGTACATAGTAACTCAGATGCAGATTTGACTCCTTATAGAATTATACTCAAGTTAGGTAGGTCAATAAAGACTCAAGTCTGGGGCGCCTGGGCGGCTTAGTTGGTTGAGTGTCCAAATTTCGCTTAGGTCATGATCTCGCAGTTCATGGATTGGAGCCACACATCGGCTCTGTGCTGACAGCCAGCTCAGAGCCTGGAGCCTGTTTCAGTCTGTGACTCCCTCTCTCTCTGACCCTCCCCTGCTCGTGCTGCCCTCTCTCTCTCTCTCCTAGAAATAAATAAAATATTAAAAAAAGTTTAAAAAGAAAAAAAGACTCAAGTCTGATGGAAGTTTTCTCTAGGTTGGATTGATAGGTATATACACCTGCGTGTATATATCTAACAAAGTACCTAATGTTTTGAGTGACTATTCTGTGCTGGACAGTGCACTAAATATTTGTGTATATGTCATCTCACTGAATTTAGTATACAAAATAACCATAATATGGTTATTATTCTTCTTCCTCAGAGATAAGGAAACAGAGATAGCATCTTTTCTATTTACAAACAGCTAGTAACTAGACACACAGAATTCAACCCTAGATCTAGCCCATTCTCAGGCCTGATTTTTATACAATATTAGTCTAAAGCAAGTCAGTTTTTAGGGGGCAGGTTACTTTCTATTATGAGAAGCAACTGATCACAACTCATTTCCCAACAGTAAATAGTCTTCCTGTGCTCCATTTCTAATTTCTGCTTTTCTGCCATAATTTTTGCTGTCCACTCTGCCCCTTTTCACTCTGTTGATCACTTTCTTCTTGCTAGTTTTCTCCATTGGCCTCAAATCTTAGTTTTTCCTGTTTTACATTTCCATGATGATTCACTCATTATGCTCCTTGGTGAGCTTTTGTTCCTTCATTTGCCTTTAAATTTAAACATTTCCCGGGTTTCTGTTCTTGTACCCTTAGACAGTGTGGTCTTAGACTTTGAGGTTTTATCTACTACCCAATTGCTCATGGCAATTCTGTACTCTCACCCTAGATTTCTTTCTAGAGTTCTAGGGGCATATGTTCAGCTCTCTACTCTGCATTGTGCTCTGATGTCCCATACATGTCTCAAATTAAAAAAAAAAAAAAAGTCTAATGCTAAACTCTGTATCACCTAAAACCTATTTTTCCCTTGTGTTTGCTAGCTCAGTAAAAGGAATCACCATCTACCTACGCACCTAGGCAGAAACTGGGAAGTTAACTCAAGTTCTGTCTCTCATTCAGGTTGGTTGATCTGACCCTTATCATCCCTATCTCTCTGCTTTATTTTTATCTACCATTCTTTTCTCATCTGGATGGCGCTGGAACCTAACTGGTGTCCTTGACTGCAACCTCTTCCATGTCCCTCCCCACTTCCATTCCAAAATTTCATGTAGCTACCTCCAAAGTCCTATTCCTAGAAAGAAAACCTATAAATGTCACATACTTACACAAAAGTTTCAGTAGTTTTTGTTCCCTTTGCTTTTCTAATACACAAAGAATATGTAGCATTCATAACCTGAAATCTGTCTGCTTTTCTAGCCCTATATGTATTTTGCCCCTCCTGTCCTCAGTATACACCTTACATCCAGCCTTATGAAACTTCAAGTTCAATGAGTGTGCTATTTCTTTTACCTCTTTCTTACTCTGTTGACCAGAATGATTCATCCTTCCAGTGTCCTCTGGAATACCTAGGCGAGGTGTCTGACTCCCCCATCCTTACTCCCAAGACTGGGATTAGGGGCCCTTCCTTTGTAGTCCTATTCCCATCTGATACATTTTTATTGCTATTTACTTGTCACCCTCCTCAAGCATTCTATCTCTGTATCTTTAAGGCCTAGTGTACTGCCTGGCATACAGTAGGTGCTCATTAAGTGAACTATATTGAATAATGCTTTATGACTTCTGAAGAAGCTATCTATGAGACAGTCAAATGGCTTTATAAAAGCCATTTATAAAGTTATATATTCCAATCACTTTCTTTAGCTACATCTTACTCTTATTTTTTCAAACAATGGAAAAAACAATGAGCAGCCTAGAAAATCAGAGATACTGTTCATTGGTCAAAGTTCTGGAGGAATTATCAAATATGAAATGATCCAGAACTTGATTGTACTTCATACATGTCAAATGTATGGAGAAAACTCTTAATGTTGGGTATAAGTCATTGTGAAAACCTATGGAAGTCAGTATTTATGGACTATGTCAAGAGATGCTGTAATCTTTCTGGGAATATTGGAGGAATTTTTACAGGAAACCTGCTGTAGACCTGCCCAGTCTTTTATTTCTCCTCAATTTGGGGAAAATATTAAGGATATGTTAGCCAGGAAAACTTAGAATAGGGAACATGTTAAAAGCTTGTATTAGTAGGAAGTATGCTTTTTTTTTTTTAAAGTATGCTTTTAACCTTGTCCTTCAGTAATAGATGTATTCCTTTTGAACTCTAGTATATTACAGTTAACAGGAAGTTTGAAAATAACCTTGTTTTCAAATTGCTTAATACTTATCTTGACTATAATTTGGGGACTATGTGAGCAGAATGTCTGCCTAAGTTGTTTATGAGAAGATAATCCTACTACTGTTGTTCATAGGTAATACTCCTAAGAATAGTGAAAATTTGGAAATATGTCAGTATCTATAAAACTATTCATTCTCATTTAATTTACATACCTTTTGTAAAATAATGGAGGAGTGAGTGCCCAATTGCTGGTCTGTTTGTTGTAATAGCATAATGATCACAGTAGGGACCAGATCAACCTGACAAGAATGTTTCCAAATTATGGACTATATGAGTTGGAGCAATGCTGTGAAATCATGCAAAGTTTATTTTTTCAAGGCTCAATTGCCAAGTAGGCTGTTAATTTCCTTCTTTTCCATGGTCCTACTTTTGTTCTCAACTTTGAGCCAGCTTTCTCATCCGGTGGGGGCCATCATCTGCCCTTACTACACATAAACATCTTCAGTTGTGAATTTTCGAAGATGGTCTACCCTGCGTCTTAGAAAGCAAATTTTACAGTTAAAGGTCTTTGTCTCCTACTTCCCGAGCAACCTGTGTGATATCTCTCACTAGGTGCCAGCAGCTAGATAGAATTCATTGAGGAGTGTGGTTGACTGATTAACACATTGCAAGAGGGTTTCATATCTATGCTTGACAAAGTCCCAGGCCAGTAAAAGGAGTTACTGTTAGTTGTAAAGAAAATAAATACCCTCAAAGAAAGCTGCTTTTAAGGCCCAAAGCATATCTAGAAATCATTTGTTTGAGGTTAATCTATATGATGGAGGCATGAAAAGTTGTCTAATATTACTCATAAAATGTACATTTCCTGTTTGTTTAAAACAAGAACTAAAAGATGACTATAGGATTTGCTTGTAGATTCTATTTGACCATTTAACATGTATCTAAGTACATTTTGGTAAATTTTAGTGAATTAAAATCCCTTAACAACAAAAAAAATCCTATCAATTTTGACCACAGAAATTGGTTTAATAAGCAATGGATTTAATCATAAAAAAGTTTCTCTGTTTCATGGGGGGTGGGGGTGGGGCGATGGGGAGAGTATAAATAAGTAATTTCACTCATTTGGAAAGGATTGTAATTATTTTGATTGATTTTGTTTTCATAAATTATGAATGGTAACAGATCCAATTTAAGTCTAGGAAATGGTGAATTACCAGTAATTCCACTAATTAGATTTTAAGATCTACCCCAAGTATTATCAATTTCAGTTTGCTTGTAATTTTGTGATGAATTAGGATATAGTCCAGGGAGACCCTTTCAAAACAGATCCATTTTGTTTTACTTCATACTGGCCATTATAATTTTTGTTTGTTTGTTTTAGAAAAACCCAAACCAGGAAATAAATATGCTACAATTTGCTACTGTTCAACCTGAGTATATATCTTAACTTTATTTCCTTCATAATCAAATGCAGTTTAATTTGTACTTAAATATTCATTACACAGTACTCTTGGCTTTATTTTTTCTAGCAAAATTTTAATATCAATTTTGTTTTTAAGGCAGGCACTCAGTAGATTGTATTTTGAAAGAATGAGTGACATGTGAAGCAAAAATTATGGAAATCTGTGACTGGATGTCTTTCAGAGGTCATTTAGTCGTTGTCCTCATTTTACAGACATGAAAGCATATCCCTAGAAAGTAAGAGGACAGAGAGAACTGAAGGCAGGCTGGAGTTCATAGATGGACTCCTCCTCCAATGTAGTGTCAAGGGTTAGTTTGTATTTTGTGGGTAGAGATCCTTTCCTGTGTTCCTGGTCAGCTTTCTCTCATATCCTGCTGGGCCACATCCCCAAACATGACCTCATTTTTTATGCCCTAATCCTATCTGGCTCACTCCTCCTTCTCCTCTAAGGAATGATCTTCCTCCTTTCATCCCCTCCCAGACGCTAATATGCCAGGCGGGACCATCTCAGCTTCCGGCTCCCATACCTGTGGGTATATCTCTTCGTGCACTCACCCTCACCTCTTCTCCTCAGACATAGGGGAAGGGGTGCCCTTACCCTTGTTTTACCACATTAACCTCTGTGTTGTCCAGGCCTTGGGCCTTGCTCCCCCAGTTAGTCCCACTCTTATCTAATTTATAGGCATCCTATAAAGGCATCCTCTCGATAACTTACCCAACTGCAGCACTTAACTATCTCCATGGGCCTCAAACAGACCTAAAATACGGAGCTCTGGGTGAAATACTTGTATCCAGTGGGTCTAAAGACTTAAATTCATCCCTTATTTGACTAAAAGCTGTGTCTACATTCACACATGCTGATGGGGTTGCTTTTTGTTCAAATGAAGGATAAAGTACTCCAGGAGAATAGATCAGTTTTGAAAATGATATAAAGAACATTTAAGTTCTCTAAACGTCTTGTGTTGGTTACCACTAAGTGTGGCTGTTTTCTAAAATCTCCCATTAACTGGTCCCCCCAGGGAAAGATGGCTTATCACAGTTGAAGGAGTTACTCTCATTTACTTGTTTCCCCCAAAAAAGTGCCATTTCATCTTTTAATGATTTTTTGGCTCCTAGACTGCAAAGGTGGAATGCCACAATCCTTTGTCATGGGTAGATTGTATACAAGTAGTTACAAAAGAGTCATTTTGGATTATATTTGGGTTCATTTCAGTTTTTTCGGAATATGATAGAGATGGTGATAAATGTAGCTACGTGTATTTTAGGATTTATTAATTCCAGCAGAAATCTGAATCATATTTTGATTGGCACTTCTTGAGAGTAGCAAATCAAATTGAGAATAATCAGTTTAATATTTTATTGTTGCTGTTACTAGGGTACTTAGGAAATCAAGAAGGTTAAACCAACTGGCTAAATGGTGTACCAAGTTCTTTAAGGAAGTTACAGTAACTTAAAGCAAAGATGGTATTAAGTTTTAGGACTAGCTTTTATTTTTTTTAAGTTTATTTATTTTGAGAGAGAGCACATCTGCAAGAAGGTGCAAGTTGAGGTGGGGCAGAGAGAGAGAATCTCAAGCAGGCTCTGCACTGTGAGTGCAAATCCTAACACGGAGCTTGATCACACAAATCATGAGATCATGACCTGAGCTGAAATCAAGAAAGCTTAACCAGAATCTTAGCCAACTGAGCCACCCAGGTGTGCCTAGGACTAGTTTATATATCTGGCTCTTTGTCCTTCCTTTTTGGGTAAAACTAATGTAGGTTAAACGATGATAAACTGAAAACAGAAATTTTCCCAAGCTGTTGATTAGAATTATACTGTATACTGATATAATAAAATGTATACAGTGAATTATATCAATGTTTTGAGTATTCACAGAACATGACTTGGATATGTTGATTGTATCATCTCTCTTGTCTCTGGCCTTCATGGATCACCCTCATTTTCCCTCTCTACCTCCCTGGCAGTCTTCCATGTCTTATGTGAATTAAGGAAGTACTCACCTTTCTTTCCCTTTAATTCTAGCTCTATTATATTCAGGAAAGGATGGCCTGCAGTTTGTGATTTGATTTTTTTCTGTCAGTTTGTGGTGAGTCCTGTCTTTCAGTCTCGTGGCTCAGAGTTTGAGCTTTATAGTTCCTACTACAGTTTCTTCCAGATACTAATTCCAATTTTTATCTCCTTTGTTTCTTTTCTTCTTTTTTTTACCTGATAGAAGAGAGTACAATAAGAAATGCCAATGATCACTCATTCCTAATTTTCCTATGCATAAAATGGTTCTCAAATTAGACTATCCACCAAATCTTTGTCTCATCCGTGGAATGGAACTATGGTTTTGTTACTTAAATGATTTTACTTTTAAAAAAAATCCATAACATTCTTATCTATAAGCTTGTTTCTGTTTGTGATTAATTGTTTTAGATATTTAGGTGCTCCCATATTCGGTGCATAGACATTTATGATTGTTAGTTCTTCCTGATGGATGGACCCTGTAATTATTATGTAGTGCCCTTCTTCATCTCTTGTGATTGTCTTTAATTTAAAGTCCAGTTTGTCTGATATAAGTATCGCTACTCCGGCTTTCTTTGGATTTCCTGTAGCATGATATATATTTCTCCATCCCCTTACTTTTAATCTGAAGGTATCTTCCCGACTAAAATGAGTTTCTTGTAGACAGCATATACATGGATTTTGTTTTTTAATCCATTCTGCTACCCTATGTCTTTTGATTGGAGCATTCAGCCCATTTACATTCAGTGTTATTATTGAAATATGTGGGTTTAGAGTCTTTGTATCTTTTGTAGGGTTCATGTTTGTTGTGGTGTCTCTGGAATCTTTGTTCCTTGCAACCTTTCCTTCAGAGCATCCCCCTCAGGATTTCTTGTAGGGCTGGCTTCGTGGTGACAAATTCTTTCAATTTCTGTTTATTTGGAAAGGTTTTTGTCTCTCCTTCTATTTTGAATGACAGGCTTGCTGGACAGAGGATTCTTGGCTGCATATTTTTACTGTTCATCACATTGAAGATCTCTTGCCATTCCTTTCTGGCCTGCCACGTTTCAGTAGATAGGTCTGTCACCACTCTGATGGGTTTCCCTTTGTATGTGAGGGCCCTTTTCTCCCTAGCTGTTTTCAAAATTCTCTCTTTGTCCTTGTATTTTGCCATTTTTACGATGATATGTCATGCAGAAGATCGATTCAATTTACGTCTGAGGGGAGTCCTCTGAGCCTCTTGTATTTCCACATTTACTTCCTTCCCCAGGTCGGGGAAGTTCTCTGCTATAATTTGTTCCAGGACTCCTTCAGCACCTTTCCCTCTCTCTTCCTCTTCTGGCATTCTTATGATACGGATATTGTTGCGTTTGACTGTATCGCTGAGCTCTCAAATTCTTCTTTCCTGTTCCTGGATCAGTTTGTCTCTTTTTTTGTCAGCTTCTTGTTTTTCTAGAATGGTGTCTTCTAAATCACTTATTCTCCTTTCTGCCTCTTCAATCTGTGCATTGGAGGCGTCTAATTTATTATGTATCTCATTGATCACATTTTTTAATTCTTCGTGCCTATTTTTATTTTCCATTCTGTCTGTAGCCATAGTTTCTTTGATGTCCCCTGTGTTTTTTTCAAGCCCTGCTATTAATTTTACCATTATTATTCTAAAATCTCGTTCAGTTATGCTGCTGATATCTGTTTTGAGCAGTTCATTAGCTGTCATTTCTTCTTGGAGTTTCTTTGGAGGAGAGCTCTTTTGTTTTGTCATTTTAGTTAGCTTTCCGGCTCTTGTTGGTTTTAAAGACCTGTTATGCTCTCTGTTTCTCTGAGCGCTGTTATATCCAAGAAGACTCTTTGACTTTCCAGGGCCTATCCTTTCAGAGATAAGAATGTGCTAATAGCAGGGGACTTTAATACTCCACTTACAGCAATGGATAGGTCAACCAGACAGAAAATCACTAAAGAAATAATGGACTTGAATTCACATTGGACCAGATGGACCTGACGGATATATTTAGAACATTACATCCTGAGGCCAGGGAATTTACTTTCTTCTCAAGTGCGCATGGCACATTCTCCAAGATAGATCACATACTGGGATATAAAGCAGCCCTCAATAAATATAAAAGAATAGAGATCATACCATGCACACTGTCAGATCACAATGCTTTGAAGCTTGAAATGAATTACAGGAAGAAGTCTGGAAAACTTCCAAAAACATGGAGGTTAAAGAACACCGTTCTAAAGAATGAATGGGCCAATCAGGCAGTTAGAGATGAAATTAAAAAATATATGGAAACAAATGAAAATGAAAACACAACAATTCAAAATCTATGGGATGCGGCAAAGGCGGTCCTAAGAGGAAAGTACATTGCTCTCCAGGCCTATTTCAAGAGATTAGAAAAAGCGCAAGTCCAAAATCTAACAGCTCACCTAAAGGAACTAGAGGAGGAGCAACAAGAACGCCCTAAACCCAGTAGAAGAAGAGAAACAGTAAAAATTAGAGCAGAAATAAACAACATAGAGACCAAAGAAACAATTGAACAGATCAATGAAACCAAGAGTTGGTTTTTTGAAAAAGTAAACAAAATTGACAAACCTCTAGCCAGACTTATCCAAAAGAAAAGAGAGAGCACCCAGATAGACAAAATTATGAATGAAAATGGACTTATTACAACCAACCCCTCAGAAATACAAGCAGTTATCAGGGAATACTATGAAAAATTATATGACAACAAATTGGACAACTTAGAAGAAATGGACAAATTCCTAAACACACACTCACTACCAAAATTCACACGGGAAGAAATAGAAAACCTGAACAGACCCATAACAAGTGAAGAAATTGAATCAGTGATCAAAAATCTCCCAACAAATAAGAGCCCTGGACCTGATGGCTTCCCTGGGGAATTCTACCAGACATTTAAAACAGAATTAATCCCAATTCTTCTCAAGCTATTCCAAAAAATAGAAAGCGAAGGAAAACTCCCGGACTCATTTTATAAAGCCAGCATCACTCTGATTCCCAAGCCAGACAGAGATCCAGCAAAAAAAGAGAACTACAGGCCAATATCCTTGATGAATACGGATGCAAAAATTCTCAACAAGATCCTTGCAAATCGAATCCAGCAGCATGTAAAAAGAATCATCCACCAAGATCAAGTGGGATTCATTCCTGGGTTACAGGGCTGGTTCAATATTCGCAAATCAATCAATGTGATCCATCATATCAATAAAAGAAAAGATATAAACCATATGATCCTGTCAATAGATACAGAAAAAGCATTTGACAAAATACAGCATCCCCTCTTAATAAAGACTCTAGAGAAAGTTGGGATAGAAGGAACCTACTTAAACATCATCAAAGCCATCTATGAGAAGCCTTCAGCTAACGTCATCCTCAATGGGGAAAAACTCAGCGCTTTCCCCCTGAGATCAGGAACACGACAGGGATGCCCACTCTCACCACTGCTGTTTAACATAGTGCTGGAAGTCCTAGCATCAGCCATCAGACAACAAAAGGAAATCAAAGGCATCAGAATTGGCAAAGAGGAAGTCAAACTTTCACTCTTCGCAGATGACATGATACTCTACTTAGAAAACCCAACAGACTCCACCAGAAGCCTACTAGAACTGATCCAAGAATTCAGCCAAGTTGCAGGGTACAAAATCAATGTACAGAAATCGGTTGCATTTTTATACACCAACAATGAAGCAACAGAAAGAGAAATCAAGAAACTGATCCCATTCACAATTGCACAAAAAACCATAAAATACCTCAGAATAAACCTAACCAAGGATACAAGAGATCTGTATGATGAAAACTATAGAAAACTTATGAAGGAAATTGAAGAAGACACAAAGAAGTGGAAAAACATTCCATGCTCATGGATAGGAAGAATAAAGATAGCTAAGATGTCATTACTACCTAAGGCACTCTACACATTCAATGCAATTCCAATCAAAATTGCACCAGCATACTTCTCACAACTAGAACAAACTATCCAAAACTTTGTATGGAACCACAAAAGACCCTGAATAGCCAAAGTAATCCTGAAAAATAAAACCAAAACGGGAGGGATCACCATCCCAGACTTTAGCCTCTACTACAAAGCTGTCATCATCAAGACAGTATGGCATTGGCACAAAAACAGACACATAGACCAATGGAACAGAACTGAGAACTCAGAAGTGGACCCAAAAGTATACAGCCAACTAATCTTTGACAAAGCAGGAAAGAATATCCAATGGAAAAAAAGACAGCCTTTTTAACAGATGGTGTTGGGAGAACTGGACAGCAACATGCAGAAGAATGAAACTAGATCATTTTCTCACACTATGCACAAAAATAAACTCAAAATGGATCAAGGACCTGAACGTGAGACAGGAAACTATCAACACCCTAGAGGAGAAAGCAGGAAACAACCTCCTTGACCTCCACCGCAGCAACTTCTTACTTGACACATCCCCAAAAGCAAGGGAATCAAGAGCAAAAATAAACTGTTGGGACCTCATCAAGATTAAAAGCTTCTGCACAGCCAAGAAAACAACCCAGAAAATTAATAGGCAACCAACGGAATGGGAAAAGATAGTTGCAAATGACATATCAGATAAAGGGTTGATATCCAGAATCTACAAGGAACTCACCAAACTACACGCCCGAAAAACAAACAACCCAGTGAAGAAATGGGCAGAAGATATGAACAGACACTTCTCCAAAGAGGACATCCAGATGGCCAACAGACACATGAAACGATGCTCAGCATCGCTCCTCATCAGGGAAATACACATCAAAACCACACTGAGATACCACCTCATGCCAGTCAGAGTGGCTAAAATGAGCAAATCAGAGAACTCTAGATGCTGGCAAGGATGTGGAGAAACGGGCACCCTCCTACACTGTTGGTGGGAATGTAAACTGGTACAGCCCCTCTGGAAAACGGTGTGGAGTTTCCTAAGGAAACTAACAATAGAACTCCCCTAGGACCCAGCAATAGCACTGCTAGGAATTTACCCTAAGGATACAGAAATGCTGATGCATAGGAGCACATGTACCCCAATGTTCATATCAGCACTCTCCACAATAGTTAAAACATGGAAAGAGCCTAAGTGTCCATCAACAGATGAATGAATCAAGAAGATGTGGTTTATCTATACCATGGAATACTACATGGCCATGAGAAACAGTGAAATCTGGCCATGTGTAGCAACATGGATGGACCTTGAGGGTGTTATGCTGAGCGAAATAAGTCAGGCAGAGAAGGACAAATATCATATGTGTGCACGTATAGGAGGATTAGGAGGAACTTAACAGAGGACCAAGGGGGAGAAGAAGGGCGGAAATGGTGGGGGAAAGGGAGAGAGGCAAACCATGAGAGACTCTTGAATGCTGACAAAAACTGAGGACTGATGGATGTGGGGGGGAGGAGGGATGGGCATGGAGGAGGACACTTGTGGGGATGAGCACTGGGTGTTATGTGGAAACTAATTTGACAATAAACTATTTGTAAAAAAAAAAAAATCCATAACTGCTTCTCTTTTTTCTTGCCATTTCTTTTTTTCAATTTTATTTTTAATGTTTATTTATTTTTGAGAGAGGCAGAGCTCGAGTGTTGGGGGGAGTGGAGAGAGGGGGAGACACAGATGTGAAGCAGGCTCCAGGTTTAGAGCCTGATGCAGGGCTCGAACTCATGAATGGTGAGATCATGACCTCAGCTGAAGTTGGACCCTTAACAGACTGAGCCACCTAGACGCTCTGATTCTTGTTATTTTTTAAACAGATGAAATAGGCAAAAATACAAGCATGAATTATAATTCTACTTAATATTCACAGTCACCCTGATAACTGATGTTAAGGAACACATATGATACAGATGATAAGAAACACCCATGAAATGCTTTGGGGAGAAGAAATATTGTAAAAGTAAAAAGAACAAAAACAATAATTTGATTTTGCTCTTTTTATATAAAAGGGAAGAGTCCCACCAAAGTGAGAAGGAATAAGTCAGATAAGGAAACCCTGTCTTTTGAGTTTCAGTGTTAAAATGATCTGCTAATGATGATTTTCAAATGTCATGACAGATTCATGGTGCTTGTAATGAATGTTAAGAATTTCAACTTTATATAAGCAGATAAAAACCCAGTTAGACCACATCCATGTATTAATTTTAAAATACAAATATTAACAAGCCACTCCTGATTATAAACAAAAATGTAAGAATATGTATAAATATGCAGCAATAATCTAACCATGAAACCAAGTGATGAATCTATTGAGTCAGTGAGATACAGGAGTAAATGAGGAGGGAGCATGGAATACAGGGACACAGTGACTGAATTGAAAGGGTGACATAGTTTGAGAACCAAAAGTGATTATGGTTATTTTGTTGGCCCTGGAATGGCCATTTTTTTTTTTTTGTATATAATTTTTTTCCAAAGAATAGTATCTGTTTTTCATATCTCTTTATCCCAAACACTGGTTTCTTTTCCTAAGGAACAACCTTATTTCTTTTATTATGTGATAAGATCCTTATGTTTGTACCTTTGGAGATTGAACTCATATTTTTTTTGACTATCTGGTTATGAAGTGTTGGTATATACTTAAATGAGCTAAACAAGTCTTTAAAAGATTTCTTTTAATCTTTTGACCATTTCTACTGGTTAAACTCTTTTTGGCAGGAGGGAGGTTAAGGTCAGCCAGCATTCAGGTTGTTCTTGTTACTCTAAATTACTATGCAAGTCCCTCACTTGCCCTAAAGTAATGATAAATCTGACCACACACTTTTATACTGGGCAGCAGGACTCAAATTAAGTTTATCTTTTCTCTTAAATTAAATCAAGTTCTCACTGAAGGAGGGAGGAAGAGGTTAGAGAGGTTAGATGAGTATTTGGTACGTGCAGGTAGGAGAGGAGACGGGCCAACACAAACTATTGTAGGTCCAAAGCAGAGAAGAATAAATCTGAAATTGAATATAAGTAAAATACGGATTTAAAGTTAAATGTTCCAGAAAGTGATCTGTTAATGATGATTCTCTAATTTAAAGTCGAGATGATTGGAAGAATAGTAGTTGAGTATTTCCTTCATTCACATGAGACATGGAAGACTGTCAGTCAGGTAGAGAGGAAGAGTGAGGATGATCTATGAAGGCCTGAGACAAGAGATGATACAATCAACATACCCAGCTCAGGTCCTATGAATACTCACAACAGTGAAATGATTCACTGTATACATTTTATTATAATGGTAGAATATTGGGTTGCCAGTTAGAATCCTAACCAATTTCCACTTTGGTGGGGGAAGGGGCGAGTGGAAGTATCTTATTCCTTTTCAGAAATCTGTAACAGCTACATTTGCCTGTTGAGTGAAGTCAGTTCATGTTTACTTCTAGTAATAACTGTGTGTTCATATATGTTCATATAGCCCTTTAGTTTTAAAGTATTTTTAATTGAAGTATAATTGAGATATGTTGTAATATTTTGAGGTGTACAAAATGCTTTGACATTTGTATAGCTGTGAAATAATCACCACAGTAAGTCTGTTTACCATCTATCACTACACAAAGTTACTTTTTTTTCTTGTGATGAGAGCTTTTAAGATCTATGTTCTTAGCAACTTTTAAATTGGCAACATGATATTACTGTAATCCGCTTGCTGGACATTACATCCCCATGACTTACTTAAGTGTTTTGAAACCCATTGCAGGGTGGATAGTATTGTCTCACTTTTAAACATGAAGAAAATAGTACAAATCCATCTGCTATCAGTCTCCTGTACAGCTTTCCCCATATTTCTTTTCCCACTTTAAATGCCATCCTGTCTCTTTTTTTTTTATCCCAGCCTAACTGTTCTTCAAAAAGCCCCATCCAGTGCTACCTCCTTAATGAAGGTTTTTCTCATCATTCTCCATAGGCAGCATTCTTTGTTCTTCTTCCTGAGTTGTAATATTTGCTCAATAAAATATTATATTAGTTGAATCCAATAGATTATTTGAAGAAAACCTATCTCTTTAAGGTTTTGTTTTTATTTTTATTTTTTTAATTTTTAATGTGTTATTTATTTCTGAGAGGGAGAGAGAGCATGAGCAGGGGAGGGTCAGATATAGAGAGAGGGAGACACAGAATCCAAAACAGGCTCCAGGCTCTGAGCTAGCTGTCAGCACAGAGCCCGATGCAGGGCTCAAACCCATGAACTGTGAGATCATGACCTGAGCCAAAGTCGGATGCTTAACCGACTGAGCCACCCAGGTGCCCTGCTTTTATTTTTAAATTACCTTGTTCCTTGTTCCGTTTTTGTTGTTGTTTGGGATTTTCACATTAGCATTAGGAATTGGGACAAATATTATATTAAGGTCTACTAGATACACAAACCAACTCTAGTCCCTCATGGTAAGATGTATTCATTGTAACATATATCAAGACAGTAATTCTTCAAAGAAGAAATTGTGCCAATAAAATGGTGTTTATTTTTATATGTTCACTATTCACAGTTTTAATACTGCATTTAAGCATTATTCTCAGTTTAATATAAAGTCAAAGTTGATATTTGGAGTCTTTCAAGTGTTCAGAATCTAAACCTAGTAAGTAACTGGCAAATTAACATTTCAGATCATCATAATACCATATGTGACATAACAGTTTTATGTGTCAAAGTAATTTTCCTCCAATATACCTTTTTTTCCCATGTAAGAAGTTAGGTACTTTTATTTCTATTCTAAAATAATGGACTTTGAAAATCATGAGGAGTCCTTGCTTGCCTTGAGAGCAAGGAGAGAAGTTTTGGAAATAGGCAGTATTTGGTAAAAGGTAATGAGGCAGAAAGTTCAGCTCATCTGGAGTTGAAAACAAACTACCTGCTAGTAGTTTGACAGATAAAAAAAAAAAAAAGAGAGAGAGAGAGAAAGAGAGAGTTGGCTTTAAAAATGGCTCTGTCCTCTGCTTTGTTTTAAGGTAGACATATTTGAATCAAAGGTCTAAGTAAAAAGAACAATTTTTAACTAGTTGAAGAAAAACAATTTTTCTCTTAGAAAGTAGCATGTGTTAAAACTTCATGGCATTGGTATTTTTTCCTCTCTTTTTAACGTCCTAAATGTTGTAATTAGAAATTAATCCTGGGAGAAACTTTTTGCCTAATTTAGTGTTGATTGTCTCATAGTTATATTGTAAAGACACGCTGTGTTTCAGAAGCCAAGAAATATAAGTGTAGTGAGTACAATTCCACTTTTTATACCATTGTTTTAGATTTCCTTCAAGTTCAGTATAGAACCAGATGGATTACATGCAGAGCATGATAAAGTTGATTGATTGAGCAGCTTGCCAGGACCTGAAAGGTCATATTTTCACCTTGATTTATTGAAATTAGGTAGGCACACAATCTAAGTGATTTCAATCAAACCATGATGAAATGTTAAAATTGTTACCTTGGACGTATTTAATAACAGTAAAACATTGCCAATTTTCACTTTGTCACAATCATTCATGGCATTTTGTTAGATTTTTTTTTTAATTTACAGACTCATCAACTCAATAAAAATATTCTTTTAGTAGGTAAAAGAAATATCCCAATGACACAAAAACAAAAATTTTAGTTTTAATGGAAATAATGGAGCATGGTTTGTTAAAAACTGATTTGAAAAGATAACAGGTTTGAGGTTGACAGCCATGTGAGAGAGCTGTTTTTAAAGAAAATAAACCTGAACACTTGCATTTAACATTATTTGCTATGATCTGTGGATTATTAATGGCCTATACACACACAGGTATGATTTAACTAGATTTTACTAGAAGAGGTAGATTTAATTAGAGGAGTTAGTGTCTGAAAAGGTAATGGGAATATATGAGAAATGGATGAAAATTTATCTTGAGAAACTTCCTCTGCTGACCTGCCACCTTGCCTTCCTTTCTTTTAGCAAACTCCTTTCACGCAAGAAGCACGAATGATAGAAAGGGTTCAACATATGTTTATTTCTTCTTTTCCCTTTCCAGCCTTCAGCCACAGCAGTGGCTTCCTTCTTTCATGCCTGCCCACTTCATCAGGGTTCTCTGGCCTCTTTTCCTGAAAGTCCCTCAGAGGCCCAGGATCTGAGGCCTCCAACCATAGTATACAACCTCATTCCAACTTCTGTTGTGCCTCCGTTGTTCCTAGTGTTTGTTTCTATGAATTTTCTCAGTGATTAGTCATATTTCTTGAGATAAGAATAAGGCCAAGAGCCTAGTGGAATGACAGGCACAGAGTAAGGGCTATTCTAGTTTCCATAATTATTGTTGCCACCAGCAACTTTATGGACAGGCTCCTCTCTGCTGTCTACTTCAAAGGAGCTGCTCTGATGGAGGAGATACTCACTCAAGCCTAGTCTGATGGCCATCATCTTTAAGGTGAAGGAGGCAACAGTGGCCATCTCTGGTTGGATTCCAGGATTGGCCTAACAATTCTGGTTTCTGAGGCATAACCCTAAACTTCTGCCACCAAACTCTTTGGCCTTATTTCAAAGAACGATAAAGTAGATTTAATAAGTATGGTACTTGACACTACTTACTTCTCAGTTTACTAATAGTATTAACTCCTCTGTAGACTTTTCTTAGGGAATCCTCTTATCATTTTTATAATATAGTTTTCTACCTGTAGATGTGGCTATCACTTTTATATGATAATAGATTTTGTCTCTTCTGTGATATTTGCTAAAAGAAAGGTATTTAAAATTATTTTCTCAGATTAGAATAGCAAATACAGTAAAAGATAAACTTTATTGTGCCCAACTTTGTTTTCAGTGCCCTACATGTGTTAATTCTCAGAATAGTCCTAATAAGGAAGTACTAATTTTATACGCTTGGAAAAGCATACAGAGAGATGAATAACTCACCCAGGGTAAATCCTGGAGCCACATGCAAACCTGAGCAGTGTGGCTCTGATACCCAAGTCTGAAATATTCTACAACTGCTTTTATTTTGTTTTCCTACTTGAAATATTAAAAGTAGACTATATTTATTGGCTCTCTGATGGTCTGTCATTAGATTATGTTGACACTCTGAATTATTTCCTTTATGGCAATTCAAAGATGAGAGACAGAGAATGTGAGCATGGGAGGGGCAGAGAGAGAGGGAGAGGAGATCCCAAAGAGGCTCCTTGCTCTCAGTGCATAGCCTGACACAGGGCTCGATTTCATGCCCCTCAGGAGTATTGCATTTTAGAGATATACCCACACACACCCACACACCCACACCCACACCGCCCCCCTCCCCCCCCCACACACCTTATTGTATCCCTTTAAGTATATTATGTCAGGGCCTAACATTGAGGAATTGTTAGCAAAATGTAATACCTTTTTTGAAAAGTCATTGCATTTCCGGTTCTTTTTCCTTTTTCAAATTTTTATTTAAATTCTAGTTGGTTAACATATACTGCAGTATTGTTTCAGGAGTAGAATTCAGTGATTCATCACCTACATACAACATCCAGTGCTCATCCCAACAAGTGCCATTTCTCATACTTGAAGCTAGTTTTTCAATCATTTGAAATTGAAGAGGCCTACCTGTCTAAAAGAATGAAAAGGATGAGTTGAGTACAGTCTCCTTCTTTTTATATCTGATAGACACCAGTGACAGGATAGGTTTTAATTTGTGGACACCAGGACCATTTCAACAACTTTGAACACCTGGAAATAAGAATTGCCAGGTCAGAATTGCCCCTCTGCACTTGTGTTTTGTAGGAGTCTGAAATAGAGTAATTCGGACCAAGAGGAGAATTTGTCTAGGTGCAAATATACTATACTCAGACCTCCCGTGAGAGTCCTCAACACAGAGCCAAAAGTGATGTTTCTGCTTCAGATATAATTGCTATTCTACTGCTTCAGAAAAATGCAGAGATGAAATAAAAACAATAAAAAAAATCCAAACCTACAGTGTAATGACTGCCTACCGTACATGTGATATGCGATTATGTGCCTTGTATACGTCTGGCCCCCAGTCATCTCATTTTACAGACGAGATGAGGAAACTGAAGCTCCTAGAGCCTGAGTGATACAATCAAGGTCATTTAGCCAGAGCCTTTGCAAGATCTACCTGGGCCCTTTATCTCCCCATCCAGTGTGGTTTTGAAGGACTCACCAAGGGAATCTCAGCTGCAGGGCACTGGTAATGGAATCACACGTGTTACAGACTCTTAGTACATTAGCCAGTACAGGTATTTGCATCCATATTCTGGGTATTGTCAACACTTCTTATTGATCATTTAGAGATAAATGTTAGAGGGCTGCTAAGAGAGTTAGTGGGTTTAAAAATTCTCTCTTGTTTTCTGTCCAAAAGAGACACATTTGCAATATCTGACTAGGGAAGGTAAAGAATTGTTTGGGATGGGTAATTGCCAGCTTGACATTTGTTATTATGACTTTGTCATTTTTACCCTGTAGCTTATGAAATCTGCTATTGTATATTGCCCAAAGGCTTTAAAAAAATCAATGGTTGCATTTTAAAGCATATAGAATAAAATAAATTAAATGCCACAATTCACATTGTATAATTTTAAGACTTTGGGGAATCTGAGCATACCAAGGTCAGGCTATTCCTGGGGTATTAAGAATACTAGAAGATATTGCTTCCATCTCATTGTACTTTCTCTATATTTTATGGTGTGAATTTTACTACATAAATGTACAAATGAGAATATATTAAGTGAATATATACAGATAGAAGATTTTTTTAACTTAATATGCTGAGGTAGTGTCGCCATCATTTTAGGGTCTTGACTTATGAGAGACCCATAGACATCTGTTGTCCTTTCTGCCATCTCATCAAAATGTAGAAAAGAGAATCAAAAACAGGGAGGAGCGATGTTTGTTAGAGTTGAAAGATTTTTGTAGGTGCTCCAAATGCTTATGAAATCTCAACCATGAAATTAAGCTTTTTTTTTATATGCCTTTATAATATAAGCCAACATTCTTCCTCATGAAGATAAGGGAGATTTTATTGACACATTCTTCTGGAGTTAATTTCACTAAATAAAAAATTTCAGAATAATTTAAGATGGAAATAATTTAAAACACTTTTTAAAAAAATCATGTAAATGATTATTTCCCACTGACTAGGTTGTAACCACCCTAAACTAGATTACAGGTTTCCAAAGGTCACAATCGGCATGTCTAATTTGTTTTCATGCCACAAAACAGTATACCCAGTGTGGGGCATGCACATAGGGGTGCTAGTGATGCATACTTAGGTGAAGTGAGCACACTAGTGTTTCACAATTCTTGGTCACTCTACACAGACATGATCTGGAGCCAGTCATTCTTACTCCACTTTGCTTCATAGCTGCAATGTACTTACCCATTCAACAAGTTGTGTTTTATCTTCTACTGTGTGCCTGAGATAGCATAAAAAATTAATACCCGACTCTCATATTCTTGATGGTTCTTTTCTCCAGCTGCTAAGTTTCAGAATGCCTTGGGATAAGAGACTTGCCCAAAGAAACGTGTATTTTATATGAACTTGGCTCAGATGACTTAAACTCCCAGTAACTTTTTAAAATCTAGCACCTCCTCCTGCTTGTCTAAGGGACAGTGGTGCCTTGCCTGAGGACTGCATGCCAGCAGTTGGGCGATCCCAAGTCTTTGAATTCATTTGTCTCATTGGTTCTTTACTTCCCTTCCCTTCCCTTTTTTAATATGTCTTTATAATGGAAGCCATATTTCCTTGCCTTTCCTGTCCTGTTCTGTGTTACCTCTCCTTTCTACTCCTTTCCTCTTCCTTCTTTTCCTTCCTTTTTTAATGTAGTTCCTTTTTTCCAGCTTTATTCGTTTATAATTGGCAAAATTGTCAGATATTTAAAGTGTACAGAGCAGTCATTTGATAGACATATACATTGTGAAAGGATTCCTCCCATTGAATTAGCACATCTGCCACCTCACATATTTACTTTGCATGTGAGAGAGAGAGGCAGATAGAAAAAAAAAACACTTAAGTTCTATTATCAATATCCATTTTACAAAACAGTGTTATCAACCATAGTTATAATGTTGTACATTAGATCCTCAGAGCTTATTCACCTTAAAACTGAAAAGTTTGTATACTTTTACCAACCTCTCCATTTCCTCTACTCCCAGCCCCTTTTATATACTCCCTATTTCTTAAAAATTTGCCTTTTTTTTCTTTACAGATTCCATATGTAAGTGATACCATGCAGTTTTTGTCTTTCTCTGTGTAGCTTACTTCACTTACCATAGTGTTCTCCAGTTTGTCACAAATGGCAGTCGGTTGTTCTTTTTTAAAAGCTGAATACTGGGGCACCTGGGTGGCTCAGTCAGATAAGTGTCTGGCTTTGGCTCAGGTCATGATCTCACAGTTTGTGGGTTCGAACCCCACGTCGGGCTCTGTGCTGACAGCTAGCTCAGAGCCTGGAGCCTGTCTTCAGATTCTGTCTCCCTTTCTTTCTGGCCCTCTCCTGCTCACACTGTCTCTCTCTCTCAAAAATAAATAAAACATTAAAAAAAATTTAAATAAAAAAAAACCTGAATACTATTCCAGCGTGTGAGTGTGTGTGTGTGTGTGTGTGTGTTTGTACACGTGTACATGTGTGAATATATCACATTTTAAAATTCATTTGTCAAAGGACATTGAGGTCATTTCCATATCTTGGCTATTGTGAATAATGCTGTGACAAACATGATAGTAAAGCTATCTCTTTGAGATAATGGTTTCCTTTCCTTTGGATATATACCCACAGTGTGAGTGGGGGTATATTCTGTACTCTTGATTATTTTTCATTGATCTGTGTGTCTGTTTTTATGCCAGTACCATGCTGTTTTAATTACAAAAGTTTTGCAATATAGTTTGAAATCAGTAAGTGGGATGCCTCTACCTCTGCCTTTATTCTTTCTCAAGATGGTTTTGGTTACACATGGGGTGTGTTGTGGTTCCATAGAAATTTTAAGACTGGTTTTCTGTTTTTATGAAAAAATGTCATTGGAAATTTTATAAGGATTACACTGAATCTGTGGAGCACTTTGGGTGTGGGCATTTTAACAGTATAAATTTTTCCAATCTATGAACATGAAATATCTCTCCATTTATGTGTGTCTTCTTCAGTTTCTTTCATCAATATTTTATAGTTTTTAGTATACAGATGTTTCACCTCCTGGCTAAATTTTTTTCCTAAATATTTTATTATTTTTTTATGCCATTGTTAATGGGATTGTTTTCTTAATTTCTCTTTTTGAGAGAGTATTAAAGTATAACACAACTTTGTTTTATATTCACTTATCAACTTTTTTAATATTGACTTTTATATCCTTCAACTTACTGAATATATTCGAAGGAGTTTTTTTGGTGATGTTTTAGTGTTTTTATATATAACATCATGTCATCTATAAACAGACAATTTAATATTTTCCTTTCTGATTTGGATGCTTTTTTTTTCCTGCCTAATTGCTCTAACTAGGATTTCCAGACTATGCTAAATAAAAGAGGGAAGAGTGAGCATCATCATCTTGTTCCTGACCTTAGAGGAAATGCTTTCAGCTCCTTAGCATTGGGTGTGTTGTTAGCTATGGTCTTGTCAGATATGGGCTTTATTGTGCTGAGATACGTTCCCTCTCTGCCCACTTTGTTGAGAATTTATCATGAAAGGGTGTTGAATTTTGTTAGATGCTTTTTCTGTATTGAGATATTATCTGATTTTATCCTTCATTTTGTTTATATGAGGCATTACATTGATTGATTTGTGGGTGTTGAACCATGTTGTATCCCTGGAATAAATCTCACCAGATCATTTTAATGTACTGTTGAATTCATTTTGCTAATGTTTTGTTGAGGATTTTTGCATTCTCTTAATAGAACTCTTAATGATCTCTTCCTTAGGTCAGACTCTTTTACTCCTTCCTTCATGTGTTTTTGAGATACTATCTGTATAATATTTTGTAAATAAAAGTAATAATATGGTGAGACATAGTTATATAAAATTATCAAGTCTGTGAAGTGGGAGAAACCTCTATTCTTAGGATTGCTTATGGTTCATGTTGTCTTCATTGCTACATAATTGACCTTGGTCTTCACTGTTTACTTGTGATGGATTTCTGTGTTTCTCTTATATATACATATATAAATAAATATATATATACATATATAAATAAATATATATATACATATATAAATATACCTATGTATATGGACATAGATATAAATAACTTTAAAGTATAATATTTTACTCGTATACAGATTTGCTTTAGCTTTTTTCTTTTTCTTCCAGCTTTCTATCAGCAATTTACCAGTCAATTATGCTATACCTATAACTATAATGGAACACTGTAGGAAAGCTCCTGAAATATATTTGGTGCAGTCTCTACCCTCAAGGAGCTCAGGAAATAGAAGGATTTTCTGTTTTCTTCCCTGCCAGCCTAGATCATGGATATTGGAAAATTAAATGTCATTCGCATGTGTTTAAGTCAAAGGAGAACATTGATGCACCCTGTTAGAATATTTACAATCTCTCTGGGTCCTCCCCCCACCTCCCCCCCCACATCCCATCCCCACCTTCTCTTTCTCTCTCTCAGAGAGAGACAGGAGGAAATGAGTCCTCAAAAGGCTTTTGCCCCATAATTTACACCCTCTGTGCTTGATGTCCCTAGGGATTCCTTGAAAGTGAAAGGTCATGACAGACTAAAGTTTTCTTGAAGCACCAGTGCTGAACCTGGGATCTATTCCATTCACTTATACAGTTATCCTCCTGATTTCTAGGTGAGCCCTGGAAATGCCTAATAACACCTGAATGTGTAATCCTAGAAAAACTGACTGATTTTATCTAAAATATTCTATCCTAAAGTTCAATGAGAAATTCAAAATAAAAATAGCTCAAATATGTTGAATGCCTACTCACTGTCAAGATTTAGTGAACACTCTTTACTTGTATTAAGGTTTAATCCACGTAAAACTTTCTAAATTGATATCATATTGTATTCCTCACTTTGTAGATGAAGAAAGAGGCATGGGCAAGTTATCTGTCTTTCCCAAGACCTAACCTAGTGAAGTTTCAGAGCTGGAATTTGAATTCAGTTCAAGATGGGTCTTGAGCCCAGATTCTGAACCCCTGTGTTAAGTGTCCTCTGCTGTGAAGGGATACTAACTTGTTTGGATCCAGAGACAAAAATAGAGGACTTGATTTTGAGGGGTTATATGATTGACCTGTAACATTTAGCAGTTTTAAGTTTCTGGCTCAGATAATTATATATGGAAACGATTGAGGAAATATGAAGAGTATTTAGGCTGTTTGGAATGGATGAAGGTAAAGAAGGTGCCAGCCCAAAGGAATGACTTATGAATGGCCTCAGATGTACAAAAGAATCACCTCCAATGCCTAAAACCTTTATTCCTGTTTTTCATGTCTTTACCTTAAGGCATTGACACCTGTTAACGTGCAAAAATACCTCAGTAGATGGGGAAATATGGTAAAATAATATAACAACTTGCAGAACTACAAAAGTTATAAAGTATCAGAGACTTTCACAGTGGCGTCTTAGGTCTGGTGCTCTAGAAGCAGAGCCTGAGATGGGAATCCTGTGCAAGTCCTGTAGAGAGAGAGTACTCTCACTTAGTTGAAACCTATGAGGCAAGTTGAAGACAGAACCGGGAAAGGACAGCCTTGGTCTGTTCCTCTGGGGGCTCTGGAACAAGTATTCTCCACACGGTTGAGTAAAGGGACTAACCTTCTGTACATCAGGTAAGTCAGTTATTGCCTTGTCCCCTGACCACTTTCCACTCCCCCAACCATTGAGTGTAACCTCCTTAGGCATTTCCAGAAGTCGTGACTCCTGGTAGCTGAAAATAATTACCTGGGGGTTACAGCTATGAGTAATTGGCAGCTACATTCATGGCAGCTGGGGATGAGTGATTGATCCTATAAAGGGAAAGGTGGTGGCGAGGCAGGCCAATGCCATCTACCACAAAAGAACAAAGTGTTGAAAGAAAAGACGAAAAAGATTAATTCTACCTAGTGGAGATGGAGTTTTTAGTCATTAACAACATAATGTGAATAAGGCACTCAAGAGTTAAATTTAGTATGGATGAGTGTGTGTGTGTGTGTGTGTGTGTGTGTGTGTGTGTGTGTGTGTGTGTGTGTGAGAAAAAGAGAGACCATTAAATGGCAAGAAGGGGAAAAGTTGGGATGATCTATTTCAAAAACCGGTTCTGGTATTTGATAAGTTGAATTATGCAGACTTTCACAATCATTCATCAGAATAGAAATAAGTAATGTTGGTTTGATGGCTAGATTAGTTACATGGTCTCCCCCCCTCCCAGAAGACCCTACTTTAAAAACAGTTTTATATATTTCTTATGTTATTGTTGTTTACATGGTAACTCTGTGGCCTTAGCCTATTAAGCACATGGCACGACCACACGTTATCTTTTGACAGGCTGCTATATAACTGAGATTGTCCTCTCTGCACACATCCAGACCAACCAGCGTGAGAAATGAAAACCTCCCTGGAGGGCAAGATAGGCAAGGGATAGAGACCACTGGAAATACACCCTGGGAAGCCTTCCACCAGCCTTGTAGATAACATGCCTAGGAAAGGGTAATCTTTCCACCAGCACTACTAGCAGAGAGCTTTGGAGCAAGAGTACTTGTTGAAAAATAACCTGATTTAAAACATTCCTCCATTGTTTGCTGGCTCTACCATCTGGCTCCATACTTACCAGAGCACTATTAGCATAATTAAATTAGCACTTTCCTGTCTCACCTTCCTGTGTTCTGGCATGTACTGTAACTAATATATCTATTTGGGGGAGGGACACTATTTTTGACAAGGTATTTATAAAATGAAGTTAGTAACATTCCTTATTAATTTATTGTGAAATAAAGGATAAGCGCTTTAATGATCCTTAATGATTTTTCAAAGGGAAAAGAGAAAAAAAGTCAAACTGATTGTTAGTACCGTGATGTTGTTCTGTTTTTTCTTTCTTTCTTTCTTTCTTTCTTTCTTTCTTTCTTTCTTTCTTTCTTTCTTTCTTTCTTTCTTTCGTTCTTTCTTTCGTTCTTTCTTTCGTTCTTTCTTTCTTTGCCAAAACACGGATAAATTAAGTGACTGTAAATTTTCAACAACAATGAATAAGCTGATGAAGATCAAGGTGATGCCTTTTTTTTTAATGTTTTATTTATTTCTAGGAGAGAGAGAGAGAGAGAGAGACAGCGTGAGCAGGGGAGGGTCAGAGAGAGAGGGAGTTACAGACCGAAACAGGCTCCAGGCTCTTAGCTGGCAGTCAGCACAGAGCCCGACACGGGGCTCGAACCCACGAACTGCGAGATCATGACCTAAGCGAAAGTTGGACGCCTAACCGACTAAGTCACCCAGGTGCCCCATGGGTGATGCCTTTAAGTGCTCATCAGATTCCAGGCTTGAGGCCAGGCTTCTTGTATAGCACTTGTGATCTGTTTTCTCCTGCCCGAAACCTTTCCCTCCCCACCTGAGTCCTGTTTTGCTTAGCATCTTAGACAAATCATGATTCAAATCATACACATTATTTTTTAATATGATAATACTTAGCAGTACTTTCTGAAACTCAGCAGCTTTACATTTTTTTTCACAGAGAACACCAGCTTCTTGATCATAATAACCATAATTATTGCAGTAGGATATTTATGACCTTGGTTTCAACTATTTGCTTTGGCTAGAGCTTCAGTTTCTGTACCAGAGTCATAATCTTAAGTATCTCACAGAAGGACCAAATAAGAAATGAAAGTGAGCTACATTTAATTTTGACAGGTGTTGACTTTGTTTCCTCAAATAAAACATCATTAGAACTCTGGCAGTTGTGACATTGCAGCAAGTGAACAGCGTTCATTCAAGGCAATTATTCGGGGAAAGGGAAAAAAAAGCTCTCTCAAAAGATAGTGATAACTGAAAATTACGTTAAAATTTTTGCAATCACTCTACAACTTTATAAAGCAGCATTATTTCCAATTAAACTATCATCTCGATTCTAATTCCTCCTGTTACCATGGGCCAATATTTCTACTTTGTGATTGCTCTGCAATTAAATTACTTCTTAGGTTCCTTCAATCACTGTTGCCACTTGCTAATCTCCCATCGGTCCTCCAGGGCTGGGCTCTGACTTGGTTCAGGCTGTTCATTTTCTAAAAGCTGACTTGGGTGGGTATCGGGCATAATGTGTCACTTGACACCTTTGGGATCTCTTGACCCTGTGCCTTGTCCCAACTTCCTCCTTACTTAAGTGTGCTCAGTCCCTCTCTTCCAGTGGTTTCTGGCTTAATTTTCTTTGCTTTTAAGTCTCCTGCTTATTCTCCTTCAGATTGGTCTTGGGCTCATTCTTTGCTGGCCTTCCTTAGATTGCTGCTGCTCCCAGGTTTCTTACAGTTCTTCTGTTCTCACTTTATATAGTATAGGAATTAAAAGCTTTAGGAATTAAAAAAAGTTTAAATCCTAACTTTATTACTTACTAGCTCTATGACTTGGAGAAAGTTACATTTTTAGAGGCTTTCTTTTATTATTTATAACTTAGAAGTTATAATACTTATTCCATCCTGAACAACATCCTGTGAGTTAAGTGATATTTTTTAAAAAGTTATCTGCACATGGGCACCTGGGTGGCTCAGTTGGTTAAGTGTCCGGCTTTGGCTCAAATCATGATCTCACAGTTCGTGGGTTTGAGCCCCGCGTCGGGCTCTCTGCTGACAGCTAGCTCAGAGCCTGGAGCCCGTATCAGATTCTGTGTCTCCCTCTCCCTCTCCCTCTGACCCTCCCTTGCTCACCTTGCTCATGCTGTGTCTCTCCCCCGTCTCAGAAATAAATAAAACATTAAGAAAAAAATTTTAAGTTATCTGCACAGTACTGGTGTGTAGAATAAACTCATAAACAATGGTCATTATGGTTTTATCTCTGAAAAAGTATTATTTATAGTCACAAGCTATACATTTATCAAGGCAAGGGTGGTGCATGTTTTGTCCTGTCTGAGCACTGGAAGAGGTATATGACACATAGTACTTACTAGATGGTTGTTGAATGAATGAATATCCAAAGAAAAACCTTTCACTAAAATACTGACTCTAGAATTTAATTAGCTGTGGTGTTTCTCAACCTAACTCTAAATCTCTCTGGATCTGTGTTTCTGAAGAGCCTAAGTAACGTCATCTTGCGATTAAGGCCTCCATTAAGAGCAAGCTCGGGCTGCACGTAGCCCCAGTTCCTCAGATTGCTCAAGGCTAAAGCCATCCTCAGACCACGCTCAGATCAGCTAATCAAAATACATTCCTGTGGTCTGAGTCAAGACTGGGAACTGCAGACAGTTATTTTAAACAAACTAGCCAATTTCTCACCGCTTGCCTGAACCCCACGTGGGCCCTTTGAACTACCTCATAATTGGTCATTTTCAAAGGATCCTCAAAAGTCATGATTGGGTCCCACCAAAAGTAATGAACACCTCACAGATACTGAATGGTCAAAGCTGTTACCATGTGTGCTGTACAATTGTAATTGGTGCTTATGTGATGATGCTATACGTCCAACGTGTGCACTGTAACACCCCTATCACTTACCCCATAAAAACCCTACTCGCTACTGTTCGGAGCTTCACCTTCTGCCACTACACTGGTAGGCAGGTGAGCCCCTGCTCGAGCTTGTAATAAAGACCCTTTTGTATTTGCATCGGTGCCGGCTCCTTGGAGGTCTCTGGGACTCGCGATTTGGTCACAAGTTTCCAAGCTCTTACTCTGTGTCCCTCTGGACACATGAAGCTGAACCTGTCCATGAGCCTACTCTTTCTCCAAACTGTGTCTTCTATTCCTGTGATAGCGCCCATTAACCAGACACCATCCTATTCTCCCCTTTGCCCTCACCTCCCAGATCTAGCTGGTTCTCAAGTTCTAGTTATCGCCTCCCTTCTATTTCCACAGAACTTGCCTGAGTTCAGACCTACCCTTATTCATATGCATTATGACTCCAGCATTAAGACTAGCCCCTTTTCTTACAGTTATGTCAAACAGCATTCCCTATCCTGTCCCTAGTGCAAGCTTTATGAAACTCAAAATCATCCAAGTAGTACAAATGAAATAACTGAAGCTGCCGTTGACTGAGGGGCTGCACGTATTCTCGCAGTTAGCCAGGGGGCTGAGTTTAGAGTTTAGACCAATTCTAGAATTAGGCTTCCTGCTGCAAATGACTGAGCAGCTGCGATTGACCTCAGTGGCTCCCCATTACCAGATACATGGCAGGAATCCAGGAAATTTTTTTAAAGCACTGAATTTTTATGTAAGAAAAGTTGGAGACACCTTTTCATTATTGTATCAGTTGAAGAAATGGAAACGCCACACAATATTTAAGTCCTAGAATCACAACAGTGGCAGCGCCTGTGTGAGTTCTCAGATCTGAATCCTGAGTCTGCTTCTTTCTTCTTGACCCTCACCGCTTCTCTTTATTTACAAATGCGCATATGAGAAAAAATGCTTCTCTCTAAAGATCTAGGGGTAAGAGTGAAAATAAGAACCCAGATAATAAAGTGCAGCTACAAAAGGGAGCCCACTTAGTTTGGAAAAACCATTACTGTATCAGAATGATGTATCTGCAAGTGACTTGCATGAACATATTTTATGAGCCCGCCAGCATGTTTTTTGTGGTTCCCTGCAGCAGATACTGCTCTTTTATTACTCGTTAGCCACTTAAAATCCAGCCCAATTTTAACAGTACTAAAAGAGCAAGAAAATTTATTTTAAAGAAAAAGGCTACATTCTTCTAAAGCGGAGTCATAATATTAATACTTAAAATGCATAGCAACATGCTGGGAAAATGGGATAGTTATTTAGATATATTATAAAATGTAGCCCACCACTTTGATGTGATTCACTACTATTTCACCAAACCAATTTAACAGTATCCTGTAGAGAGGGAATAGTGCAATTAAAATTAGTAACAGAGATTTTCACATGGATAGATCTAAATCAGGGTAGGTTGATAATGAATTAAGTAATTTTGCTTCCTTGTGAAGTCTTCCCCAAAAGTGAAGGAGCCAGGGTAGAATTCATGTTTAAGGGACCTGTCTACAAACAACATTGTGACTTGACTGCCAGTGTTTCCCAGGCGTTTTTCTCCTTTTCTTCTTTATTTTTTCTTGTTGGCCTTTGATGAAGGAAATTTGTATGTAGTCACAATAAATTAGGATAATTTGATTATTTGATCAGGTGGCCCCATTTCAGTAAAGGCCAGATCCTTTCAAAACGTAATCTCACCAATCTAATTTTTAAGAAATCGGGGCCGCCTGGGTGGCTCAGTCGGTTGAGCATCCAACTTTGGCTCTGGTCATGATCATACGGTTCGTGGGTTTGAGCCCCGCGTCACGCTCTGTGCTGATAGCTAGCTCAGAGCCTGGAGCCTGCTTCAGATTCTCTGTCTCCTTCTCTCTCTGACCCTCCCCTGCTCACGCTGTCTCTCTCTCTCTCTCAGAAATAAATAAAGATACTTAAAAAAATTTAATTTTTTTAGGAAATCCGAACCACAAAACTACATGTGAATCTTTAGATACTTTAATTTTCTATAACTTTTCAGTGTCAAAGCACACTGTGAAGTTATTCTCATCTTTCTAGTACATCGTTTCATATGAAAACAACAAAGGTGTCTATACTGGTTTCACCCTAGTGGATTGCTATGGGTTGATGCCTGCAGCTTCCTGCTTCCCATCCTGAGGCTGATTGTGCCAGCATTGGGGTGCGGGGTGCAGGCACTATGTATTGATGACTACATTAGCCCTGGACCTAAGATTAGTTTATAATCATCATTTGTGGACTGAAAGTAGGATTAATTTGCCCTGAGGAATTTGATAAAAGAGCTATGAATGCACTATTCCTATGACTTGCAGAAAGTATTACAAACGTACTTACCAGGGGAACACTGAAAAAGTGAGCATGGAGGTGAATGCAGTTACCTCAACTGTTAGAAGGAATTAATTTTTCTTCAGTCACCATGGCTATCAGCTAGGTTTATGTACAATGTCCTATAGGCCTTACCTGAACCAGTGATCTTTTGCCATGTCAGAAGTGCCTACGAAACCAAACATTTATTCTGATCCCCTGATCTCCCTGCTATGAACGATGATGTTTATCCCCAAGAACACTATTCCAATTTTAAGAAAGTGATGTGGTTTATTAGAAAACTCATGGATTTCCAAGCCAGAAAAACATTGATTCTAGGATGAATTTCAAGTTGATCATTTACTAACTCTGAGATCCTAGATAAGTAACTTATTTGTTTATTTTTAATGAATTTTATGTAGTTCCTTCATCTGTAAAATGAGTATAGTAATGGTAATTAATTTCACAGGTTTTATTGTGAGGATCAGACAAAATGAACATAAAGGACTGGCATATAGAAAACACTTATAAACTATTATAAACATAAATTATGATGATTATTTTCTCATGCCTTACAGTAAATGATGATATGATAGCAGAGTATCTGTAAACATATAAATATTCTTCTCCTAGAAAGTTTTGTTTGTTTCTTCTAGCTAGAGTTCTGGTCTTCTGAAAGAGTAGTTGGTATAATAGAAGATGGCCATGTTTGTCCCTTCATTAGTTTCATGCTTTCAGAAAGCCTACTGTGTGTCAGGTATTTGGAATACAGAAGTTAAATAACAAAGCCATGCCTCCCTTAAGCTTACATTTCTTGGCGAGGAGAAAGTAGGAAAATACACATGTAATGCCATGATCAATGCTATAAAGAAACATCAAGCAGTGTGAGGGGGCTAGAGAACAATATGGGATGACATTTAGATAGTGTGCCAAGTATTTTTTTTTCTTACAGAAAAAAATCCAAAAACACAGAAATGCCAGACATTAAAAAAAAAAACAAAACACTTTGACTGTAGAGAATTACTTGATTCTCAGGGGATGTAATCAAGTAGGGTGGCATTGTGGTCAAATGGAAGAAGCATGGATGCTGGAAAGCAGGAAACCTTATTTGTAGTCCCACCTATAGCACTGATTAGCTGGTACAATATGCAATTCACTTTTTCTGAGCTTCAGTTTTTTATTGGTCAAAACTACCATGTGTTTATTGAATGCCTGCTATGTGCCAGGTATTTGGAATAGGGAAATGAATATAACAAATCCTTGCTTTCATGAAATTTAATTTTTGTCAGAGATCATTGAACAAATATATATACATTATCAGTGACGGATGGTATAAAAATAAAAGGCAGGGTGAAGGAATGGGATGCTATAGTGAATGGCCTTTTAGATGGTATTCCTAGTATTTAATGCCTCTCTGATGGGTAATATAAAAGTAAGAATCTCAGTGAAATGAGGGGGCAAGTGATACAGAACCTTGGGAAGAGATAGAGGGACCAGCATACCGAGCCATCATGGGAATGGGATGGGCCAAATGTAGGGAAGGCAAGGAGGTTGGTGATGCTGGAGGCAAATAAGAAAGGGGTGAATGGGAGGAGATGAGGTTGCAGCTGTAGCCAATGCCACACATAGGCTTTGGATTTGGTCTAAGAAGGAAGGGGGCCACTGATCGGTTTCAGGTGGGGATAGACATGATCTGAATTATGAAAAGAATCACTCTAGTTGCTGTGTAGCAAATGTACTGGGTAGGGCCAAAGTGGAAGCAGAGAGACTAGTTCAAGAGACTATTTGCTGCAGAGGTCTACATGAAGGAGTAGGGTAGCCTATGCTAAGGTGCCAGGAAGGAGGTGAGAAGTAAATGTTGAAGGTTAAGTCTACCATGATCTGATAGATTGGATATGGATTTGAGAGAAGGAAAGGAGTCAAGGCTGCTCCAAAGCTTTTGCCTGAGCTACAGAGAATAGTGGTAATTCTGGGAATCCAGAATTCAGTTTTTTACAGGTGAACACTGAAGAGCTGTTGTGTCAAGACAGTTCCATTTGAGTCTGTAGTTAGGTAGGAAGTAGGGGGATAAACATTTGGGAGTTATCAGTATATATCTGATATATTTACAGCCAGGGGGCTGGGAAGGTAGCCTTTAGGACTCTCCAGTGTTTATAAATCAAAACTGGATGACGATCTAGCCGAGGGCTATTAGAAGACCCAAACAGTGATTTGGTAGGGATATTGGGACATTGTGGAGTACTGCAAGCCACATGAAAAAGTATCTGAAGGATATGGGGAAAGGAAAGGGCAAAATAAGAGTAAAAAGAAAGAATTTTATGAGAGGTACCAAAAATTAGGAGAACTGTGTCAAAGATATGAAAACCGCTATTCCAACAATTCTCATAGCTTACCTTAATTTTATAATCTGCTGTAAATAAATAGGTACTCATTTACTAATTGCTTAAAGATTGAGTATGTCACAAAAGCATGAATAACAAAGGAAGGAGAGTAACACATTTAAAATAGAAGTGTCCTAAATTCAGTAATTTTCAACTCAAATATATCATACTACATTTTTAGGCAAATGCGTTTCCCTTAAAAATATAAAGAAGCTCAACATAAAATTTTAATGAAAGTGTGTATGTAATTTATATGAGCAGAAAGGATGTGAAGATTTCATTTGGAAGAACAGGGTAGTAATAGATATGAAAAGAAGCCTACACATCACAGTTAAATGAGGTCAACTCTGTGGAATAATTTTGTTGTAAATATTTCTATGTTACAAAGCTGATTCCTAAGCAAAAGCCCGAGTGCTTTTCAAACTTTGCCATCCATCAAAACCAACTGGAAATTTTATTAAACAAATATTTCTGGGCCCCACACTCAGGGTTGCTAATTCATTAAGTCCGGTTTTGGCCCAAGTACCTGCATTTCTAACAAGTTCCTAAAATATCTGTTTCTGGTGGCCCCAAGATCATATTGTAGGAATTCATGTATAAATAACTTCCTATGGATAGAAGTCTTCTTTGTTAGGTTTATGAAATGCAATAATAATAATGGACTACTTCATATTCTCCATTTAATAATGTGCCAGGCACCATCCAAATCATTTTGAGCTCATCATCTCATTGAATATTCAAACAAACCTATGAGACAGGTTTTGTTTTATGTATATGAAAACTGAGGTTCTAAGGAGTTGAATAACTTGCCCAGAGTCATCAGCTAATGACTTATGAAGCTGATAATAAAACTTGATGTCTGCCAGAAAAATCCAGTCTAGAGCCTTGCTCCTCAAACTGTGCATCAGTATTGGTATCACCTGAAAACCAGTTAAAAATGTAGGATATGCCCCCACCCCATCCCAGAATTCATCAATTAGATGGTTTTCTTGGAGCAGTGTCCGTGGATGATTTGTGTGCACACTGAAGTCTGAGAACCATAAGTGTAGAGGGCTATTAAGAATGATTCTGAGCAGGAAGGCTATCAAAAGAACAGTGAGGGGAAGGAAGAATCTAGAAAAAGTGATAGTTGGGATTTTGTGTGCTATAACATCAGAATGCAAGGCATGCTACCCTGGAAATTAACTTATAGAGATGTTTGAAGTATGCAGGTTGAACCACACAAAACTGCCACTATTAAACTGGTTTTGACCTGTAAAAATAGCCTTAAGATAGATGGCAAATGAGTAATGCCAGCTGATGTGCTTTATTGAGAACAAATTCAAAGAACCAGAATCCTAACACTGTGTGTAGGCAAACCTGTATGTTGAATGGTTGTAACTTGTTACATTGCAGTTCTTGAGCAAAGGCTTGGAGTCTCAGCATATGTGAACCTTCTCTCTTAGTAGTGGTATGTTACCAACGATAGGTATCATAGCCATGTGCCCCATTTGACTGGGATCATTACCTGTTTTCACCTATTTATCCCAGGGTAATTATCAACAAACCCATTTTACTCTCAAAAGGGTTGCACTTCCAGTGATAAAATGTGTGGTCACCCAAATAATAAGAAAATTAGTAAAAAAAATTAATTCTTAAAAATATAAAAGATATTAAAAAATATATAATACATATATTAAAACAATAGCAAGATTGGGTGTGGAATATTTAAGACTTAAGCATTAATGATCTAAAATAAAGAAAGATTGTTGATCTTAGTTTGTCCTAAGATTTTTAAATAATCATCCATAATTCAATAGTGGAAAGACATATGATGAGCCTCAGAAGGACCTGGGTTTTGGTCATAATTTGATCATTCAGAATCTGGACAAATCAGTGGAATTCTCTGGGTCTCTGTTTCCTTATCTATGAAATAGAAATAGTAAAGTCAATTCCACTGGTCTCAAAGGCTTGCTGTGTGGATTATATGCTATAAAGTAATGGGAAGCATTTTAAAAGCAATAAAGATCTACACATAGTGCTATTACTGAGTCAATATCATGCTGTAGAGAAAGGAAAAATAAGGGAGCAAACAGGCAAATTTTGATGAAATACAAAACAGAGATTGTTGGGGCGCCTGGGTGGCTTAGTCGGCTAAGCGTCCGACTTTCGCTTAGGTCATGATCTCACGGTTCGTGATTTCGAGCCCCGCGTCGGGCTCTGTGCTGACTGCCAGCTCAGAGCCTGGAGCCTGTTTCAGAGTCTGTATCTCCCTCTCTCTCTGGCCCTCCCCTGCTCATGCTGTCTCTCTCTCTCTCTCTCTCCTAGAAATAAATAAAACTTAAAAAAAAAAAGAGAGATTGTTAATGATTTAAATGAAACTACCAGAGATAACTATTAGATTCATAGCTCATCCCTTTTCTTCATACGAGGGATGGCCACTCATTTTTAGTGAATTGTGTTTGGTAAATATTCTGCCTACCTTAATACACCTTAAGTGTGCCCCCTAATTAACATTTTAAATCAACATGAATTTATAAGAAGTGAAAATACACACCTAAACTTACTATGAGACTATTATTCCAAATATATATTTTAAATTATCTCTGAAATGAAGTATTGACTTCTGTCTGTAACTGAATTTGTACTTCTGATTAAGGAGGTGAGAGTTCATTTGATACTTCTACTCTCCTTTTGATAATGAGGCTGTATACATTTCTTGTCTGAGAGTGTTTGGGGAACAATTTGTTTAGTAGTCGGTGGCATACTTCCTGTTTCTAGATTTTTATCTTTTAAGGGTAAGATAGCAAACAAGGCAAAGACTGGCTGTCAGCAAATTGTCATGGGACCTGGAGGTGGTGGGGTTCCTGGATTTCCTGCTGACCTTAGGAAACCTGTTGACACTAATCTTTAGAGTCTTGTGATAAATGTGTTAAGAAATAGGTTTTTAACTGCACAGCAAAGGAAACAACCCACAAAACTGATAGGCAACCAACAGAATGGGAAAAGATAGTTGCAAATGACATATCAGATAAGGGGTTAATATCCAAAATCTATCAAGAACTCACCAAGCTCCACATCCAAAAAACAAACAACCCAGTGAAGAAATGGGCACAAGATATGAACAGACACTTCTCCAAAGAGAACATCCAGATGGCCAACAGACACATGAAACGATGCTCAGTGTCCCTCCTCATCAGGGAAATACACATCAAAACCACACTGAGATACCACCTCACGCCGGTCAGAGTGGCTAAAATGAGCAAATCAGAAGACTCTAGATGCTGGCAAGGATGTGGAGAAATGGGCACCCTCCTCCACTGTTGGTGGGAATGTAAACTGGTGCGGCCCCTCTGGAAAACAGTGTGGAGGTTCCTAAGGAAACTAACAATAGAACTCCCCTAGGACCCAGCAATAGCACTGCTAGGAATTTACCCAAGGGATACAGAAGTGCTGATGCATAGGACCACATGGACCCCAATGTTCATAGCAGCACTCTCCACAATAGCTAAAACATGGAAAGAGCCTAAGTGTCCATCAACAGACGAATGGATCAAGAAGATGTGGATTATCTATACCGTGGAATACTACATGGCAATGAGAAACAATGAAATCTGGCCATGTGTAGCAACATGGATGGACCTTGAGGGTGTTATGCTGAGCGAAATAAGTCAGGCAGAGAAGGACAAATATCATGTGTTTGCACGTATAAGAGGATTAGGAGGAACCTGAGGACCATGGGGGAGAAGAAGGGTGGAAATGGTGGGGGAAAGGGAGAGAGGCAAACCATGAGAGACTCTTGAATGCTGAGAAACAAACTGAGGACTGATGGATGTGAGGGGGAGGGGGTTGATGGGCATGGAGGAAGGCACTTGTGGGGATGAGCACTGGGGGTTATATGGAAACCAATTTGACAATAAACTATTTGTAAAAAAAAAAAAAAAGAAGAAGAAGAAAGAAAGAAAGAAATAGATTTTTAAAAAAACTGGGGTGTCTGGGTGGCTCAGGCAGTTAAGCATCTGACTCTTGATTTCAGCTCAGGTCCTGATCTCATGGTTTGTGAGATTGAGCTTTCTGTGGGACTCTGCATTGACAGTGTGGAGCCTGCTTGGGATTCTCTCTCTCTCTCTCTCTCTCTCTCTGCCCGTCTCTCTCTTTCTCTGTCTCTCTCTTTCTCCCTGCCCTTCCCCTACCCCTTCCTTCCCTCCCCCTCTATCTTTGCCTCTCTCTCTCTCAAAATAAATAAACAACAAAATAAAAGAAATAGATGTAAAAAAAAATGAATGCTTTTTTTGTTTGCTTATCCGGCATAGTTCTGTATAAACCATTAAGTCATGCCTAAGAACTTTTTTTTTTGTCACATCTTTCCTGGTTTCTTTGATACCCAGAAAAATTGAAAAAAATGCCCAGAATTGTTGAAATACACGTCATACTAAACTGATTGATTTAAGCATCTTTTGAAAGTTCTCTAGCTATGCCATGACCTGCATTTACCTAATATTTTGTCCATAGGTACTTTAATTTTATTTGTGAACTTGACAGTTGAGGCATGTGTGCGGCCAGTTAATTGCTTTAGTCCATCATTTGTGAGTACAGGGTAGTCAGACTTGTGACTCACTTATTCTACTTTTGTGTCAAACTAGGTACCTCTGTATTTTCTTTTCCCTTGAAGGACAGTGTTCCAAGTCTGTCAGTGTCCCAAATGTTCATATATTCCACCAAAGAATGACCAGGAAACACTGTGCCTTATGAAAGCAGTGATTCTGAAGCCTGTCCATTTGCTTGAATATATTAGAGTCCATAAAAAGCTTACTCACAGTTTAAAACCCGACTTTCTCCTTATTTCCATCTTTTGGATTGTCATTGTTTGCTCGGTTATAAAGTGGCTTGTTGACACCAAATATTTTAATAATTTGCTTCCAAGGCTTTGTGCCTATGCCTTTGAGAGGCTGGTGTAGTAATTAAACTGTCTTTTAGCTGAAATGCTTGCAAAGCGTCCAGTTCTGTGCCTGGCAGCTGGTGATGCATTATAGAGACATTGAGCTAATCGATTAAAACCGCAGAGGCATGGGAGTTGTCTGACAGCACTGTACTAGGATGAAATTAGTTGGAATTGCATGGTGAAATTAAGGGGAATGCAGCTGATTGCAGCCCTTCTGGGAGAATCCTGGGTGAGAGGGACACTGTGCGTTGATCCCTGTGTAATTAGGACAGCCATGTTTTAACAGTATTTCTAAAGTATTAAAATGGACTGGATAAATCAGCAGGGCTGCTTCCAGTGAACTTGGCATCCATCCACTGTGACTGAAATAACATGAAATTTTTCGGCTGCTAGAGAATGTGAAATTGGACTAATTGTCTTTTAACTAGTCTGCTCGACTGCTAGCCTGGAGCGGGACTGAATAGGCTGGTAGGACCGAGGCTGGGGTATGGGAAACTTAGATTCATGACTCTTTTTTTTTTCAGCCCATCTGAATGGATAACATCATCACATATTTAGACAACTCTGATTTGTATGGTCTCATCATTAGGATCCCTTACTAAATATTTTAAAATCCATTTTAAAGTAGAGTGCTTTGAATCAAAGAAAGCAGAAGTCTAACCCTGTCCCCTGGACTTATAATTATCATTCTTTCCATGCTTGAACATTGTTAGAATAGGGGAAACTTAGGAACTTGTAAATCACTCATCAGCTGTCCATGTGTGGCTCTGTCCCACATTCTATTCTGAGTAGGGCTCATTATGCAGAGAAGGAACATCGATACATATTACTGATTCTTTGTGTCAAACAAAGCCTTGTTCCATAATTGCTGATTGTTATGACTGGTTCAAATTCATACTTTACATGTGATTAAAGAGAGAGCCAGAGAAGTTAAAGCCGTGCCCATGGTCACAGACTTGGGTCGCTCAGGACTCAAGATTATTGTTCTCCTGTTCATTTCATCACAGTGAATTGCTAAGACCAGGTAGTATTCCGGGTTTAGCATTGTACTTTTCTGTGGATCCATAATAGTAGAACTTTAATGATGCGGCATCACTAAGTCTTAGAAAATTTGATTTCTTCTTTTTTTTTCAGCATTATTGAAGTCAACCAAACTTAAGTGTTGTCTACCACTATCAATTTATGTTCTAGAAGGTAATACAGGCATGTACACACACACACACACACACACACACACACACACGTGCACACATAAATCACATGTCAAGAATTCTCAGAGAAGTGTAGGAATCATTTGACCACATTTTCTGGCCTTCAGAAAGGTACAGAAATGACTCTCCACATCCCATCAGAAAGCCTCATACTAGGGACGCCTGGGTGGCTCAGTGGGTTAATCATCCAACTTCAGCTCAGGTCATGATCTCACGGTTCATGGGTTCGAGCCCCGCATTGGGCTCTGTGCTGACAGCTAGCTCAGAGCCTGGAGCCTGCTTCAGATTCTGTATCTCCCTCTCTCTCTGACCCTCCCCTTCCCACTCTTTCTCTCTCTCTCTCTCTCTCTCTCTCTCTTTCTCTCAGAAATAAATAAAACGTTAAAAAATTTTTTTAAAGAAAGCCTCATACTAGCCTGTATCATTTTGATCCAATAGACCATTTCTCGGGTTGAATTGCGCTGTGGCATTAGGTTGAGTATTAAGGGGCATCAGAGAAAACAGAAAGAAAAAAGCAAACATTAATCATTGTGCTGACTGCAAGACAGCTGTGGTTGCTATATATCAGATACTTTGTCTCTCAGGACCCATGGGAAAAGTTTCTTCTTGGTTCTTTAAGGGAATAATTATGCTTCTCTTCAGCCACTAGTGAGTCTGCATGTTAGAGATCTTGCAAACAATGTGAAGACCAGAGTTGTAGCATCCATCTGTCAAGTTCAGAGGACTTCATTGCATATACTTGGCTTTCTAAGCCTTCTCTTACCTTCCTCTTAATTTCTTATCCCTTTTCTCCTTTCTTCAGAGTTACTATTTTTTGTTCATTTACTGTATCTTCTTAAATTGCTTGCATCTTTATGAACTTTGTAAATCTTTTTAAAGTGTGGTATTAAAAAAGAAAAAAAAAATACTTCTCATACATGTTGCCTTCATCCCAAAGTGTACCCAACAAATACTAGAAGGAAAAAACATACAGTGTTAAATACACAGGTATTAATACTGTTTTCAGGAGAGTTCACATATGCCCTCCTGTTCAGCAGTTTTTTTGAGTAATAGTTTAAATGACTTAAAAGGCATTTCATAGAGACAGTGTCCAGTTTTTTTAAAGGTTTAATTCTGTATCATTTCTGTGACTTTGAGAATTACAAATAATTTGTATGTAGAGGCAATCCCAGAAATACATGATGCAGAGGTGGACAGTGGATGCCGGCATGGCTAGGAAACTGTAGATGTTGGTCAAATATAATTACATATTAATGGAAATGAATAGCTTCTGGTCTCTTCATTTATAGTAACTGATCCTCTATATTGAATATAATGTTTATTACTAGGGCAGAAATCACTGGCAGAAGATTATTTTTATATATCACCTTAAAAGTGATTTTTTTCAAGTATTATGATGAAGAATTTTTAAACAACACAACACATTCACTTGAGTAATGTGTAATGTTTTTGAACACTTACCATGTACCCATCACTCATCTACACATGTCATGTCAATATATCATTTAAAAATGTTAAATATATCATTTAATCTTCTCAGCATTCCTCTCTAGTAGGTATGAGCTCTCTCATTTTACAGATGAGGAAGCCAAGGCTTATAGAGGTGAAGTAACTTGCCCACAGACATGTAGCTAACAAGGGTCAGTTCTGACTGTTGAGCCCATGCCATAACCATTATAATAGTGTACACTTTGGAAAGGTCCAAAAAGATGGAAAGTCTGACTTTCTAAATGGCTTTCATGCCCATTTATTCTCCAAGTTTAATTAAAGGGCTTATGGAGTACTTGTTCCTATTCCTAGCATAGTCATATGGAGAATAAAAACATACTTTAAATAAAATATCCATTTGGCACTCAGAGCAATGTAAGAACCTGATTATCAGAAGTTGAGCTCAAATGGCATGAAGAATACAAAACCAATGAACGGTACTTGAGGCTGGCATTGTCAGATGGTGGGCTCCTTCCATGATTCCAAACCTTTGGACACATGGATGGGAAATGAACTTTGTAGTTCCTAGTCAGATGGGAACATGAGTGACCATTATCTGGTCTAAGACTTAAGGAATAATTTATTGTACATTTAAGATGACCCAGATAGTATATGGCAAACTCTTTCGCTATTGAGTAAAATGTTTTCTTATTCTGGTTTATCTGGATCATCCAAACTAAATCGCCTACCCCTAGAATGACAAATAGAGCCAACAGTAAACTGCGAGAGAAATAGGAATGCCGCTACCCTTTGTTCCATCTCCAACAGAATCTAGTGGAAATTCTTGAATAGGTTTCTTTCTCCCTCCCTATTCCTGTTCCTTGCCTGAGACTGTTCTCCCTCTCTAAGTCAGATTTGGGATAATTTTAAAGATGTGATGCAACAATTAGAATAGCTGTTCCAGGATTTGGCATCGGACAGAGCACAATATCCAGTCTGCAGAATCCATTCCACCTCCGAACTGAGCCTCCGTGGATTGCCTTTAGACAAAAAGGAGAGGAAGGAATGCAGGTAAATATTGTGCATCTCAGTTGTTCTTTAAGAGTGGAATCTTTTCTCTGTGGGGACCTTCAAGGCATTGTGAATAAATATTACATAAAATATGTGATAGTACAAGGGGGGGTGGGAAATGGAGAAAGTCTTGCTCAGCTTTGACAGGATCTTTATGCAAGATTCTGCCTTTTCTTGCAGTCCTGTCTTTGCCACACCCCTGAATCCCCTCATGTCGGTCGCACATTCCCCCTTCTGTGTGCCAGTCTGTTGCTCCCCACCTTCAGGGGCTCATGCTTGTGGCACCTCTTACGTCTCTTGCTCCCTACCTCCCACTCCTGCCACTCTTGTTTAAAAGTCTAAGCCTTCCGAAACCATGAGAGACTCTTGAATGCCGACAAAAACTGAGGACTGATGGATGTGGGGGGAGGCGGGATGGGCATGGAGGAGGGCACTTGTGGGGATGAGCACTGGGTGTTATGTGGAAACTAATTTGACAATAAACTATTTGTAAATAAAAAAAAATAAAAACATTTACAAATTAAAAAAAATTTTTTTTAATGTTTTATTTATTTCTAGGAGAGAGAAAGAGAGACAACGTGAGCAGGGGAGGGTCAGAGAGAGAGGGAGTGACAGACTCTGAAACAAGCTCCAGGCTCTGAGCTGGCAGCCAGCACAGAGCCCAATGCGGGGCTCGAACCCACGAACCATGAGATCATGACCTGAGCGAAAGTCGGATGCTTAACCAACTAAGCCACCCGGGTGCCCCTAAAAAATTTTTAAATAAACTTAAAAAAAGAAAAAAAAAGTCTAAGCCTTCCTTACTTTGTGAAAACAGAGAGTAGAATTGAAATCTTTATGCATACCACTCTTTCACCATTCCCCACTCATTAAGACTGAATTAGAGGCACTCTCCTATGAGCTGCGGCAGGGCGCTGCATCCTGTCTCCTGTCCTATCCTTTGGACTGTCATAGAACCTGCTGCACTGTTTTATGGGATGTCTTCAGTTTGTCTCCATTCTCCAGGCTGGGACACACTTGAAGGCCGGGACTATTACCCTTTCCTTCTGTGTCATGGTTTTAGTGTCTGCCATATGCCTGAAACACAGTCAGCTGAGCTCCGGAGATCAGGCACCCACCCATTTAAATGGTTGTACTAGGGCTTACCTCCAGCCTCTCAAGATCAATATTTTGCCAATGTGTTCCCTTGGTAGAATTACATATAATTATATCTCATACCTGGTAGGGTTTCTTTGATTTAATTAAGCACCGCCTGGAAAGTTATACACCTTTGTGTGGACCGTGCTTTTACTGACTCATTGCACTAACTGGCTGCAAATATAGAGATCATCATAGTTGCTTTTAAAAACTCTGTGATGCAGACAAGCAGGTGGACAGTGATGGAATGGAGATACGTCCTGTGTTGGTGCCCCCAAATGCTTTATTTAAAGCAATCTTCAGCTACCAGACACTTGCGCTTTTCCAGCTGAGGGAATGGTCTCCTTGTGGGGCCACAGAAAATTGGTATGAATGACGGACTCTGCCACCTCCTTCCCGTCGTCTCAAGCGATTGTGGCTGCAAATAGCACAGATGGGAGGGACTTTCTTGGCACTTCATCATCAAAATTTGGCTTTGTTCTTACTTTCCTATTAGGCGGTTTTTAAGTACACTACTTTCTTAGAACCTTTTCCACTGCAGGCCGAGGATTGACTTGCTCAGAGAATTATGTTTCTGAAATTGCCACTTTTCCCACTGTGAAGAAGATAGAAAAAGAAACAAAGGAATATCTCTTTGATGCAGTGGAAATAGGATATTTCGCCATAGTGAAATAGCAGCCATGAATTCTTTAAAATCAGCTCCTAAATGGGAGTTGGGCTACTTCCCGTGCAGAGAACAGTGGTTATCCCTGGAGTCATCCAGAAGATACATGGTTAGCGATGCTATGGGCAAAAAATCTAATTTGCAGATAGGATATTTATCTTTAGATAACAAAGGCCTGGAAATGCAATTTGTAATTTTAAAAATAGCTGCTCTATGAATATAGGTTAAAAGAAATGAACTTTGTAGTTTTGGAGTTATTTGTTGAGGGGGAAGGTGTATGAAAAGTGCTTTGGGAATAACTCTATCTCCCGGACATGCTGCAAAGCTTTCTTTGCTTTTCATTGTATGGGCATCTTGCTACAAGCTCATTTTGTTGTTAAACATGACGTTTTACAATGTAGATGACTCTAAGAATTTTTTAATGGAGCAATTTAGAACAGCTGCAAATGGCTCTGGAATTTCCAGGGATTAGTTGACAGACTTTTTTTGTGATTACAAACCCCACAGGGAGAGGAGGTGAGGCATGCGAGCCCCGGTAAGGTGCTGAGGAGCATCTGAGCAGGAAGAGAGACTAACAGAAGGCACAGAGATGGACAGACTGCCTGGCTGACTTCACGTTCCTGCTTTGATCTACCCCATTGCCTCCACATTTACCTCTCCCTTCCCTTCCACATTAACTTTGTTCTTTCCAAGTTAACTTCACTCACTCTCTCCATGGCTCCTTACTCCATATCTCTGAATTTGCTCACCCCTTTCCCTTCACATGCATGTCTCTCTCAGTCCTCGGTGCAAGTCTAGGGATGTTTCAAGCTGGCTCTCAACAGTATACCTTTACTCTGGTTTCCTCTCAACTTGAAGAAGTGATTAGAATTCAGAACTAAAAGGAATTTACTTTCTAGATTAGAAAGTGGAAGCTAAGGGGGATTAAAGGCTAATGAATGGTTGAAGAACTAGTGAATGGCACATCAAACTAGAACTCAGGGTTTCTTGAATTGAGTGCATGAATGTTCCACTAAGTTGGCCTAATCTGTTCTTTTATTTTGCACTTGTCAATGTATTGTTTTATTATGGTTTCAAGTGATTTTGCATGGGCAGTGCTTTTTTTTTTCTTTTTCCTCAGAGGAAATCAAAGCTAGTGAAGGGACTAAACATATCCCTTAGCAACAGTATCTACTATTTATTGGTCACTTGTTATGTGTGAGCAACTTGACAAATGGTTTAGCACTTCTTCCTTGCAGACATCCTGTGATGTGGGTTAGCCCAGAACAGGAAACTGGATTAGAGAGGTTAGCTGCCTGTGCAGCTCAGCATTGGTACGTGTGGGAGAGCCAGGTCTGTCTGGGTTGGATGCCCCATTTCTTAATGACCATTCCAGAGTCTGAGTCTGTAGCAGTGCCCGACAGTGACTTCTCATCTGTTTTGGGCCTTGAATATTTTTGATCTCTCCTCTCTGCTCTCTGAATTCTTTTTAACTAAGTACAGCCTTCTCTGAGTGTCTGGCTTTCCCCCCGACCAAAAGATATACATTGTAAGAGACTGCACAAGCCACTTGTTTATTCTCATTCAGGTTATATATGTTGCCCAGGAAGGATCAGATTGTTCAGAGATAGTTATGTGGAAATGATGAATGAGGCAGCGGTATTTCAAAATATGTTTTACACATTTTGAGTCATTATAGAACCTGAGTCCAGAATGGACCAACCTGCAGAAAGTTCAATGGTGCAGTGCTACCTAGCATAGTGTCTAGTACATGGAAGGTGATTAGTCAATGCTTGTTAGGTAGACAGATGAAAGAAAAGAATAATTTTATGAAATAAGGGTATCATTCATAGAACATAACTGTGTTTCCCAGTTATCAAAGGGGAGAAATAATGATACATATCATTTTTTTATGTTGGAGCTGTGCCAGGTACCATAGTAAGTGCTATACATAGATAATTGCACATAATCCTTATCATCTATGTCATCATGCCTGTTTTGCAGATGAGAAAATGGGGTGCTAAAGCACTTAAATCATTTTCACAAACTATGTGCTTAGTACGTTTTGGAGCCAGGATTGAATGGAGGAGTTCTAACTCCAGAACTTCTGCTTTTGACCATGATGTTGCTATTGTGTGAGTGAGTGTAAGTGTTTGTGTATGAGCATGTGAACACAAGCATATTTTATATATGCACACAGACATCTATCTCACTGTCTCTATCTCTGTCTCTCACTCACAGATATATAATTTGATGCCTGTTCTATCCCTGGAAAACTATAAGAATGACACCCTGTCCTTCATGACACCCAGCATGATGACTTTGATAACCTACCCTTGCCAACTTCCTGTGCCTGTACACTACCGCCTGACATTGGCTGAGGTCTTTCATGGCCTGACTGTATTTTCCATTAAAATGCTGCCCTTTCTCAGAGACTCCTATCTAACAGGTCTTCCCATCACAACCTTGAGCTGCCAAGTGGATGTAGTCTTTTGTACGATTGGGCATCCTCTTAAGGGAAGTGGAGTTTAAACTCTTTTCCACAGCTTTCTGGGAGCTACATGTTTCATGACCAATTCCATCAGAAAAAGGACAGCTCAATATATGTGTAGTTTTTCATTCTAAAAACCTTGAACATAACTATCACAGCTTTTAAAATTGTCTGTATTTGTGTTACCTGCCAGGACTGTCCACTATTAGCCCGAGGTTCTATGTAATATTCACAGTTCGGGTTATCAGTGGAAACCAAAACTCTAGAAAATAGACCCTGGAGGTACAGGCATGCTTTCTATTCCAGGATTATATTTCACTTGTCTGGGCATGGAATGGAAGTAGAGAAGAAAAATCCAAAGCAGGGGTCGGTACCCCTAGGAAAGACAGCAAAGCTAGGGAGAGGCTAGCTTAAAGCATGCAGAATCTTCAAGAAAGAGGGTGTTAAGCATGTTTTTCTCCTGTGTGAGTGTACACTTGATGGGATTAATAACAGATTTACGAAGTTCAAATGATGTATGGATAAATGGACACATATGCTTAATGCTAACAGGCAGTTGTGTGGGTGTGTGAACAAAATACACCCTGGTTCATTTCAGCAGTTGCACTTGCTTCCTGCCAGTTGGCTAATCAACTGGTTGTTCACCTTGGAAATAAGAAAAATAGCCAAAACCTTCTTGATGTACCGTCCACATTAAAAAAGCAAAAGAGGTTTAAAAAAATTGGATTTTTTATAAGTGGTGTGCTCTCTTCCAATAGCTGGACGCTTTGCCCTCAGAATCTGATTTGCCACAGAGCTCAGGGACTCATTTCGTGGAAACCTAATGTTTCTCCTCTGTGCAACAAGGAATGGAATTGCAAAGCACCTGAATAATCCCCATGTGATACAGCAATTTTAAACCAGCAGCATAATTGTTGCAGATTTCCAGAGAGATACAAAGAATGTGGTAAAGCAGATTCTCAAGTAGAAAGGCCTGTTTGGACCCAGTGCGCTTTTTCATGACTGGATTTACAAGTCATGTGGAGGGTGAAGTCTACAAGTGGCGTCTAATTGTCCCTCTTAATATGTCCAGATTCTGCAGTGTGAATGGCTTTAATCTGCAAGGTAAATGGAAGCAACCCATCTCATTCTGGATTGAATTGTAGGTTCAGTGCACCCTAGAGAGCCAGAGGGGAAAGTTCAACCCCTCTGCTTAATTTACTAGGCAGGCTAGCTTTCTAGTTCCAGGGTTTAAAAGTAGATCAACTTCTGTTTGGATAACAGATGAGGACGCTGTAAGGAAGAAGCTTTATGGAGGTATGGTGATGCTGCAGATAGGTGCTTGCGCCTGGCTTTCTATATTGTAGTTTTAAAGGCTTCATATCTCAGCTTGGGCTTTATGTAGGGATGCCAGGTTTGAGGCACATCTGTTTCCTCTGATGGTAATGCAGGGCAGGGCCGCGTTAGGCAAGCAGTCTGTTCCTAATGCATTTAAAGTCTCAGAAAGCCAACGGTGATTTTATAACTGCAGCCTGGATTTATTTTCCTCCAGCTTCAGCCTCAAGATGAGGAAGGAAGAAATGAAATTTTAATAGAAGGAGGTTAGGATGAAATTCCTAGTTAGTTAAAAATTAAATTAGCTAGAGATTCTGTTTATTGTGAAAGTCATGCAAGATTCGCTGGTTTTATGTTTTTGAGGTATTTCACTTTCCGTTCAGGTACAAGCTGTCAATCAAAGCTAATCAAACTGGCACAGTTAACATGATACATCATAAAACTTCACAATAATGTCAACCTGTAATTCTGTCAATCTGGTTAAGGGAAATGGGCTAAAAACAATATTGTCATTTTGTAATAACACTTGGAAGGTGTTACAGAATAATGTTGCCATCATCTCCTGTAACTGTGCCTGACTCTAGTTGAGGCGGCCCTTGCTGACAAATGGCCAGGTGGTCAAAGCCTTTCCTTGCTCTCATTCCTTATAAGATTTGGAGTAGGGCCACATAAGTGAAGGATGCTGCCTTACAGCATTTGTCCAGGCTGACCCCTCTTTGGTACACAAAAGGATGCATTTCACACAACAGTGCCAGTAGTTCCTACTACGTGACTCATGTAGTACTATATGCATGGGCATTGAGGCATTGAGTATTCTTATTTATTCAATCAGCATACTTATTATACATATGCTCTCTTTTTATGAACTTACATTCTGGAGTATTTCAAAAGCATCCATTTGAAAAAGCGCCATGCTTTATAGTAAAACACAGGCTGCCCATTACACAGAGCGATAAAGCACGGCTCCCTCTGCAAACTTGATGCTTTGCTTCAGAACCAGAGGCCGTTCTGTTTTTTTGTTGAATTAGAGAGGATAATAGACTCTGTCAACTCAGGAAGACCTTAAACTTAGGCTCGGTTTAACCTTGATGTTCCCTGGGAATCCTTGCGTGGATATGTGGACCCCCTTCAGTTCGCAGATCTTCCTTGTGGCCAGTATGACTAGATTTTAATTCTTAAATACTCCTTTCTGTCCTCAAAACAAACACACATAAAACAGCACAGCAACAACACATAAGTAACCCTATACATTTGTATTACAGATACAGGCTCGATATTTTTTCTTTATTTTAAATATGGCCTGGAGCACCTGGGTGACTCAGTTGGTTAAGCATCCTACTTCGGCTCAGGTCTTGATATCACGGTTTGTGAGTTTGAGTCTCACATCATGCTCTGTGCTGACAGCTCAGAGCCTGAAGCCTGCTTTGGAATCTGTGTCTCCCTCTCTCCCTGCCCCTCTCCTGCTCATGGGCACATGCACACACTCTGTCTCTCTCTCAAAATGAATAAACATAAATAAATGAATGAATGAGTGAATGAATGAATGATTAAATAAATAAATAAATAATGCCCTGAAATTTTTTTTTCCAGAAAACGAACTTTATGTAAAAAAAATAGTTTTGGCCACTTGGTGTTTTTCAATTTTTATTTTTTATTACTGTACTAAAACTGAGGAGATGTCTTGCAAAAACATCTTTCCTGAAAGCATAAATAGGGACATGTAGATCTTCTTGGTTTGACATCAGACCAGCAGTCCCGGCACAGCTCCTTCTTACTCTCCCTTTCACGGGGCATATTTCATAAATGGCTGAAGTACATGAATTTTGGTATTCCAGTCTAAGGCTCCTTATGCATTTTCTAGAATGTATTTTGTTGCATGACAAACTACTTTGGGGGAATTGTTCTAACTAGGTATATCAGTGTTCAAGACTGAGAGATGCTCAGCTTGCCACATTTAATGGGGGATATTTTTAAAGTTGCAGAATGATACAAGGAAGACCAAGAAGTAGTCTTAGCAATACCATAATTGTCCTTGGTAGTCTGACATTCAGACTATAACTGTCCTGCCATTTGTCTCAGTAGCAGCTCTGCTGACCCATCAGATACTCTAGTTAATTGTTTCCTCAATGGTGAACATCTCTTGTTGGCTATTGTAGACATGAGGCCTACCCAAGTTCTTTTTTTTTTTTTTGGCTGACTCTCCTTATTTCTTCAACTTACTCCTTCTCTGCTTACTGGCCCCTAAATGGTTAAAAACCTGAGGATGTGGATAATAAAGCTGGAATCTAATGAATTAGAGAACACATTTTGAAAAATTATTTTAAAAATGTGGGTGAGAGTTATTGTAAAACTTACTTGAAAGCAACGAAAGAGGAAGGTGAACACAAAGACGGTGAAATCCATCCCTTCCTCTTTCCCTCCTTGCCTCCTTTTCTCAAGTAAACATTTATTTAGCATGTTTAGGTTGCAAAATGTTGATGGCAATGAAGATAGTATTATAATGTTCTCAAAAACCTTTTGAAAATAAAAACAATGTTACTTAAGTAATTTAATGAATATAATGATGGAAAAACAAAAGAGAAAACACTTAGGATGGCAACCAGCTTTTTCTTAATGAGTTGTCTTTTTTTTTTTTTTTTAATTCCAGTATAGTTAACATCCAGTGATCTATTAGTTTCAGGCATACAATATATGATTCAACATTTCCATATATTACTCAGTGCTCTTCATATAAGTGTACTTTTAACCCCCTTCATCTATTTCACCCATCCTCCCTACCCACCTACCCTCTGGTAAACATCTGTCTATTCTCTAAAGTTAAGAATCTGTTTCTTGGTTTGTCTCTCTTTTTCCCTTTGTTCATTTTGTTGTTGTTGCTGTTTCTTAAATTCCACATATGAGTAAGATCATATGGTATTTGTCTCTCTCTGACTGGCTTATTTTGCTTAGCAGTATACTCTCTGGATCCGTCCATGTTGTTTCAAATGGCAAAATTTTGTTCTTTTTTTATGGCTGAATAATATCACATGGTTTGCGGGTATGTTTCTGTGTGTATGTATATATGTGTGTGTGTGTATATTCGTGTGTGTGTGTGTGTATGTACATTACTTTATCCATGCATCTTTCAATGGACACATGGACTGCTTCCATAGTTTGGCTATTGTAAATAATGCCTTCTTGATAAGTTCTGAAGAGGGATGTTAAATAATATGATGGAAAGCTTAATATAACACCAAGTAATAGATGGAAAGACAAGATTTCTTATGAGTAGTAGATAAATTACCTTGAAAAGGATGAAGGATAGGATCTTAATATAAAAGGATATAATTAACTGAAAAGAGATGCAAAAATGCAAATATTAAAGTACTATAATTGGCTTAATGGCCAAGTGCAAGAGGTAAAAATAATTTACTGCCAGCAATAGCTCAGGGTTCAGAATTAAGAAGTTAGAGTAAGAAGGCAATATACGACAAGACTAGGTTTGTTAGTGATTGGATAATTTGAGGTGAAGCAGACTTTGGTCACTCAACTATGGTTCAGTAGTCCATTAAGGTAACATTTATTGAACAGTTGTGGACAGCATACTGTGCAGGTGTTAAGGAAGGAAGGATGTGTTCACACATAACTGTAAAACATGGTAGATGGTGATGGTGCCATGAGAAATATGCAACTTTTGTGCAACTGAAGTTCCAAGGAGGGAAAGCCTACTTCTAGCCTGGGAAGCAGGAAACAGCCCCATGGAAAATGTTTCCTTGGTTTCCATTGCACTGAAGCTGTGGTTGTCCGAAATCTTCACCATGAAAGCATGGTTTGACTCTGTCTTACTTCTCTAACCTTTACTCTATCTCTATTCTTCACCTCCCCACAGGCTTCTTTTTAATGTTTTGAACTCTTCTTTCCCTCCACTGTCTTCAGATACAGGTACTTCTGTCTAGAATACTCTTTTCCAGTGCCCCATCCTTTGACCTGTTTTTCTTTGATTGTCACTTCCTGTCTCATCTAAAGGGTAACTTCCACAGGGAAGCCTTTTTGATGCCCCATTCTAGATCCTGTTCCTTTATTGTAAACTCTCAAGAGCCTACCTCTTTCCCTTCGTAGCTCTTAAGATTATACATCTGTTAGCATGGTGGATTATTTAATATCTCTCCCCCACTGACTGTATAGGCTCCATGAAAGAAGGGGTAGTGTCTGTTTTGCTTCACTTCTTATTGCTAGGTCCTGTTAATTGACAATAAAGGCATCTGTACTTTTTAAATAAAGGAGTTTCTATGTTGGGAAATTCTTTCATTCTCCCAAGTAGAGGATATGCACAGACTTAGATTTCTTTTCTTTTTTTTTTTTTTTTAATTTTATTTATTTCTAGGAGACAGAGAGAAACAGCGTGAGCAGGGAAGGGTCAGAGAGAGAGGGAGTCACAGACTGAAACAGGCTCCAGGCTCCGAGCTGGCAGTCAGCACAGAGCCCGACGCGGGGCTCGAACCCACGAACTGCGAGATCATGACCTAAGCGAAAGTCGGACGCTTAACCGACTAAGCCACCCAGGCGCCCCATGAGACTTAGATTTCTGTAAGAGATACTCTTTTTCCATTGAAGATGTTGCTGCTGTTTTAATGTCTCCGTATATCTATATTTGTATCTATATCTAGATAGATAGATGATAGATAGATAGATAGATAGATAGATAGATAGATAGACAGACAGATGTACACGTATCCCAATAAACACACACATACCTTCGTTGGTTGTGAAAATTTTACCTATAAGATGGTAATTTTATTTCAGAAACTCAAGTTCTTCCACATCTTGTGTTGTGTCTTTGCAAGATTCCTTTCCTGGTGTTAATTCAAAGTATTGATTTAAATCTTTGAAGCCCACTGGAGTTCTGTATGTCTTAGATAATATAGTCCTAACAGATGAGGGCACATGGGGTCCAGCTGAGAACCACCACAATGTCTATTATGTCTGGATGTGGATGTAACTACCTAGGTCATACAGATCTATATCCAGATTTGTAAAGTCTGCAGAAAAAGAAAAATGGTGTCTTATGATGACTATAGAGTTCTGAGTAGAAATTTACTCAATTGTATTGTTTTGGTTCATAAACTAAACAAAAATAAAGCTATACTACCTATAACATGTTGAGAACATAGGTTTGTAATGCATTTTGCCTCTTTCTAATCCTAGTGCTGCCATTTAATGAATGTTACCTGAGCAAGTTACCTGACTGCCATTGCCTTGATTTCTTTACCTGTAAAATAAACAACTTATCCTCTGGGTTCTTGTGAGCATTAACACATTAATACATACAAAACACTTAGATTTATACTATGTATATCATAAGTTCCCAATAAATAACACTTAAAATAATATTCTGAAAACGGTAATACTGTTACTCAGAACCTAACAAAAATCATAGAATAAAAGTCCCTCTTTCCCATCATGAATAAAAGACGACTTTTGTCCGTAGCTCTCCCTTTTACTCTCATTTATCATTCCTTCTTACTTGGAGACACTGGGTATGTATTTCACTGGAAACACTGCTCCCTAGCCAAATGCTACCCATGATCTTCAGTAATTTGACTCATGGCCGCCACAGGCAAGTAAATTAAAAAATAAATAAACATACCAAAACAAACATGCTGAAATAAATATTTTGGGGTCCTCGGTCCTGCTGTCAGGAACCCTGCAGCTGGCATATAGAAAGAATCTTCTTTCCATTAGGAAGAAATGGGAGCACTGACATTTCCTGCTCTTTCAGGAGAGCCTTTCTAAGTTCGCTAGTTCGCTGGTGTCGGAGTCTTGTGCCGCCAGTGCCGTGAAAGAAGCCTTATTTATCATCACGGCGAGTGTCGCTTCAACTGTTCGACGTTTTCCACACGGCTTTAGATGAATCCCTTGCAGCCCCCCTTTCACATTGGCTTTGTAACAGTTTACATACTTGGGGGTTAATCACACACTGTGCAATGGATGGAGCAATTGGTTAGTACCATTTCTGAGGCACTTCCTGCCATGAAAGGTCTGTTGTGGTTTCCACTCAACCGCCCAGATGTTCACTTGTTTTTTGTTTGGTTGGTTTTTCCAATTAGCTCTTTCCAATGAAGTTTCAGGGAAAGCTTCCCAAACTGCTCCTTAGTGACATTTTTGCTTTCTCAAGACTTACCAGTGTTCTATAAGTTTTAGAAATTACTGTAATTTCACTGACCAGTTTACTTCATATGAATAAACCAGTATGGTGAGAACCAAGAATATATTTATTTCTACCTCTTACTACCTTTCCTCATAACAAGCTCTATCCTGTCCTTTATGCTTGGTCTGTGAGTATATGCCAAGTGCAAAGACAACACACTATTTATTTTAAAGGATTGTGGGGAGATGGTGTATAGACAGAAATAGAGCTTAATAATCATTTGTCTAAGCTATGAGGTTCCCATATAAATGAACAGAAGCAACAAATATTAATTACACTCTGAACTGCATTTTTTAACTAAGCATGATACCTAGATTTTGAAAAATGAGAAAAACAGAAACAGAAATGATCCTTCTTTATTTTCCTATTGCCCAATCCTAACCACATCCCTTAATGGTGACTGCTTTACAGGGTGGCCTGGGAGCCTATATTCCTTTTATAAATGACATCCCCCCAGTTACCTTAAATTGGTATGCAATTAAAAAAAAAAACACAGTGGGCTTTCTATGCCAATGAAAATTAATGACAGGTCCACTTGCACCCTTTCCAGTGGATTCATACCCTAAGGCCCAAATAGAGAATTTCTGTAGTTAACCATAGTCCTATGCTCATACACCAATGTTACATTGGAGTATCATTGTGAATGTGTTACTTAGGCCACTTGATACTCATCTGCTTTCCTCCTAATGTCCGTATTACAATTTTTCTCTGAGCTACTATCCTTATCCTACATCTAAGCCCCTGAAGTTAGGTAGAGTTGTTTCCAATGTGATATCAGGAATGATTTGTGATTTAGTTTTTCCAGGTAGTGTTCTGGATGCCCCTGGCTATGTCTTGTTTAATGGTTTAGCAATAAACATAGGAGCCCTTTGATGAGACTATTAGGGAAAAAAAAAAAAAAAAGAAAAAAAAAAGCACACTCTTTTCTCTGGTTTTGAACCTGAGAAGATAAGGCTTTGTTGGGATTGTCATGGTGATGGTGGTAAGCCATCTTACCCCTTCATGGAGTGGTAGAGACTTGAAGATGGAGAGAAATTTGATCTTTCTGATACTGAGTCCCTAAATAAAACATTGTCTAAAATTCTAGTTGCCAAGCCTGAGTGCCTCCCTGCCTTCCTACCTACCTGCCTTCCTTCCTTCCTCCTTCCTTCTTCATTCTAATGTACTTAACTCTAAGCTGAGTTGGATTTTTTGTGGATGTGCTTAATTTTGTGCTTAGTTGAATTCTCTCTCTCTTTCAATTAGAAAAACTTTATTACCAGAAAGAGAGAGAGAATCATGGAGAGGGGAAACCAAAGATAAAATATATGGGATTCTATAGCATGTTTTCCTTAGGAGTAGAACAAAATTAAGATCTAGAAAAATATTTGGAACATTATTCAATGGCATTCAATGAATTATTGCAATTGTTCAGTTCAATATATTAGTTTCTGAGTAGGAAGTAATTTTGTAAGCACCAAGCACATGTGTTATAGTCAGACAAAAGATGTGGGTTTAATATAGATGTGGGTCTTCCTTAGTATAATTCAGAACCATGACACAGAGGTTAACTTTTAAATTTGGAGAAAGACAAGATTTGCCAAAAATTTCAGGTAACTCTGTAAGACCACTCACAATATGTTAATTAAAATGGACTTTGGAAATCTTGTGTGTGTGTGTGTGTGTGTGTGTGTGTGTGTGTTTAAAAAGCTTTCAAAGATTTGAGTTTAAATTTTATTAGAAACTTGAACATCTTTAAGAATGTCTAGAATAGTTGTTTGATAGTTAGCTCTAGAAGTCATTTCCAGATACGTTTAGGAGAGAATTCAAAATTGCATTTTAACTTTAACAGTCAGAGGTCTACAAGTTGAGCTTTTTATTGCTCTTCATATTTTGAAGTTGGGGTAGTAAAACAGAGCTTGCTTTCAACAACTACTATATAATATCAGCCTAACGATCATAGTGAATATTGATTTTTGACATTTAATAATGCTATTGGCATCTGAAACATTCCTTGAATTACCACAGCTTGACCTAGCACGCTACTTGAAGCATAAAACGTATGTCCCATGAGTTGCCTGGGTGGCCCAGTCTGCTAAGCGTCCAACTCTTTATCATGGCTCAGGTCTTGATCTCATGGTTCATGAGACTGAGCCCCAAGTCTTGCTCTGTACTGACAGAGCAGAGCCTGCTTGGGATTCTTTCTCTCTCCCTGTCTCTGCCCCTTCCTTGCTTACATGGTTTTTTGTTGTTGTTCTCTCTCTAAATACATAACCTTTTTTAAAAAGTGTATTCTACTTTAAAGTTTGACAAACTTTACAATTCTACCCTGATATTAACAAACATGGAATATAGTAGGAAATCCCATAAGACTTCAGGTCAGTGGTCTGCGCTGCCCAGTCTCTCCCAAAGCTGACATGATGGGTGCTCTTGGACAACTTGAACATTCAAATGTCACTTGGGTTTGAATTCAACTGCATAAACACTGGCATACATGTTTACATGCTTTTGTAGTATTATTAAAACTCTCAGGCAAAGAAATTTAGGTATTTTCAAGTATAAAAACAATACTAGGGATGAAACAAATTAGCAGTGTAAACTGTTAATTCTTTAAGGACCATAATAGTGTTAACATGTGACAGATTTTTTTTAATGTCATAAATCAGTAGGCATGTTCATTTTTAGTAGTTTGAGCTTATCATGTTTTTCTCATGCCCTATTCATAGGCACTAACTTTCTTATAGCTACACTAATATCTTTTCATTTAATCTAAAAGAAATGGACCAACAGTTGTTCCAAGTGAACATTGATCTATTTCTAACCTAATTTGTAAATGAGAGTTGGTGTGCATTCCTGCTCAGGGTCTGCCTCTTGGCTTTATAACAACAGGCACTATGTGTGTTTGAGTCACCAACTTATTCTCAGGATCCGATTGGATTCTCAGTAAATGTTGACTAAATGAATAATGATTCAAATAAGCCACATAAAGAGAATTTTGAAAAGGGTTTGGGGGGGGTGGTGTTGGAACATAATAGCTGGTAAGTAGGTGAATGCAAACATATTTTTTTCCTACTAGGAAGAGTCATTATTAAGAAATTAGGAAGAATACTTAGAGGGAAACACTGTAGTAAATAGAAACCTTGGAGCACAGTGAAATGAATAGGTTAAGACCCAAAAGAGTGATGATATATCTAGTCCTGTAGTAGTCAACTGAGTGAAACTCACAAAGTGATAGATGGTGATTCAGAAATTAACAAGGGTCTGTGGTAGCTGGAATGAAATTGAAATGAATGGTAACATGGGGGAAAATGGTGAAATACAATGATTGTTTTGAGTCTATGCATCAAAATATAGAAAGTAGCTGGTGAAAGAAACTGAGAGAATTATTTTTAGATTTTAGAAAAGCATAGTTGGAAATACACTAGAAAGTCATAAAAATAAAACATAGACCTAAACTTTTATGAGATTAAAGTACCCCCAAAGTTAAGCAGAGTTTGAGAGAAATACCTTTATTACCACTAATGATCTGCATTACTGCAAATGCTACCAGCAATAGTGGCAACCAATGCTAATGCCTACACAGTGCTGACCTGATTAGTTCAGAAATTTCTATAGTAGGCAAAGGTATCTGAGTTTTCATGATTCTTTTTCCCATTTTCTATTTCCACATATGGCAATCAAACTCTATATTTTAGAGTCCTGAAATGGTGTGGTAGTGTTTCAAAGTGCTTTTAAGCTTCTTCACTGTTATTACCACCTTTATATTCTTTTCTGTCAAGATCAGAAAGATGGTCAGCATCTAGGACCTTCATCAAGCTGAGTCACCTATAAAAATGACATCTCACAACTATTATATCTGGAAAAGCTCTTTGTGTTTGATGACTTTTAGCCATTACAACTTGTGCTTAACTATACAAAATATACTTTAGAACTTTATCCCCCGATGCTTTTCCTCTTTTTAATTCTTAAAATAGGGTGGTGAAATTTAGAACCTTCATTCCAGGCGTTTCTTGTGACTTTTTAATGCTGAGTAGGATTGTTGTACATCAACAGGGAGAGAGAGAGAGAGAGAGAGAGAACCAAGATAATCTTCAGGATAATTAATGTAAAAGAACAGTCCATTATAGGTTTATAATTTACAGAGGAAAATTAGAACTCACTTGGAAGTTCACCTCCTTGAGGAAATCTATCGTGAATTCTATAGCATTTGAGACACTATTGTAAAATGCTATAAAATACTTTGTAAATTTCGAACTCCTACTCACACTATAAAAGATCAAGGCTCAGGCTACATCTGTTACACTTGTTAAGAAACATTACTACATAGGATTAGGTAATCAAAATTGATCCACCGTTTTTAGTTTCTTTTCTGGATTTTTCCAAGACCACTGGGGAATAATGAAAGATGGCAGTTGCTGAATATAGCAAAAGTAGATTAGTATTCTAAAATAAATAATAGAAAACCAAGTAAGAGCTCTTGTCTCAACACAGCTATTCATAGCATTGAAGGATAGATGCTTTAGGGAAAGGAAGTGATAGATCCTATGAGTATCATGATACTGTTTTTGGAAGAACAACAGTCATGCTAAATAAAGAAAGAAAGTAACATATCTTCAATTCCAATAATTGGTCTAGTGCTTTTGTTGTTGATAGAAGATAGTTATTTATTGAACAGAAAAGTACAGGGATTTACTATAAAGCTTTGATTCTCACTTTTTATTTAATGACTCATGTTAAGGTCTTGAGAGAACCCCTGAGCTGCTCTGCTTCAGAGTTTGCTATTGGGAACCTTCCATAAGATTTAATGTGGAACTTGAAGTTCAACTAATGATAATAGTTCCATACTTGATGAGATGGTTGGAATCCTCTGTGGATAAATTATTCAAACTATTTTATTCAAGTCATTATTCAAACTATTCTAGTTTGAATCTTGTTTTACAAAGTCATCTTTTTAAATTATAATTTATTATCAAATTGACTTCCATACAACACCCAGTGCTCATCCTACCAAGTGCCATCCACTTTCCCCTCTGCCCCACCTCCAACCAACCTTCAGTTTATTCTCTGTATTTAAGAGTCTCTTGTGGTTTGCCTCCTTCCCTCTGTGTTTGGAACTATTTTTCCCCTTCCCTTCTCCCATGGTTTTCTGTTAAGTTTCTCAAGATCCATATATGAGTGAAAACATATATCTGTCTTTTCTCTGACTGACTTATTTCACTTAGCATAACACCCTCCAGTTCCATCCTCGTTGCTGCAAATGGCATGATTTTATTCTTTCTCATTGCTAAGTAGTATTCTATTGCATGTATATACCACATCTTCTTTATCCATCCATCAATTGATGGGCATTTAGGCTCTTTCCATAATACTAGGTCATCTTAATCTTACAGAAAGTCCTCAAACACACTTGTTTCCTTACATTAGTAACTATGGAATATGGCAAGTATGCCAAAATGGCAGGATGTGATTGGCGTATGACTGAATAATATCTAGTGGCCTGAATTTTCCTCTCTATACTTATTTTTTATGTCACCTTTTAACAATAAGGAATTTGGACTAAAAACAAAACACGATATGTCTTCTCAGAGCTGCATGTGTAACGTTGACCTATTGTTAATTTTTGAGCTTTTGCTCAGAGAAATTATTGGTACTATTAATATTTTAGCTTAAAATACTCATTTCTAAGTAGCAAAATGGTATTAACTGGACTTATTTAGTATAATAATAAGCAATGAGGAAATACTTTAATGTAAGAGATTACATGTGTGTTTATTTCAGTTTGCATAATAACACCTCCCTCTATTTGGAAATAACTCTTTTAACAAATGTTCCCAGGCTTGATAAAATTATTATGTAAATTTCATATGTATGCAGACCCTAAATAAGAAGGAATCCTTACTGTCTCATTTGGAGTCAGAATTTCAGAAGTCCTAGACAGTTACAGATATTCAGTTCCCATTACATACATAGTTATCTGTTTTTTCTTCTAGGTTTATTAAGATATATAGGGATACAATATTGTGTAAGTTTAAAGTGTACAGTGTACTGACAATATACTTATATATTGCAAAATAATTACCACCATAGTGTTAGCTAACACCTCCATCACATCACATGATTACCATTTCTTTTACAGTTATCTGTTAATGTCCAGAAGTTGATGTGGATGTGTCTTGAAGTAGAAGTAGATAAAAGGCGATAAGTAACTAGGCAAATAATCACACTGCCCCAGAGAAAGGGAAAGATTAAAGAGCTAGAGAAAATGAGATATATGTTTTTCAGAGGGTGACATCCATTCAGTCCAATGGATGAGTTGTCTTTTTTCTTGAATCGTTATTGTATTACAAATAAATAATACTGTAATTGCTTTTTTCCATAAATGATTACATAATTGCTTTGCCTCCCGAATTAGCTATATTTACGTAATCAGAGAAGAAAGTAATTAGAATAACTTACTTGCCAAATTTGCCTAAATATTCTAAGGCAGTTCTGTTTTTAATGAAATATCTACCACTGTGGAAATTAGTATAAAAGCAACTGACTTTAATCTACATAGGATGTTCTCACTTTACAACAACCAAAAAAGGGGATTGTCATTTTTCTCCTAAAATCAATTTGGATTTTACTGTGAATGGAGTTTTTATGAACAACTTGATTTTTTGAAAGTCAGGAGCTATGCTTGATTTAAAAAAAAAATGTGTAGTACCTTCTGATGACATTTTCACTACAACTAAATAGTATGTGGGAGAACTATTCTTAAAATACGTATTTGGAAATGAAGAAATTGATTACAACTATATGCAGGTTCTATAGCCTTTTAAAAACACCACTATCATGTTTTTAAGTGAATGACTAATCATTAGTACACCAGATGCTTCAAGGTCTCATTGGATTTTCCAGACTCTTTCCACCATTGAGTTTATATCATACTGGACTAACCACATTGTCTGTTTGGGAAACATGTCCACCAGGTGTTCCAATTGACACAGTAATTTCAAAGAAAAGTTTTGCTGCTTCTTGTATTCCTGGTATTCTCTGAATTTGTAAGTTCATGACAAGCAATAGTATTGGACGTTAAGTTCTTGGACTTAAAATATTCTGGCTAGGAGCAGAGAAGAGTGTGGTTGCATGCTTTTGGTTTGTTAGACTAGCATTATATATATTTACAATTATAGTATTTTCCCCACATTCTTAAGTTATAGCCAAAAGGGAAGTGAAATATTTATTTAAAAAAAAACTGATGCATTAAAATAATACCAAACCTGTAACATATAATGAAACAAAATAGCAGCACATGAAAATTAATATTCTTAATATTTGGCCAAAACCTACTGTAAATTATTTTTATTTCTTTCCAAAAATGCCTCAGATTTCTTTAGTGAGACATGCAAAGACACTTTCAAAATTCTGCCTATAAATAGCATTTTTATCATAAACTGATCTAGTGATATTAAATTGGTACAAAGCTCAAAATCAGTATTTAACATTTAATGGAACGAACAAACTAATTCTGCAATTTAACTCAACATTTGCAGTAAGATGACTTGTACCCTAATGGCTTGTAATTAATTTTTCTGAAAATCATATTTATGATAGTCTGCAGATTCGGGGCTTTATCTAATACATAATGTTCATTTTGAGCCTTTAATTGCATTTAAATTAAAATTGGCTTAGCAGGAAGATGAATTGTGGGAATGCATCAAACCACCCAGCATGTCCTGAAGATGTGAGCCTGAAAATGCAATTTGGTGGAGATGTGCAGAATCATTTGGAGTTCATTAATTTTTATTGCACAGGTAGTTTTACTAAAGTAGGTTATTTTCTTTGAAATTTATATTTATGTTTATGTCAATAGCTGAATATTGTATTAGCCCTTACATCTATTAGAGTTTATTAACCTGGCCTAATAGAGGTTGTTCATATTGAGAAGAGAGATAATTTGTGTCTACCCCTCATTCTGATTCGGTGAGCCTAGTACTATAAGAATTTTTTTTTTTTTTTTTTGAGGATGGGGGAAGGAATTGAGTCTCAGTGAAGGAAGTCAAACAAGTGGCTGTTCAGGTTTCAGAGTAAGGACTCTGGAAGAGTCTGGTGAGGGCTCATCTGAGAAGATGTTCTTATTACTGACCTTCTCAGGCCTTCCAGGATGAATCATCTTTTTCTCTCTGCATGACTGAGGTTCTGACCTGGCCGTTGCAATGAAGGGTTATTGATGTGCAACTCTGTTTGGTGGTTTAATGTGCCTGAGCTTTGGCCAGCCAGCTTGTAAGTGATTCCTGAACTTGCAGATGCTGCCGAGGTGATTCAATTTAATTATAATGTCACTTTACAATTATAAGGGAAAAGAGGTTTCACGTTGTCTAATGAATACAAATTGTCTGCAATTTGAAAATACAAAGAAATAAAAATTAACATTTGTCCTCTTTGCCAGGGAATTTACATTTGTGCAACTGGTCCTAATAAGTAAAATAATTCCATTACCTAAATTCATTAAACACATGTGCTTTTTATTTTGGAGATAGTATATCATTCTTATTAATAAAATGATATTGTTAGCATTTGCCATTCTGGACTCATTTTTCCCCCTTTGTAGACAGTGTAATTAGGGATGGAAAAAGCTTCAGGATGAGCAAATGCCTGCTATAGAAATGAATTATATAATTGTGGTAATGATTTTCCCTAAAACTCTTTCTGCCAACTGTAACATTTTTCACCTCACCATGGTTTTTTTAGTGTGTGTGTGTGTGTGTGTGTGTGTGTGCGCATGCACACAAATCTGTGTGCTATCTTACTTCACAAAAATGCAGAACTATTCTGACAATCTGCCGCAAGTTCCTAGTTTGTGGTCAGAGATGATAGAAGCCCATATTCATTTACCACTCGCCAATCAGAACTTGACAGAGGTATTGCTTATTTTCTCATTTCATCACTGAAGCATGCTGTTGTAGTTTAGTCCCTAATTACTCTCAGACTGAGACGATCCAAATATCCCCATGGTGGTAATATTTTCCTGCCTGGGTGAGTCATTACGTTGTTTGGCAGACTGAAACACCAGCCTTCCGTTGTTGGAACACTACCCCTCGTGTAGCACCACATCCTCCTCTCAGTGCTGTCTGCTCCTCGACTTTGGTCCTGCTGCGACATTTCAAGCCATCCTGTACGCAATCACATTTGCCTGCCTTCTCTCTGACTGATTGGACTGCTGCCAGTTCCCTTTTCAGGGCCAAGGACAGGAGAATGGGGGGTATATGAATAGAACTGCTTAATGATCTAATGGACCAGTGCCTCTCTCCCACTGAGAGAGAGGGCTTATTTGTTTGCTGGTTACAGGAAAGGTCAGGGAAATCCTTTTCAACAAAGGCTATGACAGTGAGAATGTGCAATACCATACATTACTGGTGTTTGAATAACTTAATACCTTGGGTGCGCCCCACCCCCAACAACAAAACCAGACACTTTTGGGTCTTTATTTCATTTTCACTCTCTTCCAGATGGCAGAAAATGGAAGTGATGAAGCTTGGGTTCACACAATAGTTTACACCAAATGCCAAATATCAGGAAGCTTCGCAGGTATTCAGTTCTGAAGAGTGTGATGAAGTTTGGAAATCTGCTAAACAGAGCCAGCCTTTCCTATAGGGGCTATTATATAATTATTTTAAATTATGTATAGCTAAACCTGCAGGGATCCACAACATCTTATTTACTGGAACTTGAACATTTGTTATTTTTGGTTTAGAGGGATGCTTCTTAAATACTTTTCCCAGCTGATCTTTTCATCTGTTGGCACTTCATCACAATAACCACAAATAAGTATTTACTACAACATACGGGGGAGTTTTAGATGAAAGCTTTTTAAAAGAGTTGAGATAAAGAAATAGATGTGTTAAATAGATGTATTAAAGTACTTGACTTATTCTATTAAGGATAACATTCTAAGAAAGAATGCTCATCTGCGTATAGCTGGCATTTTTCTTCATGTCCTTGGTAAACACTGCTAATTGTGAAGTGGGTTTTAGATGGATCATTGAAAATTATAAAAGAAGACATACTGAAAGGGAAAAAACCCCCAAACTTCGATAAGCCAGCTATCACCCTAGGGAGACATTTGGTGAGAAATTAACTGACCCGAGATTTAGATGAAGCCAAGGAGTAGCCGATAGCTACCGGAGCCTATTTCTATTGAGATGTTTATTTAAACAAAGAAATAATCAAACAATAGTTTGAAGGAAGTTTTTTTTTTCCCCTCTTTTTTATATTTTCTGGAAAAGGAATACAGAGGCAAGATTGGTTTGTCCCTCCATGTCACGGTTCACCTGCCCCGGAGGTGGAGGGTAGGGAGTCCCGCAGTCTGCTCACTCAACTGTATTTGACTAGGGCCGTCAGCCCCTCAGCTTTCACAAGCATTGAATATGTCAAAAAATCTTTCAAAGAAAGTGTAAATTTTAACTGGGCTGTTTCTGGTTCATCTTTAATGCTGTGTAAAAAGCTGCAGGCATGTGGGTGTCTGGGAGGCTCTGGTGTGTGCACGGTGCAGTCCCTCCGAGGTGTGGTAGGTATGTGGTTCCCAGGAATTAGGAGAAAAGACGGTTGGTATAGATAATGTCCAAATAGCTAACAAGCTTGGATTATTTGGTCAAGCAGCCTGAAATTAACCCTTTTCTTCAAGTAGACAGGCTGTACCTAGAGTTTGCCACTGCGTGTTCCACTTGAAAGGAGCTTCTCTTCTGGCAAGTGTAACTACTCATTCCCTTTAGAAGATTCCACATTTATTGCTTGATTTTTTTTCAAATGGACTGCAAAATGCTTTATAAGAACAAATTATTACTGTGATTAACATGGTGATAATTATTTTCTACGAGTCTGCCTTCCTCTGGCATGTGAAAAGCCTACTGCTCAGCTAGCTACGGAGCTGGCTTCTTTCCCTTGTGAGAAGTCCTTGCCCTGCAGAGGGCGGATGTCTCTAGCACCCACATCTCCAGCTAGAATGCAACAGACAGGTGGTACATGGGGAGCCATTGTGTTCGAGTTCACTGGTATGATCCAGTTTGGTTTTATTTTTACTACCATAAGAATAAAGAAAGGCAGCCATAAAATGTATGGAAATGTGTCCTTTGGGTGCTTGGACCTCCTGTTTTTTTCAAACTAATGTGTAGAAAATAAAAGGGGCAGTATCCATGTGTGTATATCTCACTCCTAATTGGAGTTTAGAGATATTCACTGACTTTTTTAGAAGGGTAACCTGTGGGCATCTGAAAGAGTGGCCCAGTTCTCCCTTTCACAGCTAGCAGCCTCAAACTGTATAATGCATAGCATCTTAAAAAGTGTGGCCTGAAGGAGAGCTGTTTATTCTTGGCACCAAATTTCCCTGCATAATGTATTTCCAGAAAATTACTCGGGGATTTCCTATGAAGAAAGAGAGGATGGGAGTGGAGAATTGATAAAAATGAGTAAAGAGGGAGACAGACCCTCACACATTGAAGAACAGATTCTGTAGTCGTGGGAGCTGGCAGAAATGTTCAGTGCTTTTCACAGTCAACATTCAAACAGATTATCAGATGGCATATTTCACCCTGTTGTTACTTTAAATGAAGTGACCATGAAATCAACAAATCTGCTGTCAGGTGCCTGTCACTAAGATAGTTCTTCCTGTCACACAATGCCTCACATAGCAGGTAATGTGTTTTTAAGAATCAGTCTGGTGTCACCTCATCAAGTCCTTGTTAAAAAGATGAAATAAGACGGATGGTGTTGTCTACCATGGAGTTGACTGAAATTCAGTAGAATGAAATGTACAGTCTACCAAGAAATGCTTCAAAGAGAGCCACCAGGGTATAGGCAAGAATAGCCATCTCTTACTACTTTCTTATGGCCTCTGTTTGTGTTCTTAGGATTGCAATGTACTTTGTCTTTTTCATTAAATTCTAGTCTGCAAGTCAATTAGATCACATTTTGAACTCAGTGATGAGAGCTAGGTAGTTTAGGTTTGCACCATCTAGCATGTGACTTTGCAGAATGCTGACACAAAACTGACTTAGGATCTCTGAGATGCAATTGCTGTCTTTCCTACAAGAGACAGATGAATTTATTAAACCATTAGGGATGTCTCAGAACATTTTTGTTGAGTTCTCTTCATGCAATTGAGTGTCTTCTTTGGATTTTTGTCATTGCCCTATTTTAGCTATTCTTTGACAAGAAACTCTTAGTATTTTGAAATAATAATAGAAAAAAGAAAAATCAGAAATACAAATATCAATCATGTACATACTGAGAATCATAGGAATAGGGCAATAAGCCTGCATGCCTGACTTTGTATATTGATTATGGTTTTTGTTTACTCATAAGCTTTACACATAAAAGAATGCATTTTATGTCTAAGTGTGATCTGGTATGTTATTGGTCATAAGCATGATTTCTCTTTGTAAAGCACCAATACCAGGTATACATCAGGTACAGCCCTGAACCTATATTGCCTACAACCTCAAATTGGAATCCTAGATGCCATAAAGCAGTAGGTCTTTTTTTTTTTTTTCTGTTTTACATTTATTTATTTATTTTTTTTTTTATTTATTTATTTTTTTTACAAATAGTTTATTGTTAAATTAGTTTCCACATAACACCCAGTGCTCATCCCCACAAGTGCCCTCCTCCATGCCCACCCCTCCTCCCCCCCACATCCACCAGTCCTCAGTTTTTGTCAGCATTCAAGAGTCTCTCATGGTTTGCCTCTCCCCCTTTCCCCCACCATTTCTGCCATCAACAGATGAATGGATCAAGAAGATGTGGTTTATCTATACTATGGAATACTACATGGCAATGAGAAACAATGAAATCTGGCCATGTGTAGCAACATGGATGGACCTTGAGGGTGTTATGCTGAGCGAAATAAGTCAGGCAGAGAAGGGCAGAAGCAGTAGGTCTTTTTAATATTACCAAGTTTGTATCATCTGATTCAGTTCATACAGCTGATAGATAATTCAGCACCAAATCTTATTAGAGCATCAAAGTCAAAATACTAGAATGTGGATTGAAATACAAGGACCTTTTTATTCATGCATGTGCGCATCCATCCCATCCATCTAACTCCTAGGGTGTAATTATTATGGAGCCATATCAGATTTGAACATTAAAAAGAATGAAAATCAATATCTGCTTTCTAGGAATGGAGCCTGGTGGTAAGAGACCCACAAATGATGATAAATACCCATGGATAAGTGCTAAGGGTGTAACTTGGCCTGAGAGAGACAGAGAAGACTTCACAAACAAGATAACATCAGAGATGGATCCTGCAGGATGAATAGGAGTTCATCTGGGAGACAGTAAAGGAAGGGTATACATCCCAAAGCAGCAAGGGGTAAAAGGTCTTAGGGAAGACTGAATCATTTTTTGGGGGTATAACACAGGAAGATTATGTTCCAGAGACTTCATTTTGAATGGTGTAGAGAGGAGCCTGCCTTAGGGCACCACACAGTACATTTGGTGTTTTGCGATACAGCAGTCAGAACTATGGTTGCATTTTAAAGTGGGTGATATTATGGGAAAATATTGAGCTGTTATTAACAGATCAGCCACAGGCCTTTTCAGAGAAGAACAGTTTTAGGAAAATTGCTGTCATTGTTATTTATTATTAATATTGGCACATCTATTTTTATTTTCCTTTTGTGTTTTGTGTATATAGCATTGGCCCTTTTTCTTAGTTATCTCTAGACATCCATAGATGGATTTCTAGATGTTCTTCCTCAGGTTGCATTTGTAATGAGACTTGCAGTTTTCTTCACACTTCCTTACAGCTTGGTTGATAAAAATCCCAATTGTGTGTGTGTGTGTGTGTGTGTGTGTGTGTGTGTGTGTGTGTGAAATATTCAGCTAGATAATGACACCTGTGGGCTTATACAAACCAAGAGAGGTGTTTGCTTTTTCTAAACTGCTATATTCCCAATTACTACTTGGATTAAAAAATTGGAACATTGAGTTGCTATTTTTGCTGCTTAAATATGTTGACCACAGAAATACCATTTGTATTTATATTACCCGATCATATCTGCAGCAATATTTTTGAAAAGTATTATACATCATGGAACAGGTTAACAAGTACATTCTCCTTATGCTGTGCTTACTCCCTCTTCCAGTCTTTGAAGTGAAACTCCAGATAATTAGTATGTTTCCTAGATGTTATGAGGACAAGTAAACCAAAATCAAATGGAAAACAAAAACCTTAGATACGTACACACACAACTTTTGGGGGCTAGGATAATCCATTCATAATTTCATTAGCTCCTAAAATTTGAGTTTATTATTTCCTATTGGTGGTCATTATATATAGGATTGTGGTGGTTGGTTCTTTAATTACAGCATCCATTTAGAACATTTTAGTATCTTAATGTGTTTATTGGGGATTGTGGAACTTGCTTTCCTGTCCTGAAATGAGCTCATGAAAATGCATGAATGCTCTTGTCAGTTGAGATGGCAGGGGGTGTTTTTGGCAGTACAATAAGTTTTTCCCTATAAAGAATAGCTAGGATGTAGCAGTGAAGTGTCGGAATGCATGGAGATCAGATTAAATGTATTTGAATTAGTATCTCTATGGGTTTTATATCTCAAAGTCAAAATAGTCATTCTCATCAGATAAAAATATTCTTGACTGGAGAAACTCTGATCCAGAAACAATATATCATTTGAATCCCCTGATTGTAATATGAATGGATATTCAAGTTCTAACACACTGAGAGCTAATGCTGTATCCCAGTGGTTTATTGAATCACAGTGCCATCTAAAGCGATCCTCTAAGAGCAAAACCAGTCAGAATAAGTATTTAGATACCATCTCCCAGCACACCTCCCTGTAGCATAATTCCCAATGGTGGAATTTGTAAATGAAATGTCTGTCCCGCTCCTCTTCCAGCCTGTGTTAGTGACTGAAGTACAGAGTCCTTGCCTTAAGGTGCTCTCATCTTTAACATCTTGTGAATGGTAATGGTGTTACAACAAAAATTTAGTGTACGCCTATGCCATCAGTTGCTGTGATATCAATGGGTAGTTACAGCTGAGGGGCCAATTGTACCTCCTTGGTGTGATCCCTGTCTTTACATACTTTATCAGAACTTTCCACTTGAATCACTCCACCATGTTAAACTTTGGTGATTAAGTACTAATGGTTACTAAAGTCATCATACCAGAGAGTCTTGCCCTCGTTTTGTTTTGGACAATAGGTGTCTCTATAATTGTGATATGATACTTCTAGTTAAGTGTGCCTTTAGGTCATATTTGCAACTTTTTAGCATTGTTTCTCTTTTACCTTTCAAACATTACCCATAATTTGTTGAACTCTATTCAAAGTCTACAGAGGTACTGTTTCCAATATATATAGCCTGAAGTACTGCATCTTTCTGGTTGTTAATTTATGTTACTTGACTTTGTCTGCTTTTTCCCCCCTTGGGTTTCACAGCATTACATATGGCATTATTTGACTGAACCTAGAAGGCCACTTTGTATATAAGTGTCTGACTATAGATTCCTAGGTGATGATAGGTAAAATCTTAGGTAAATTTAAATAGGGTGCCCACAAAAACAGACACATAGACCAATGGAACAGAATTGAGAACTCAGAAGTGGACCCAAAAGTATACAGCCAACTAATATTTGACAAAACAGGAAAGAATATCCAATGGAAAAAGACAGCCTTTTTAACAGATGGTGTTGGGAGAACTGGACAGCAACATGCAGAAGAATGAAACTAGATCATTTTCTCACACCATGCACAAAAATAAACTCAAAATGGATAAAGGACCTGAACGTGAGACAGGAAACTATCAACACCCTAGAGGAGAAAGCAGGAAACAACCTCCTTGACCTCCACCGCAGCAACTTCTTACTTGACACATCCCCAAAAGCAAGGAATCAAGAGCAAAAATAAACTGTTGGGACCTCATCAAGATTAAAAGCTTCTGCACAGCCAAGGAAACAACCCAGAAAATTAATAGGCAACCAACGGAATGGGAAAAGATAGTTGCAAATGACATATCAGATAAAGGGTTAATATCAAGAATCTATAAAGAACTCACCAAACTACATGCCCGAAAAACAAACAACCCAGTGAAGAAATGGGCAGAAGATATGAACAGACACTTCTCCAAAGAGGACATCCAGATGGCCAACAGACACATGAAACGATGCTCAGCATCGCTTCTCATCAGGGAAATACAAATCAAAACCACACTGAGATACCACCTCACGCCAGTCAGAGTGGCTAAAATGAGCCAATCAGAGAACTCTAGATGCTGGCGAGGATGTGGAGAAACGGGCACCCTCCTACACTGTTGGTGGGAATGTAAACTGGTACAGCCCCTCTGGAAAACAGTGTGGAGGTTCCTAAGGAAACTAACAATAGAACTCCCCTATGACCCAGCAATAGCACTGCTAGGAATTTACCCAAGGAATACAGAAATGCTGATGCATAGGAGCACATGGACCCCAATATTCATAGCAGCACTCTCCACAATAGCTAAAACATGGAAAGAGCCTAAGTGTCCATCAACAGATGAATGGATCAAGAAGATGTGGTTTATCTATACCATGGAATACTACATGGCAATGAGAAACAATGAAATCTGGCCATGTGTAGCAACATGGATGGACCTTGAGGGTGTTATGCTGAGCGAAATAAGTCAGGCAGAGAAGGACAAATATCATATGTGTGCACGTATAGGAGGATTAGGAGGAACTTAACAGAGGACCAAGGGGGAGAAGAAGGGTGGGGGAATGGTGGGGGAAAGGGAGAGAGGCAAACCATGAGAGACTCTTGAATGCTGACAAAAACTGAGGACTGATGGATGTAGGAGGGAGGAGGGATGGGCATGGAGGGGGACACTTGTGGGGATGAGCACTGGATGTTATGTGGAAACTAATTTGACAATAAACTATTTGTAAAAAAAATAATAATAAAAAATAAAATTGGAACAAAAGAAAGTAAAAAAATAAATAAATAAAATAAATAAATAAAATAAATAGGGTGCCCAAACATGGAATGAAAACTCAGTGAAAATCAGATAAACGGTATACCTATATTGGCAGAAACACTTGTTTTAAATAACAGACTTCCAAAGTTTGTTTATTGTTACTGTTATTTGACATATGGAAATAATAAGAATGGTTGGATTTTTTTGTTTTGTTTTATTTTCTGTTTTTAATGTTTATTTACTTGAGAGAGAGAGAGAGTGCACAAACAGGGGAGGGGCAGAGCAATAGGGAGACAGGATCTGAAGCAGGGTCAGTGCTGGACAGAACCGGACACAGGGTTTGAACTCATGAGCCATGAGCTGAGTGAAGTCAGAAGCTTAACCAGCCCAGGTGCCCCAAGAACAGGGTTTTTTCATCACACAGAACAGAGTTAAAATTGTAGCTCCTATTCTTATTCAATGTGTGATCTTGAGCAACTTACGTGAACTTTTGACCTTTAGTTGTTTTCTCTATGAAATGACAAGTCAGAGATAAGATATATGAAGTACTTGACACATAGTAAAAATCCATATGTGTTAGTGGTAGTGGCTATTATTTAAAATTAGTCCGTCCCACTGGCTTCTGAATGCAGGTTCAAAACATACTCTGGGTGATGGAGTATCATCTACATATAGAAAATTATCTTTATGCATAGTGAATAGTTAAGTGTCCAGCAGGATGCAGGACAAATCATATTGAATGGATTCCAGCAATCCCTAGACCTCCAGTGCTAACACAATTTAAATGACCAGGAAACTTTACTGTTTAACTTTTAGCAAAATGTGTCCCAGTTTGCTCGCCAACACAAGAAGAATTTGTGGCAAAAGAAAGCCTTCTTTAAAACAAAACAAAAAGTAATATCTCGATGCATTTATTTTAATCATATGGCTTCTTTTGGTAAATATTTGGTAAAAATGAATGAAAAAAAGAAACGACAAGTCATGCCATCATAAAGTTTATACCCTGTTAGCAAAGAACCATACTCAGCAAAAGGGCTAAATAATAAGTCCACAGTGTGAAATGACCAGGTAAAATTGCAAAAAACTATATATAAATACTAAAGGGATATGGAGATAAAGATGAAAATGCACAGTAGGCTAATGTTGGGATGCTTCATGGAAGACATCATTGGAATTATTGACAGAAAGGGAACAGGAAAAGCTATAAAAAGGCCTATTGGTGGCTTGTCTCAAGGAACCAAGAAATAATCATCCACCTGGAATTTAGGAGAAATAGTAGATTAATTTCAGAAAACATATGAAAAATATGCATGAAAAATATTTACTAGTTATAGTTTTATTCCAGTAGTTGATATGTACTAGTTTTAGGCTTTTGATCAATAGGTAGATTGCTGATTGCATTATCTATGTACCAAAGTTGAAGATGGAATCAATAACAAGTGATGGGGATGTTAGCTGGTGACCAGGTGAGAGATTAATAGTAAAATTGGGCTTGTATGCTTCAGGTGAGGATTTTTGCATGAAGACAGAAGAATTATGGTCTGGCAGTAGTGGGATACTCAGCTACTTGAACCCTAAGCAGATAAGCGTGTGCACTAGTGTGTGTGTGTGTGTGTGTGTGTGTGTGTGTGTGTGTGTGTCCATGTGCACACCCAAGCATGGGAGGGTAGTAGCAAGAAAGGTACGTAGCTTTCTTTTACAAAGGTTCTCAGAGAAGCAGAGTTTTGCAAGGGGTTCTGGGGAGAGCCAGGCTTCAATTCAAGCAAGTAGTAAGATACATATTCTGTGACAAGTTTGAGGATGAAGGGAGCTCACATATGGTAGAATGGATGCAAGAGGGAGACTGGGCCAGTGGAAAAAGCCATGGAGGTGGGGTGGGGACAGTAGGAGTGACCAGCGATACCTGTACTTTGAATCTTGTTGAGGACTCCGGAAGTGAAAATAGTGCATGGGACTTAGGAGGCTTGAGGTCCCCATTTATGACTGAAGAGTTTTTTGGTACCAGACAGAACAGGTCCCAGTTGCTGACAATCCGTGGCTTATTCACTTAATCTCAATGCGGATCACCGGTATCTTAGAAAAAATTAAAATAGTGACTTCCTTTTGCAGTTTTAAAAAACACAGTCATGTGAGAAATGATCTTTTGTACATTAAAGCTTAAATTTTCTCTACTCTTTTAGGTAGAATTAGTGATTCCCAGAATCATCTAAATGAAAGGAGCTCACTGAGCATTTCTGTTAAAATATGTTACCTTAATTGCAAAATTGTGCCTCATATCTTAGCTCAGCAATTCAAAGTTTACATAACAGGTTTGAAATGAATGAAGTCAATAGATTTTTGTGTGTGGGGGGGGAATTATGTATTGAGCTCTATTCTAAAATATATATCACCCTGCAAGTGGAAAATGTATCGACCAATGGTAGATGGATTTCTATTTCTGGTGTCACCGGGTTTGATAGTACAAGGAAGCTCACATGAGGGCTCGGTAGTTTTGTGGCATCCTGCAGAATCATAGACTCATATGACAACTCTTGAGATAGTACTTTTAAGTCCTGAAGAACTTCCCATTTGGAAATGGGAATGTCTTACTTTGCACAACCATATAGCCTCAATGTTAACTAATAAAATAAATTCAATCCATTTCACATCAGAGAAGCCCTTGTTGCATTGTTTCTCATCTAGGCTGTTAACTGTCATGAAGAGAGACACATCTAATCTTGAACTATCAGTAGAAAAAAGTTGCAGGCTCTCTAGTGCATGCTTTAGCAGAAAGAAAGCATGTCATGTACTCTTAGAGCTGGAAGGGATGTTAGAGGTCAATTGCTTGTTCTCTAATCTAAAGCAGGAGTCCCTTCCTCAGTCCCCACAGGAGTGAGCCAGAAGGGAAGGTATTGACTTAGTCTGAGGAAGAGCCATCGTACTAAGACTTCAGAAGGGGAAGGAACTGAGCTGTGATGTGGTTATTCAAGCAAAGTCTGGGAAATAAGTGGATAAGGAAGTTCGATTAGATCACTTGTAAAGTTCTCTCTAAAATTCTACAAAAGCATCCTCCTTCAAGTTTGACTGGATTTCAGCTTCTGTAAAGGATAAGGGGTTGGGAGAAAGAGAATGTTCATCTTGCTGGAGGATTTAAGCACAACAAGGTTACATTGAAAAAGAAAACATGATCTTGAAGACCCTAGCTTTCCTTTTTAAGAACATCTGAAAATGATGAGTGAAGAGCATAGCAAATGCCTATTTGGTGCGATCATGATAAAAACACCACCAGTTTACCCTGTGGCAGGAGTATTTCATCACAGCAATTTCTGTGTTCTCAGAACATACACTCTCTCTTGGGCCCTAGGCTGCGTACTTTTCCTGTGCTACTTTCTTATCATGTTCCTATCTCTATAAGGGAGACATTCTTATTACCCCATTTTGTAAATGAGGGGACCAAGGCTAATAAGGCTAAGGAGTGCGCTTAAGTTCTATCACCGGTAATGGAAGGGCCAGATGGAAATTCAGGGTGCCAGCTAACAGCTGCTATAATTTGAACCTTTAACCAATAAAAGGAAAAAAGAAGACGCAGCAGAATAACCTCATTCTAAAGTCATGCATATTGAAGTATTCAGGAGTAACATGTCTCAGCCTATGATCTAACAGTTCCACTTCTGAGTTTATAACCCCAAGAATTGAAAGGAGAGTTGCAAGGAGATATGTATATACGCATGTTCCCAGGAGCATTATCCACAATAGTCAATAGTGAAAGCAATCCAAGTATCCACTGACAGGTAAATGGAGAAGCAAACTGGTGTATACATACAAGGGAATGTTATTCACCCTTAAAAGGAAGGAATCATTGACACATGCTGAAGCTCCATGGGGTTAAGAGCCTATTGACCCTAAGTGTACAAAGTGGAGAAATTCAGCCCCAACTCTGCTTTCCGCTTTCCTCTTTCTTCTTTATGTATGCTTCACATGAAAAATAAAAGAAAAAGAAAATAAGCCTCATCAATTTCTAAGACCCTTTCTAGTGTACAGCCATACTGATCAGATACTGTATAGTGAATGCATTATAACATGAAGCCTTGCCTCTTTTCCTTCTGTACCACTGATATGTAGCCTCCACTCTGAGATACTTGGGAACATCATTCAGTGTTTCATGTCCATGCCCTCACTAAGGCCTGATAGGCCCTACACCACCCTCATTCTCAGATGCCATTCACCTCTCAGCATCCAGCTGTGTTACCCCCTCAGGAAGCACACCTCTCCCAGGCCTACCTTCTTCTGTGTCTCCAACACACTCTGTGACACCCTGTAATACAGTTGTTTTCAACTAGAGGCAGTTTGGCCCCCAGGAGACATTTAGCAATGTCTGAAGACATTTTGAGCTGTCACAGCTATCTAATGGGTAGAGGCCAGGGATGCCGTTAAACATCCTGTGATGCACGGGAGCACCACTAGCCCCAGCCCTTTCCCACACACAGAACAAAGACTCACCCAGCCCAAAATGTCAGTAGTGCCAAGGTTGAGAAACCTTACACAGAGCATTTGTCACATGGACTTGTTAGTTGTATACATGTCTGCTTCTCCTGATAAATTTTGAGCTTTTTGCGAATGTTTTCTTTTTCATTTTTGAATCACCAGTGCATAGCTCATCACGGTTACTCAGTAAATGTTTGCTGACAATGAATCACAAACCAGATATGACCAATGCCTTAGGGGAGGTAAAACCAGAGTATGATGGAGTTTAAGGAAAAGAGATTGCTCCCAACTTTGACTCATCAATCAGGAGGGACTTTGCAGAGAAGTTAGGGTTGGAGCAGTCATTAAGGGAAGGGTAGAGTGTTGGGGGTGGACAGAAAAGCAGGTTTGGGGAGAAAAAAGGCCGCTGTGTGCTTAGGTAAGAGAGCTGTCCACTGTGGCTGGAGATAGGTTATGTTTAGGGAAGAGTAAGATATACACCTGGGAATTTTTGACTTGGAATGACTGCCTAGAGAGGGTACATTTCAGGAATCAGTGAAAACCTAAGAAGGTTTTTAACTGGGAAAAGTGTCAGGGTTGTGGTTAGCAAGACTCCTTTGGTAACAGGCTTTCAAAGAGACAAATACAGAGTAGCTGGGAAGTCACTGGAAGTTCAAGTTATGAAGATCTTCTCAGAGATGACGCCTTTGGAGGCACAAAGGAGAATGTGGGCACAGACAGGATTTGACTTCTCACATAAATGGCAAGCTAGGTGAGAATGAAAACTGTGATGTCTGCATCTGTGTCACCCAAGGCACTTCACATGGCAGAGGGAGACACATAGAATACATGTTGAATACATGCATGAGGCAGATGTAATCTGGTGAGACTGATTACCATATATAATTGGGGAAACTAATCTCATTTCTTTCTGGAAAACAAAGCATATTCTTTGTTGATTGATGAGCATTTTGTTAATTGGTTGATCAGTGGTGAGATACATGGTCAGATATATAAACTGCCAGTAAGATAAAGAGACTGCAGTTTGGAGGATCGAATCAAGAAGGGCTAGAACATCCTCTGGCTTCTCCAGCTAGTGCCTCCATGCTCAGTGTTTTCCTTGTCCCTGCAAACTGCAGAGAACATCACCTCTCAGAGTGATGTGAAGCACCACACTAAGATGAGTTTCTTTAACCTTTGTGTATTTATTTTGTTATCAGGGTTTTGCACACCTCCCCTAGGGTGGAAGAGGTAATTAAATTTTAGAGTAAAAGACTTCCTACTACACATCAGGCTTCATGGGGGAATAAAAGTAAATAATAGATAGCAAGGAATATCATCCAATGATTAGAGCCCATCCTGCTTAATTAGTTCAAAATAACTTAAAGGCAAGATTGTGGAGATTGGTAGATACTGTAGAGTTGACCAATAGGGTGGGATTCAAAACAGGATGGAATTTATCCTCAAGAGGTCGTGTGGGCTGGGATAGAATGGGAAATAGAGTGTTCTGAGTTTTTTGTTTTTTTCCAGTAACTCCTGAGGCAACTTGGGTAAAGTAAACCTTTATTTAGATTCTTTGGTCTCATTATGAATAAGAGTAGAACAATGTGGTCTTTGCCCTCTCCTTGGGGAAATTTGGGGGTTAATATAATTTACCTCCATAGGCACGATAACACAGCAGAAAGAAAGCATGGGTTTTGAAGCTAAACTGCCTGGGTTTGACACTGAGCTTCATCAGTTCCTAGCTAGGTGGCTTTGAACAGATGACTTGGCAATTTTCTTCCTCAGTTTCTCATCTGTAAAATAGAGATGATTGTTCCAACCTCTATGTGTATGGCAGTGAGTTAATACATACAAAACTCTTAAAAGACAGCCAGGCACAAAGTAGTTGCTCAGTAAATATAAGTCTCTGATACTAATCCCTATTACTATTATTATTTTATTGTGTCTATAGGGTGATATATAAGACACAAAAAAAGTCAGTATACAGATAACACTATCCAAAAACTGAAATGTCCTAAGACACAAGCAAAACCCAGCATGATTACTATTCTCACAATCCAAGATTATATTGTGTGCCTTGCAAAACAGGATTTAGGGGCATTTGGGTGGCTCAGTTGGTTAAGCGTCTGACTTCAGCTCAGATCATGATCTCACAGTTCATGGGTTCGAGCCCTGCATCGGGCTCTGGGCTGACAGCTCAGAGCCTGGAGCCTGCTTCTAATTCTGTGTCTCCCTCTCTCTCTCTGATCCTCCCCTGCTCATGCTGTCTCTATTTCTCTCTCAAAAATAAATAAAACATTAGAAACAAACAAACCCCCAGGATTTAGACAGGTGAAGGGGAGCAGGTGTCCCATAGGTGGTTGACAAACCTATGACAGTGGAGTATGATCCAGTTGGGTTTCCTGAGAAAGAAGCCTAGTCTTTGCAAAGATGGGGTTGCTTTACAGAGCTGTGGAAAATATAAGACCCCCGAGCACAAGGACTTGATGCTCACATAGTGACTTCCCAGTATAGCACCATAGACACAGTAGACACTTGGCGAGAGGTGTATTGATTAAATGACCAAGCATGATGAAAATTACTGGTAGTGATAATATCAAGATGCCTTTTGATGAACTGCACTGTCAGTGGGGTTTGATGTTCTGAAATGTTTCTGACTCCTGTCAGCTCCCTCGTTAGCCTCTGATTAAATATATCTTGGGGCGCCTGGGTGGCTTTAGTTTTAAATTTTAAAATTTAAACAAAATTTTAAAGAAGGCTATGTGTCATTGAGGCTCTTTCATCTTTGCCCTTTAGCCAAACATTTAGCTTTTTTATTCACATTCTTATAGGCGTATGTTCTCTTCATGTGTTTATCTAATCCCAAACTAAAAGTTCCTATGAACTATTAATACTTGAGAGAACTAAAACTCTGATAGGTGCAACTGAAAACATAACATTGGAGTGACTTGGTAGTAGTGAAATTTCAAGCTGTACAGAAGGGATTTTTGGGTCAGACATCCTGCCTCTCAGGCAGCATTCTTTCCCGACCTTGGACATGAAGGTACTTTCTATGTATTTGTGTATAGGACTCATTCAGTAAAAATCATAAAACTTTTGGGATGCCTGGGTGGCTCAGTCAGTCAGCTAAGCGTCCGACTTCAGCTCAGGTCATGATCTCACGGTTCATGGGTTCGAGCCCCGTGTCAGGCTCTGTGCTGACAGCCAGTTCAGAGCCTGGAGCCTGTTTCAGATTCTGTATCTCCCTGTCTCTCTGCCCCTCCCCTGTTCATGCTGTCTCTCTCTCAGAAATAAATAAAACATTAACAAAAAGAAAAAAAGATTTAAAAAAATCAAATTTTTTTCTGACTTACCTTGAAGCAGAGGTTCTGCCTACAGACTAGAGTGTCACCTACTTTCTTTTTTTTTTTTTTTTATTTATTTATTTCTAGGAGAGAGAGAGAGAAACAGCGTGAGCAGGGGAGGGTCAGAGAGAGAGGGAGTCACAGACTGAAACAGGCTCCAGGCTCTGAGCTGGCAGTCAGCACAGAGCCCGATGCGGGGCTCGAACCCACGAACCATGAGATCATAACCTAAGCGAAAGTCGGACGCTTAACCGACTAAGCCACCCAGGTGCCCCACCTACTTTCTTATGGACACTGCTCTCACTTCTCTTTACTAACACTTAGCTCCTCAAAGACAAGAGCCATGCCTGACTCACTGATGTTTGCCTGACTTATAATAGCACCTAGCACATATAGCTGCTTAATAATTATTTGTTTATGGAATGCTTTCATAATGCAGCAGGCTCTCCAAGTCTGTTCACCCAAAAGCCTCCCCTGGATCTCTTTTTAAACAGCCTAACGACCTATGAATTAGTGTCTCATGTATCTACCTATTCCATCCACGCCCTTTGCTCCTTCCCTCCCAATTTTTGCAGAGTATTCATTAGTGTTTTTGCAGAAAAGAATAAACAAGTGAGTTTGTAAGGACAACAATTCTTTCCTCCATGTTGGATATCTGATACTCAGAAAAGTGGCAGTTGTTGGATATAAAGCATGTCAAATAAGGAGCAGAGGAAAAGTTTTGCTGAAAGAGTCTGATCAATCAATCCCAAGCAAGTTTTTACCTCTTGTCTCCGAAGCACAGAGCATAATACCATGTTCAAAAAATAGTTGTTAAATTGTTGATTGCATAGAAGATGGTGATACTTCTGTATGTTTTGCTCCTTAGAGAGTTTAAATGGGGCATTACTATATGAGTACTTGTGTAAATGTGAGCACAAAGAATCAGGGGAAAGGGAGTGAGGAGAAACAGCTTTTTAGGAACACAAGCATGGCTGGCTGGATGGCCCTCACTATCATTTTGAAAGCATAGGAGCTAATGAGGGAGAAAAGTTGACCACTCAGTTCACATTAAGGATTAATACTGTAGGAGCACCTGGGTGGCTCAGTCAGTTAAACGTCTGGCTGCAGCTCAGGTCATGATCTCACAGTTTGTGGGTTTGAGTCCCGCGTTGGGCTCTATGCTGACAGCTCAGAGCCCGGAGCCTGCTTTGGATTCTGTGTCTCCCTGTCTTTCTGCCCCTCCCCTGCTCATGCTCTGTCTCTCAAAAATAAATAAATGTTGAAAAAAGTAAAAAAAAAAACTGTATAAATTTGGGGGACAAAAGGCTCATGCAGTTCTTTAGTAACATAAAATAATGCTATGGCTTCATAAATTATCCTCATATAAATTATTCTGCTCTTGCTACTTCTCAAGGCATGCAGGTAACAAGTTCTCCTCTTTCTATGTAAACCTAGTATTCAATCCTGATTTAATATTCCCACTCTGTTTTTGTAATTAAAACATCATTTATACTGAGAATAATTAAGACAACTGTACATTTGATTTTAAAATCAGTTTTGAGTATTGTGCCTTGTCAAGCTACACGAATGATTCCTGCAGCTTTTACAACGTAGCATTAAGAAGCAGACAGTGACCGCAGGCACCTGAGTGGAAGGTTTGACAGTTTGATAAATTAGGAATGACACTTGCCAAAATGGCTGTCCTTCCTGCCGTCTGCCGGTGGAGCATTTGCACACTGTTAATTGAATTGGCAATTTGTGTAACAGTGCCTGCCCCTGAGCTTTTGTAATGCCGGATCTGCCATTTAACTCTGATAATCCAGGACTTGGGAATAAGGACGAAAAGCTTCACATGATATTACTGCAGATTTAAAATGACAGTCGGGGACCTTGTTGCCAATTTTCCATTAAATGAGAAATAATTAACAATAGCAATAACAAAGTCTTATAAAGCTGGAAAGTTAAATTGACTTTTCAGCACTAGTATCGTACAAAATTGCTTCTAGTGTGATTATCGGATTGCCCTTTCAAGATTATATACCCTAAATAGTATCATATGATGAACCAAACATGGGATGTTTTGCAAGACAACCTGTTTTATTACTGTGAAAATCTTCTGATTATCTACAGGGATTGTATTGTCATTAAGGATTTGTTTTATGCTATAAGGTTTCATAGAGATAGAGACCTTAATGAAATGATAGAGTTTCTTATTTCCTTACTTTCGCTAGTAATTTAATCACAGCTGCAACAAAATGTTGAACTACAGCTAAATAATGCCATTTATAAATTTCATGGAGAAGTATATGAGGCTTTTGAGGGGCATGAGAGTATCCTTCCTTGATGCTCCCCAGAGTTTTAAGAACTTCTGACTATTTGTATGTGTGTGTTTGCCACCATAGTATTTGGAATAATGGTTTTGAACAATACCAATTCCTAGCACAGGGTTCTTTAAAAAAATGTAAAATGTCAAGTTTCCATGGTTCTCAAAGACACGGTTATAGCTGTCTACAGTTATTGTTTGCTCAGTTCTGAAGTAGAAAGTCTTTTAAAGGGCGCAGTATTGAGTTGGTTATGTTAGTTTGGAAAGGGATGATATTTTGCTGGTACTCTCTGGATGGCCATACCCAACGTGTGTAGTCAGCATGTATAGTTACATATTTTGTCCGCCTCTTTTGACTTATGTATTGGTGCGTGGACAGTGGCTTGGTAAAGTGTGGACATCAGATCAGCTAGAAGGGTTTGAGAAACTAATTAGGTGCCAAAAGATTACCCTTTTCAAAGATTTTAAAATTAGTTTTTATTGTAGACTCTCACCTCACAAGTGTTCATTAAAGTGTTTGATCAAGAAAAAGAAGAGTTTTCTTAGATATTCAGGACATTCAATAATAGAATGAAGCATTCTGTTCTGTTCTTTGGTTTTTCTATTTTGTTTTTTTTTTTTTTTACTGTGGTTAGAAAATAAGATGGTCTTTGCTCTGTTTTTTTAGAATTTGCTGGTTTTTCTTGATGAATAAATATATTTTGTTAATGTGATGACAGAATGTATGAATGAAAAATGCCCGGATAGTGTGGGAATTGAGGGACTGTCATGCCAGCTAGAAATCAGGGCTTTTCTAGAGGTTCTGTTTGTCTCTGAGCCAGAGACCATGGTGCCTCTAAGGGGACAAAGCAAGGAGACAAAATCTTATGAACACTAACAATTAGGGCTCAGGATGAAAGTTGAAGTCAGCAAAAGAAACCATAAATGCAGAAGAGAATAAGGGAAAGAATCTGAGATACAAGGGGTAGGCCTGAACTTCACCACAAAAATCAATGTATATGGACTCAGAATACCCGGGTGCCTTTATATCTTAACTCTATAAAATTTGGCAAATCAGGAAGTCTTTTCTTTGCTTCTGTCTTTTCGTCGAGAAATGGTAATAAATATATGCCCATTTTGGGGCACCTGGGTGGCTCAATGGGTTAAGCATCTGACTCTTGATTTCAGCTCAAGTCATGATCTCACAGTTCAGCTCATGAGATCAAGCCCTGCTCTGGGTTCTCTGCTGATGGTGCAGAGCCTGCTTGGGATTTTCTCTTTCCCTCTCTCTCAGCCCCTCCCCTGCTAGCATGCACTTGTACTCGCTCTCTCTCTTTCGCTCTCTCTCTCAAATAAATAAATACACTTTTAAAAATCCCCATTTTTACCTCAGGAAGGTGTGTGCATGTGAAAATTAAGTGGGTTATTATATGTGAAAACATTTTATAAATTGTAAAATCCTATATGAAAATTTAAGCTGTTAACACAAGTAGCAGCATGATAATTTAGCAAGGAGTGGTCAAAACTTTCAAAAACCACAGAACCGCCTAAGAAAATGAAGAGGAGGGATACCCAGTGGATAATGGCAAGGAAGCATGTTCTCTGGTACCACCATGGAGAGTTCATTTTTAGCACAGCTGTGAGGAGAGCGGGCTCAGCTCGGAACTTTATAAAGAGGCTGAGTCTGTAAAGAAGCATGGGTTGTGGGTATGTATGTCAAGGTGGTAGTGGATGCTGCCTGTTAACCCCAGAGTGACAGAGATGCCTGTGTGAAGGACTGAGGAGTGTTACAGAACAAGAGAGGAGCTTGGCATGAAAATTGCTGCATTTCTGTGATTTGAAATGTCTCTGAAATTGAAAATGGTTCTTGTAATTGATGTATATATTTAGTATGATGGTTTTTCTTTTTTTCCACTCAGGAGAGTAGAAAGTAAATTGATGACATGTTCAAAAACGGATGGTGCTTTAAGATGCTGGATTTTGAGAAAATCCTAATATGGATATAGCTTGCTAATGGCCAATTTTTTGCATATTAATTATCAATATATTTGATATTGATAATTAAAGGTGCCTGTACCTTTCTTATCCAAGGTTAGGATGTTATTTCATGCATCATTTCTTGCTTGCATGTCCTGTGGAAAGCTTACTACCATAGCACTAGATGCCGTGTTAGGAGTTATAAATATATGAAATCATTTAATTCTTGAAAGACCACCAGGAGCTGCCATTGTTTTTAGCTTCCTATATTATATATGAGGAGACTGAGGCTCAGAGATTGTTACTTCAACTCCTGGCTTAATACAAAGCTTGAGGCTGGGTTAGATGCTGTGGAGAAAACAAAGGGACACATGGAGTGGCCCGTTCCTCTGCCTGAGGCACACAATGTTCAGAAAACAGTCATGCCAGGAAAGGTACACTATTGTACTGTAAATGCCACCACAGAGGCACAAGCAAGCTAGGATTCCACAAGTGAGGGATATCATTTCTAACGAGAAACTAAGGAGAGTTTTTTTTTTTATGTAAACTTTAAACAAGTAGAGATAAGGCAGGTGGTAACACAGGCAGAGAAAACCAAGTCAGTAAGAGAAATGGAGGCCTCAGAACACCCTGAGTATTGAGAGGCCAGCAGGTTACCAAGGCTGGCTGGACTGGAGTGTGCCCAAAGAGGAAGAATGGGAAATAAAGGCACAATAATGGGTGCATTTCAAAAGGATACCACCCAGGGTTTTGTTAGTGTAATTATGACTTCACTAGTAATTAGTTCTCTTTTTTCCTGCCAGTTATTTTGGTTTTGTGTCTCCAACCACTTGGTAAAGCCACCTCTGGGATTATAGTAGGTTTCTAGTTTGTTCTTGGTTATTTTGTGCCTTCATAATGTTCTACCAGTCTTTTGTCACCAGAAGAGATCATGGTGGATATTGTTTTACATAGTTTAGTACTCATGAAGTGTATATCTAAAAATGTTCAGTGGGATATAGGAAATTTATTTTAAATTTAATGGAAAGAAATATCCTGACTTTTACTACCACATCGTGATGGAAAATGTTTGGGATAAAATCACCAGAGCAGAGGTCTGGGGAAAACTGGGCAATGTTCTTCTCATTTTTAAACCTTCTTTTATGATTATCAGTCACTGGGTGTTTTTGAGAGGACGATGTGCATCTTTTTATTTCTACATTTTCTTATAGAGGTTATGGATACACAGTGGCACATTCTTGTTTGTCTATCTTAATCTTTAAAAGTGGATTTTTGGGGCATCTGCATGGCTCAGTAGGTTAATTGTCCAGGTCATGATCTCACAGTTGATGTGTTCGTGACCCATGTCAGGCTCTATGCTGGCAGCTCAGAGCCTGGAGTCTGCTTCAGAATCTCTGTCTCTGTCTCTCTCTGCCCCTCACCTACTTGTGCGTATGCATGCTCTCTCTCTCAAAAGTAAATAAAACTGCATTTTCATTTATGAGTCTTCCTTATTTTTTCTATTTATTTATGTTTGCAGAGTAAAGGAGACTTTCTTTGTTCTTGGTTGCCTTGGGCTTTCTTATTGTGCTTTTCCTACATTTTTTCTTATTTTTACTTTTTGAGCTTCCTGAAATCTGCATTTAGAGGTATAGATTGATCGCTAAGTACTGCTTTAGCTGTGTCCCACAAATTTTGACATGAGTATTTTCAACATTATTTCACTCAAAACCTTTTAAAATCTTCTCTGATGTTTATTAACTCAGTAGATTTTTTAAAGATAATACGTTATTTAGTTTCCAAACATCTAAGGATTATTTCTGCTCTTTTGGGTATTCATTTTATTGTTACATACATATTTAAATTTGTTTAACGTTTATTTTCTTCAAGAGAGATAGAGAGAGAGAAAGAGAGAGAGAGAGACGTAGAGTGTGAGTGGGAAAGGTTCAGAGAGAGAGGGAGACACAGAATCTGAAGCAGGCTCCAAGCTCTGAGCTATTAGCACAGAGCCCAACGTGAGATCATGGTCTGAGCCAAGGTCAGATGCTCAACTGACTGAGCCACCCAGGCGCCCTTTGTTATATACGTATTGAAACACTCCTTATCTCTCACAAGGTGCCTTCAAAGCTTCCTAAGTTCATAGCTCATGTGTGATATTTGCTATTTGTCTTAGGGATTGAACACATGCTACAGATACTGGTGAGCAAGTGCTATGTGACACGATTTGTTCACCAAGCTCTAACTCTGAAGTAGAGGGAAGAGGGGAGGCAGCCAACACGCAAATGCGCTAACAGCACGACTTAGGATAGTTGTGAGTACCATGAAACAGTGAAACGGGATGAGGTGGTAGAATAACCCTGATAGAGACAGGTGTGCTGCTTTTCACTGGGTGTGCAAGGAAGACTTTCCTAAGTTGACATTTGGGTTGAGACCTGAATGACTAGAAACAGCAGCCACATCTAGTCTGTAAGTTAAACAGTCTAGAGTAAGCGACACACACAAAACTCAGGTGGGAGCTAACTTGGTATCTTGCGGGAACAGACTTTTGAAAAACAAAACACAACACTGTGGGTTTGGTATAGGAAGTGGGAGAACACTAGGCAGGCAAGGGCACAGTCATGCAGACCTCCCACATGATGGGAGATGGGTTCGATCCTAAGTAGGCTGGGAAGCCATTTGATAGTTCTAAACAGGGAATAGTATTAGTAAGCCTTTTGCCTGTGTTTGGAAGATTAGCATGAGGCAGTGTGTGTGTGTGTGTGTGTGTGTGTGTGTGTGTGTGTGTGTGTTGAGGGAGAGGGAGAAAGACACTTAAAAGGATGCTTGGAACATAGTAAGCTTTACATTAGTTTGTGTTACTGTTATATGACAATGAGCAACCATTTCCTATCCTTTGTAAATACTTTTGTACATTTTAGGTAATATAAATGTTTAATTGAATATAAATTTAAAGCATGGGTATGCTAACTTCACTCCCACCGTTTTAAATGTATTTGCTCTTTTTTTTTTTTTTCAGTGAAAGACAGAGCACATGGGAGAGAGATAGAAATGGGGGGAGAGAGAGAGAGAGAGAGAATATTTTATGCAGGCTCCATGCTCAGTGCAGAGCCCTACCTGGGGCTCAATTTCATGACCCTGGGATCATGACCTGAACGAAAATCAAAAGTTGAATGCTCCACTGACTGAGCCACCCAGGTGCCCCACTAAATTTGATTCTTACAGAGGCACCTGGGTGGCTCAGTCGGTTAAGTAACCGACTTTGGCTCAGGTCATGATCTCGCGGTTCGTGGGTTTGAGCCCCTCGTTGGAATCTGTGCTGGCAGCTAGCTCAGAGCCTGGAGCCTGTCTTCAGATTCTGTATCTCCCTCTCTCTCTGGCCCTCCCCTGTTGATGCTGTCTCTCTTCCTGTCTCAGAAGTAAATAAAACATTAAAAGAAATAAAATAAATTTGATTCTTACAAACATTTGTGTTCTCTGAATTAATGATCTTCAACTCCGTTTTAGTATCCTCCTGTGTGACCCTGGGCAAGTCACTTCTACAGAGCTGGTGTGAGGATTAAATGAGATAATGTCAGACAGCAGACATGATGATAGGCACATAACACTCACCCAGTGGGAACTATTTTAATGATCTAATGACAGTTCATTACACTCTGTTTAGGTTCACAATGCCTTCAAGTTGTTTTTTAATTACTTGGAAGGATAATTCTGTGCACTGGAAGTTAAATATCTGAATATACAAAATGAGACCACAAACCATTCTGTCTTCATCGATGTATTATTAGTTATTAGACATCTCATATTCCACAGGCCTCCTCAGAAGCAGACAAATAAATTGATAGTCACTTTACATTCAGTTTGGAGGGTCAGGGAGTAGAATTTTATGGAAAAGTTTATTCAAAGAGTCTGTTTTCCCTGGATTTATTTGTTTGTGAGGACAAAGAGAGTAGCTTGCAATTTATATTTCTATTGAGCAATAAATGATCTAGCTGTAAAGAGATATGTTACTTATTTATGAAGAATAATTAATTATTTGCTGGCGTGAAGGAAGAAAGCATTCTAATGAAGGCATACATTTTAAAGCTTGAGGTGCAGGAGAAGAAACAAAAGTTGGCAAAATTTTAACTATTTACATTTAGGCGATTTAGTATGAAGGAGATAAAACATTCCTCAAACTGGTACAGTACTAAGGGTAGCAGTGAGTTGCAACTGATAATAACATTTTATATGCTGCCTCATAACTCTTGAAATTCAAGCTTCTAAATCAGGAATCATCTTATCAGGGTAAGATCTCATCAGTATCCAGGCATTTTTAAGGCTATAAAGTTGTTCATAATTTATACATATGAATATAGTACATGTGCAAGAAAACTTCGACTATCTGGAATTTAGAGGAAATTATTTTGGATAAAAGAGGGCCTATTCTTTAATCACCGAACTTTTTCTTTTTTATTTAAATCATTTTGGAAAGACTTTTTTGTGTGGAAGATAATTGAGCCTTTTCTTTATGACTTAGGAGCATCATTATGTATGCATTTCATTACCATGAAAATAATATGGTGCGATGTCCTCAGGGACCATTGGACGATGAGAACTGCTTTGACTGTATACCAAATTGGCCCAGATTATAGTGCGTTTTGAGGATTGTTTTCCCTGTTGTTTATCCCTCCCCCATCGCCCCCCTGTTCCTCCCTTACTGTCAGCCTTAACTCCTCTGTGCCTTCAGCATTTCTGGATCTTGCTTTTAATTTGATGCTTCAGTTATGCTTTTAGCTTGGACACTAAATTTGCTGGAATTACATATTAAACTAAGCGTGAAAAAAACCTGATAGAGGACAAAAGGGCTCCTGTGTGAATAAAGTAGCTGGACTTTGTGATACCACTTTTGACTCTTCAGAGGCATTTTTCACAGTTGATCTCATTTGCATTTTGGATGAAGAAAATATCTTTACAGAAGGCACAGCGGCGCTCTGTGGAATAAGCCATCCTGTCTATACGTGTGTGTGTACGCATGTGCACCGTAGCAATTCCCTAGCTGTGCAATGTATTTATGTCTAGTTCCCTGCCCTGTAATACTACTCCCTCAAAAAGAAATGCTCTTCCTAATGATGCTTTTAGAGACCTAGGGAAAACAATCTTACCACTTCTCCAATCTTCTTTGCAGCTCTTGCTCCTGAAAATACTTTAGCCTATGTTTGGTACACTGAGTATGTAAATGAAATCTTTGATGGGTCTGCAAAAATCTGTCAGGAAACAGCCACCCTCCCCGCCACAGCTTTAAGTAATTAAAGCTAGATGCTCCAAACTTGAAACTCACAGAAAATTATTGTAAAATCCCCTAACTGATTTTCCTTTTCTAACTAAATTTCTTAGTGCAGTTCAGCTGCTTGGCTTGCCCTCTTGACGAAAATAAGTTTACCAGCATCTCTCCATAATGATACTTATCTTTACAAAGATAAATATGGCCATATTTCTCAAAAGTTCCGATTAAGAATGTAGGTTACTGGGATTTATGAAGACTATTTTTCTTTTCAAATATTTGATCAGTATCATGGAATGTAGTTAGATACCTTGGAAAGCCATTAAATAGAAATACATCATGATTTTTAAGGGAAGAAGGGCGAACTGACAGAGGACAGTGTCTGTTAGACGATTTACCCGTGTACCCAACTGACCATCTGGGGCCAAGGAGGCTGGTTTTTATGTTTTAAAACTAATCCAACCTAGATTAACCATGTCACGTCCCCTTAGCCACAGGCGTATGAATCTCAGGGTAGACAGCTGTTTGGATGTCCCACACAGGGACTGCTGCCCTCAACAAACACTTCTGATTCTCCTACATGGTCACTTGGCAGCATCCACGTGCACCCATATGGCTGGATGGCATTGTGCCTATTTACAAGCCAGTTGAATTGTTTCACTAGGACCCAGGTGCCAAGCAAACATGGGTTTGGTCTCACTGCCTCCTGAACTATGTAGCTTCTTTCTCAGAAACAAATCTTTTCTTGCTAATGACCTCCAGCTTTCAAGCAATGTATTTTTTGGCATTTTGTTGCTTTCTCTACCATTTGGACACTCTGTAAAGATAACAAAGGAAAGAAGAAGACCGATCTCTCCTGCAATTACTAAGCAGATAGTACACGAAACAGTAACAGACATATTTGGGCTGTCACCTGTGGTGTGAGTATCACACAATCCCCAGATCCTTTGTAGTCCTGCCTGAAGACTGACTGGAGCACTGGTGTACATTCCGTGACAGTGAGACTGGTCATTTAACTTTTCTTTTGTAAATGGCTTCACTAAAGTAGAGACGATATCTTTCATGTAAGGAAATGATGCAAAGAAGCTGTACATTTGCCCTGGAATTAACGAACAGATATTTAATATTTTTCTACTTTTGCTCTTTCTAACTAGTTGATTGTTGTATACCACTTGAGTTTATAAAACATTTTGACCTCTATTGTTTTACTTAGCCATCATGTAAACTTTACGAAGTAGGTGGGTCAAGTATTATTATTCATTTTATTTTACAAACATGGGAACTGAGGCTAAGAGCGGTATTGTGACTTACGTAACCAAGGCTGTCCAACAAGTTCAAGCAGCAGAGCCAAGACTCACACCCAGACTTTTTATGGGAGTCTATTGCCTTTAGTAATGAAAAATCCTTGAGAGAGGATATTCTTCTGGATGGATTCAATCTTATTTCATTTTTAAGGAAAGCCTCCAAATAGTTAAGATGTTGATTGGAAAAATATATTAACTTTCTCATTAAAAGTGACTTTAATAGAAAATATCCCCAACAGCTGCCATTGTAATTTATTGCTTTTATTTTCTCTTGGATTTGCTTCCTGAGTAATATTTTGGGTCATTTTCTTGGCAACGGCTTTGTTTTGGTTGTTTGCTGTTGTTAGGAGGTCAAAGAATTTCATTTGCCTAAGAGGAACAAAATTTGTCAGGATTCCAGAAACCCATACTACCATTCTACTCTAGATGTGACATAAAGCTTCAAATCTGCATCTCTTCTAGTTAATACCAATTTATGAACACTGACATGACTTCCATTGTATTGAAACGACTGAAAATAAATCAGAAAAGTTACAGGGAAAGGAGTTTTGAAGGAGGTGTAGCCTAATTTGGCTGTTGTTACCCACCTTCTTTTTTTAGATAGGGCAGATGTCAAAATTCTCCACTGAAAAATTTTGAATCAAAAGTATGATGTATATGGGAGAAAAAAACTTTTGCAACCAGATAGATTATAAGGTAAATTTTTAACAGTGAATATAAATAAGAAAGAGGTGAAAAGTTGACTTGTCATTGAGTCAGTGTTTGACATCTGAATATTTGGAAGTATTTGGGAAGTAGGGGTATAGCAAGTTCACTTTGTCTTATTATAGTACAAATGCCCCACTGTTTTACTCTTACTCATAATGGTTTTGATATGAAAAAGACTTTTTTCACTTTTAAGAGCCTATTGAAGGATATTTTACATACTTACATTTTACATACATGCATACATACATATATATCATTCACCCACTGTAAGTTGGATAATTTTTGGTAAACTTAAAGGGGTGTGACCATCACAACAATCCAGTTTTAAAAGACATTTTCCGTCATCATGAAGTCCATGGCCACTTACAGTCAATCCTGCTCCCACCCCAACCCCAGGCAAATACCAAGCACTTTCTGATTGTCTATATTTCTACCTTTTCTAAAGAGTGCATGTAAGTGTAATCATACAATATGGAGTCTTTTGTGCCAGCTTCCTTCACTTTGTATAGTGTTCTTGAGTCTATTTCAAATGGTATGTGTAGTTCTTTTTTATTGCTGAGTAGTAGTTTATTGCATGGATATACCACATATTATTTATTAATTCACCAGTTGACAGATATTTGGATCATTTCCAGTTGTTGCTGTTTTGAGCAATGCTACCATGAACATTTATGTACAAATCTTTGTATGGAATTATGTTCTCATTTCTTTTGAATAGATAAATAGTAGCAGAATTTCTGAGGCAAATGCATGTATGATTTTTAAAGAAAATGAAAAGTTTTCCAAAGTAGTAATTGGACTGAACTATTTTACATTCCCACCAGCAACATATGACAGTTCTAGCTTTTTTATTTTTATTACAGCCAGTTCTAATTTTTTGATTGCTTAGTGGTATCTCATTGTAACTTGAATTTCTATTTCTGTTTTTTTTTGTTTTGTTTTTGTGTAACAAATTACCACATACTTAGCGACTTAAAACAACATGTTACATTTTAATCCACAGTATCTGTGGGTCAGAAGTCTGAATACAGGTTCACCAGGTTTACAGTTGAGAGTCTCACTGGCTGAAATCAAAGTGTTGGCTTGGACCATGATCTTATATGAGACTTGAGGTCCTCTTCCAAATTCACTGGTGCTGGGGGAATTTAGTTTCTTGAAGTTGTATGACTGAAGTCCCCATTTCCTTGCTGACTGCCCACTGGGAACAATTCTTGGCTTCTAGGATCCACTCTAGAATGGGTCCTTTCCACATGGCCCACTGCAGAGGCAGCTTACAACATGGTTGCTCACCTTTTCAAGGCCAGCAGAAGAATCCCTTTCACGTTGAATCTTTCTTTCAGGGAAGACTGACTAAAATGCCAAGCTCACCCAGGATAATTTCCCTTTTGATTAACTCAAAGTTAACTGATTGGGGACCTTTGTTACATCCACAGAGTCCCTTCACCTTTACTGTATTATTCACCCTAATCATGGGTGAGAAACTCCATCACATTCACAAGTAGTATCCATACTGAAAGACATAGGATGTACAGCACACAATATACACATATATTGAGAGCTATCTTAGGATTATACCTACCACTATTTCCTTAAGGACTAATGACATTGAGCATCTTGCATGTAATTATTAGCCATTCTTTTGTCCTTTGAAACCCTGTTAAAATATTTTGCCCATTTTTTACTGAGTTGTTGTCTTCCTACTCAATCATAAAACATCTTTATATGTTTAGGATGTAAGTCCTTTATCACATTCATGATTTGCAAATACTTTCATTCATTTTGTGGCTCATCTTTTCATTTTCTTAATGGTGTCTTTTGACAAGACAAGTGTTTGTTCAATTTGATGAGTTCCAATTTATCATAATTTTTAGTAGATCATACTTTGAGTGTCATAGCTGAGAAATCTTTACCTAACCTGAAGTAAAAAAGATTTTCTCTTATGTTTTCTAGTATTTTATAGATTTCATAGAATTTAAGTCTTTGAGTTAATTTTTGTGCAAAGTATGATAGCATCTATATTATTTTATTTAGGCATGTATATATCCAATTGTTCCAAAATCTTTTGTTGAAAAGACTATATTTTTCCTCTCAAATTATCTTGCCATTTTTGTTGAAAATCAATATTTTGTTGAAATTGACCATATATATGAGGATTTACTTGTACTCTCTGCTGTTCCATTGACCAATGTGTCTAGCCCTATACCTACACCACATTGTCTTGATTTCTGTAACTTTAAGACTTGATGTCCGGTGGTATTAGTCCTATGACTTTGTTTTTCTTTTTTTAAATTGCTTTAGCAATTCTAGCTTATTTGCATTTTCATGTGAATTTTAAGAAGAAGTTGTTAGTTTCTATGAAAAAGCTTGTTGCATTTTTAAATTTCCATTGAGATCACTTTGAACACAATTGCTGTCCTAACAATACTGAGTGCCCCAGCCTATGTACATAGCACATAACTCCATTTACTTAAATCTTTTTTAACATCTATTAGCAATGGTTTGTAGTTCTTAGTGTACATACAGGCACTGTACCCTTTTTTGTTAAATTTATTGCCAAGCAGTTCATTCATGGTGATGTCTATTGTGAATGGAATTGTTTTCTTAATTTAAAATATTGGCTAAGATATCAAAATAAATCATTGATATCTATATATATATCTTTTATCCTGAAACCTTGCTTAACTTGTGTATTATTTCTAAAACTATTTTCTAGATTCCTTATGATATTTTACATAGAGGATTATGTCATCTATGAATAAACACAGTTTTAATTATTCCTTTCTAACTTTGATGGCTTTAATGTCTTTTTCTTGCCTTTCTTCACTGGTTAGAACCCCTAGCATCATGTTAAAGAGCCCTGTCAAGGGGTGCCTGAGTGGCTCAGTTAAGTGTCCAACTTCAGCTCAGATCATGATCTCACGGTTCATGGGTTCTAGCCCCACATCGGGCTCTGTGCTGACAGCTAGCTCAGAGCCTGGAGCCTGCTTTGGAGTCTGGATCTCCCTCTCTCTCTGGCCCTTACCTACTCACGCTGCCTCTCTCTCTCTCAGAAAAAAATAAAACATTAAAAAAAAATTTTTTTAAAGTGAAAAGCAACTAACTTAGGGTGTAGCTTCAACATAAAAATTGAATCAAACCTGTTAAGTGTATTTGCTTCTTAGATGTAAATGTCCCTTCTGAATAGTTATACTAAAAATTATTTTTTTCCTAAGACCCATCTTTTCTTTGTTTCCTTTTTAAGAATTGAAATGAATTTGGTTTTTGTATAAACAGTTAAATGTGAAGGGCTTAGGGGGTTGGTGGAGAGTTCCTTTAAAGTCTTTGCCAAGATTCCAATGATTCCTGGTTTTTGGGTATCTTTATTGATACCAGGTAACATCTTTATGATGTTACCAACTCTTTTAGGCATATTTTGGTATACTGCTTATTGCAGCTTATACTCGAATATGTCGTGTTTTTCTTTCAAATCCTTTTTTTTTCTTTTTTTTTTTTCTCAAGGAAGAAACAGAAGGCACATTGACCTGAAAGTGGGATGACTTGGAATCTAGTTGCTGGATAGCAGTTTGATTTCTGGCAAATCTCTTAACTTCACTGAACTTTTATTTTTCCTCTGTATTAGTAAGATAATTGATGGAGTCTTATATACTATTTTGTGCTTTAATATTTTATGGTTCTGAGGACATACTATGCATCTTAAGCAAAATAAGATTAATTTTAAGTTTTTTTTTTATTTTTTTAAAGTTTATTTCTTTTGAGAGAGAGAGAGAGGGAGGGAGCCACAGAGCAGAAGTGGGGGAGGGGGAGGGGATGGAAAGAGAGAGATGACTCCTAGGTAGGCTGTACCCCATCAGCACGGAGCCCAGTGCCACGAACTACAGATCATGGCCTGAGATAAAGTCAGAAGCTTAGATGACTGAGCCACCCAGGTGCCCCAAAATATTTTTTTAATTCAAATTTGTTTTCTATTAAAGAATTAAAAAGGTTCCAACTCACGTATAATAACCAAAGATACCTACGTTAAAACAAAAATTCTTCTCAAACAGCATGGTTATGAAATAGGCAAATTTAGGATGAACATTAGACCTCCTGAGAAATTGTGTATTCTGAAGCTTTGACACCTTTTCTCATTTCTTTTAAGACATAAACTATATTATTGTTCAAGGAAGGCTTCCAAATTATTTTGCTTAGTGATACTGTGTGGCATCAGTAATACAGAATGTTGTTTTCATTGTATTGTGCTTAGCCTAACATAAATTAACTGTGTAATTAAACATGTGATAATACATGCCATTAAGTTTTCTGCTAGTCTACCACTTATTTATTATTGTTATACCAAATTCATTGTCATCATAATGATAAATCTGAATATGGTACTTGATTACATTTGAACCCTGACTCATATTGACCTTTCAACTGAAGACAGTATGTTGTCTCATTTAAGACCACAATTATTAGACATTAAACTATTGGGGGTGGTGGTTTTTTTTTTTTCCATGGGGGTGGAAAGGCATTGGGGCAAAGCACAGTATAGCAGTATCAGCTTAGAGCGTTTAGCAGTAGCTCAGCTTTTTCAAAGCCTCTTTTTTTCCCAAGAGATGCTAAAAGGGTGTTCAAAAAAGATGAAAGCTACATGATTAAAATGAAGCACGCTATAATGTTTAACTGGCAGTTTATGCTACATAGTCTATATACTCTGGTCTAATCATCTTGTATTGTGTCTGACTAGTTTATAGTGGTTGAAAGTTTCTTGGCCAGAAAGGACCTTGTAAAATTAGTTCTTATTAGAAAAAGCATGGATGGCTGCAAAATTTGGAGACAGGCTGATTTTAGTCCTGTCAAATGACATAAATAATCAGCAGGAAGGTTTTGGTTTAATGCACAGAAAAAAAAATCAAGTGGCGTTTGTGTTTAGAATTTCCTAAAAGATAGATTTCCCATCAAACTAACATTTTAGTTATTTCTATAGATTTGTCCCTGAGCCCATGTTTTAAGAAAATCTAATAGGTGTATGTGTGTGTATTTCAGAATTTAAAGTTAACGTATGACAGATAAAGTGATAAAATATGAACATTAATACCTTGGGGTAGTCCAATGAATTAGGGATATAAGATGTTATTCTAGGATATCAGGATGCAAAATCCTAATACCTTGTGAGCCAGAGACAAAAAGCTTAATTATTTACTGTCCATCCTCTAGTTGAAAGTTTGAGGGTTTGGGGCGGAGGGTCACGGCTGGCAGTTTTACTTAATTTTTGTTCTGTTGGTATGACCGATGATCTCCATTTCTTAAGTGATAAAGAAAGCATCTATTTACCTGATTTATGGCCATCAGAACAGAATAAAGAATTTATATCAGAATAGTTGTTTTGGTGTCTTTTTAAGGTGTCAAATTCGTTTAGCTTCTTTCTACTTAGGTAGGAATAGTATTTTACTTTCATTGTGTGAAGTTAGGCATTTGATGTTTTGTTAATTTACCAATTATTAGGATTGCCCACTGCTGTTTGAGTGTTATGGGTAGGTTAAAAGATAAAACCTGAAAGTATCTAAATATAGTGTTTCAGTTAAAGCAACAGGACCATCATTTTCTTAAGGTTCCCAAAATTTTAAATCCTAAAACCCAAACCTTGCCTGATCAATTTTGTAAAATTCTATTTTGGCATGTTAATGGGTTAACTCCACAGATGTAGTTTAGTATGATTTCTTAGATCATTTATCTGAATGACGGTTAGGCTGTTACCTCAAGGGGCTCGTGAAAGGAGCCTAGGAATGATCAGAGCAGAGAAGAGATTGTTTTATTTTTGTGATCTTAAGTAAAAATGTTTGTTCCTTCTAGTGAGAGCGCCTCATCACTGTCACCTCTGATCTTAGAATAAAACAAATAAATACACAAATCTTCCAAGATATTTTATTTCTCAACTGCTTTGATCTCCGTTTTCAGCTGACGGGTATGTAGTTTTCCTATGCCAAACTCTTCTTGAGCAGGCAAAATTTTCTTTGACCTATGAATTGCAAGCATGTGTTACTTCCAATTAATCTTTATAAGTGAAGAAATGCAGTGGCTTTTATAGTTGGACAGTTTTAAAACCAAATTATCTTCACGTAAATCAACTTTTGAAATTAGAAAAAAAGCACAGGTAATCTCAAAACTGTACATTTTAGGGACACCTGCTACATATCAGGTGTTTATACCTGGGCCATAAAACTTCATTCCAGTCTAGAATCTAAAGTCTCAGCCCAGAAAGAATATGGAAAAAAATTGGCTAAAATGATTTATCTGTTCTATGATTTAAGAGCTACAGAAATAGATGGAGTAAAGTCCTGGGTATGATTTTATGAAAAAAATTGTAAAGGTAGGTCATTTGTCCATGCTATGGGCCTATAAATTAAAGAGAAGGATGTGGAAAGGAAAGGGGAGATAGAGATGGGTGATAGGAGGATCTTGACTGTTAATGGGAACAGCTGCTTCACCACAAGCTTTTTGGGTGGATACATGTTGAATTACAAACTGTGGTATATGGCCACATTCTAAGCCAGGCAGGTCAGCAGGTGTTCATGGCTACACTGGTCCGTAGGTTTCTTACCTTAGGTTCTATTTCTGTTACCCTACGTCTTACTGATCTGAGGCAAGATTCCAGATCACACACTTTTTCCTGTAAAAGCTAAGAAATTATTCTGAAGAGATGAGGAGAGTACATTTAAAGCAGTTGTCATTAGTTTTGTCTTGGCTACTTGAGAATCAGTACAAGTAGACTAAAGTCCTCTTACACATAGTTTATCTCCAGGGTTCTATTTTTATTTCAGGCATCTTTTCTGTTTAATAAACAACTTGTCACCAACCCTTGTACCATCACTATGCCCCGGGAGACAAGATTTTCCTTTTTCCTTTTTGCCCTGATCTCCTGCCCAGCTGCCCAGCCTTCTCCCCACTTCCGACCTCATGCCCCCGTGTAGGTGGCAGGAAAAATGTGGTCAATAAAAATTTGCTAAAAGGTTAAGCAGAGAACTTTAGTATCTCTCAAATGGCCTTATAGGGGTAATGCATCCAGGGAATTCTAAAGAAATTTTTAAGGGCAGATAGTTCAGATCCTCAGGGAGACACAGAGGGGGAAAACAGTTTGGAAGCAAGCCTTTTGTGCTTGGAGGTGCCCTAAACTATACATCACGCATGACCAGTAGTTCAAGTCGGATTACTCGTTGAACCACTTGGGAATATGGTGGGAAATGGCTTAGAGGCAAGGCTCCTCATGCCTAACAGTTTAGAGATACTAGTGGTCTCTACGTCACTGCTTGTGGAATCTGTGTGGCCCTGTTTTCAGTTAAACTTTGTGTCCATAACTGGAGCAGTATCTCAGATACCTGCAAACAGTTACAGCACTTGGGTAGGTTACCTGGTGTGAAACTCTTTTGGAAACAGCCTTTCCATGTGGAAACCCGCTGACTTCTATGTTGCTGACCTGCAGCAGGTCAGCATTGACATCTCAAGGGTGGTTTTGCAGAGTATGAATTTCAAACGTTAAGAAGCATGTGTGGTTTTCATGAAGTGTGTGCACTTATGTATTAACACGCTCCTTTTATAAATTGGGCTGACATTTCCATTGTTACCTCCTTGTATTATCTTGCTTTGTTGCATGCTTTAATAATTTTTATAAAGTTTATTGCCCCCTGCTGCTCAATATCTTCATATGCTGTCTGTTGTTCTTTACATCCTGCTGGGGTGCAGTTTAATGAATTATTTTTCAATAAGAATGATATGATTTTTACAGCCTGCCCACAGAGATAGTGATTTTAATATAGTATTTGTTTGATTCTGTGCCTTTGCCCATTTTTTTTTAGCCTACCCATGTCACCATTACTAGCATCTGAGTGTCGCAAGGCACTGGCCGGCCAAGCTTGATGCCATGCATGTGATGGTCTCTTTTATTGCAGGTTTAATTCTTTATCTCTTCTAATCTTCGCCCTGAATCTCTATCTTCATTTCCATCTCAGACAGTTTGGCTTTTATGCCAACATCTGTACATTTGCTTTGCATTGAAATTCCAAGAATAACATCTTTGCTGCTGGTGGTCTCTCTCTCTCAGTAATTGAATCCACACATTCCTAGGATGTGTTATGTGGGGTGATTTAGCAACTTTAGGTTTTTGTCAAACTTAGGCTCAGTTGAAACTATAAAAAGGTGGCCACTGCTGCTTTGTTTTCTTCTCTTTGTGCCCAGTCTTAACACCCACAACTTTTTCCCTGATCTGGTCGAACTGTAGAGATTCTCCTTTCTATTTCCAGAAAAGTAGTTAATATTTAAGTACCGCCACTTCTACTCTATGCCATGCCTTTGAGTTTAGTCTTCATGCTCTGTGTGCATTTCCTATATATATCACTGCCACCACCTTCTGTACCCCACACCCACACATGGTATTCTAGTGTTAGGCTTAAGTTAATTACTGTAGGCATTCATTCAAGGGATGTCTCAAGCTTGGAACATTCACTGAAAAATTGGGAAAGTCCCAATATTGAGGGATACTTCTCAATATTGATCTGTCAAGGTCTTTTCTGGAGTTTAAATACAGAATTTACCAAGGATATCAGTTAAAAATATGTTTAACTGCACAGAATAGAGTATGCAGCCTGTAGTTGGTTAAGCAGTAACAGGATTTAGTTAGCTGATGGTAAGTCCATGGATAGGTACAGCAGTGGCTCAGCAAGGTCAGCCATGACCCAGATTTGTTCTGTCTTGCTGCTCTGCCATCCTCAGTGAATTGCCTTTTCCACTCAAGACTTGTCACATCACATCATGGTGGAAAAATGATTGTTGAATCTCTAAGCATTGGTCCCTATACAGCAGCTTTAAAGTGTGAAATATTTCCCAGAAGCTTCATAGGGGAGTTCCCTTTATGTGTTATTGGGCAGAAGTGCGTCCTGGTCCCATGCTTGGAGTGATCACAGAGATGGGAGAATTGGCTTAAGCCAGTTACTATTCATTTTCTAGAAATGGGCACATGATCTATTGAAGACAATCAGGATTACATGGCAAAGAAGAGGGAACAGAGCAATAGACATGGCTCCTTTTGGGTGGGCAACATGTTTGTTTACTTAAATGGTGGTCGGAAATTGTTGGATAAAAATTAAATATAGGGCACATACAAAATTGCCCTCTAATTCTCAATGTAAGTAGTGAATGTGGAACTTATTTCTTCATTTTAGAACCATCAAGTTCCATGTGTGAAAATTATTCTTTATTCCTACATAATGTATTCTATTTGCAACCATTTACTTTACTACTAAATAAATTTCTTTTTCAACACAGTGACATGCATATTTGCCATTTTGAGAATATATGATAATAGGTATGGTATACCCAATGTTGAGCTTTTAATTAGGTCCCGTTTGCTGCAACCTTAATCCAGAAGACTACAATCCCTATGAAAGTAGGGGTCTCATCTCTTTTTGTTCCTAATCATTTCCTTCATGCTGAGTCCCTGGAATATAGTGGGTGATCAATACATTACTTACCGAGTAAATGAACCTCAAGCATGAGGGAATGATATTTTCGAACTGCTGTTACTTGCTCAGATAATAAAATGCTGTATGCTAGGGTGAAACTTAACATTTGAACCAAATAATAAAGCAGGTTTCTCTGTCCACCTTTATCTCCTTGTATAATTAAGAGGATTTAGTTGCATATAGTTTCATCAGATGCTTTCCATAAGTCAATAAGCAACCCCCTTCTGCTTCCCTAGACCAGCCCATCGCACAGTTAATGCCATCATGAAATACCAGAAGGAGAGAAGGAAGGCACAGGTTTAATGTTACTCGTGTGTGACACTACAGAGTCAGATGTCACCCTGCCTCCTCCTCCTTGATCTGCAAGGGAAAGGGAAGGTGCTGAGAATAGTAAAAGGCAACAGTCAATAGTGAAAGAAATGGAAGGGAATTTCTTGCAAGCTCCGATGTGTCTCCTTCTCTCCTTTCTTCTCAGCCAGGTAGTTCAGGGAAATGTTAATGGCAGGCATGTGACAAAGGGATATGTTCTGGAATATTGATATTTTCCAAAGGAGCATGAATAATAACTAATTTGCTCCAGAAAACATACATCAAGCTGTGATAAATGTAAACTTGAGCCTATGCAAAATTCTTTTCTCAACCTAATTTTTACATAATGAAACTTGCCCTAAAAGTTCTGAACTGCGTCAGAGACGCAAGAGGATCAATCTGGTTTCAAGCGCATAAACATTGAATTGCCATTTGTACTGATTTTCAGATGCAATTTAAAAATTAATCCAGAATGTTTAGGTCATGGGTATTATGAAGGCTTTTTATTGTAATCCTAGACAAAACTTTATTATGCCATAAAGAAGTCAGGAGTCTTTAGCGAAAATTGTAGTTGACAGGAAAATAAAGTCGATTCCACTTAAAGCTAAAAGGTATAGTAGGTCAGGAGATGCTTATATGTATCTTTTACTTTAGAGTGCATTTATAGCTCATGAAAGGAAGTAGATTGATATTCTTGAAGTGAACTCCTTTCGCTCGTGTTCACAAAACCTGAGCTAGCCAGGTGGAAGGACGTTGAATTAAGCCTTTATTACTCTGCCTGGGGCACACAAGCTGGTATAAGCAGCCCAAGGATAAATGTGCAGTTCCACGCCGCCCTCTGCTGAGACCACAAATTTTCCTCCTTAGTTTCGTCATCTCAGCTAAGGACTTAAATAAAAATATTTTTGAATGCTACCATTTCTTGGATTCTCATTTCATTCTTCACTAGCCATTCTCAGTTGCTGGAAATTAAACATTATCATCATCACATATTAAGAGAAAGACTATGGGGTACATGGAAATGTTGATTCAGGGTTAGGAGCCTTTCATCTGTGATCTTTACCATCAAGGAAATTACAATTTATTAGAAAGATTTACAAACATAAATTGTCAGTGTTCAGTTTATAATGCCAGGGCGGACATTTCCTTCCAGGGGAAAAAAAATAGTGTAAATGGAGATTAGCATCCTAGCTCGGTCCACAGAACCAATTTACCCATAATGGAATCCAGCAATAAAACTGACCATCCTTTCATGCCTTACAGGTCCCAGGAGCAGATTTCCTTGTGCCTGGGAGCATTAGCAGGGTACTGGGCAACATTTTGAAATAGGTCAGAACTGTTTGGAATACCTTTCTATCAGCATTACTACCTGCGTTACCTGCTAGTAAGGTTTCTTGTGGCCTGTGGTACCCACTTGTCCTAAGGTTATTCTGCGTCCACTACCCTAAGTCCACCATTTGGGGAAAAGAGACATACAGTAACCTCCTTACTCTGCAAGAGCACCATTGTTGAGAAATTTTCATTCATTTTTTGTTTGTTTGCTTGCTTGTTTGATTTTGGTTTTCTGTGGATTTGTTTGTTTTTGTGCAGTTTTCCTTTCCTTTCCTTTCCTTTCCTTTCCTTTCCTTTCCTTTCCTTTCCTTTCCTTTCCTTTCCTTTCCTTTCCTTTCTTCTTTTCAACAGTATCAAAATCCCTGCTCCCTTAGTACAGCTCAGTTCCTCTAAGGATTAAAGGAAAAGCAAACTGGTGACATCAATGCATACTATTGTGTGAATTATTAATAGTCTTTTTACCTACTCAGAAGAGTCACTTTCTAAATAAGTATGTATGTTAAATCAGACAAATTTCTAACCAGTTAGTTGTATTATTTCAGAAACTGTAGCAAAAAAGAAAAAAAAAACAAAACATTTTTTAAATGTTTTTAGAAGACTGCTCAAAAATATTTATTGGCACTGTGGGTTATAAATGAGGACAGCCATATCCCAAATTAAAATGTGGGCACAAACACACATACAAGAAAACTATAAACAAGGTATAAAGTAAGAGCTAGAAGAACAGCATGGAATATGGTGTAGGGGCTAAGAGCCAAACAAGATTATCTTTCAACTGTCCACTGAAGGCAGGCTGCATGGGTGAAGCATCTACATAAGGCTGGAATGACAGGGTCTGTATAAGTTGAGGTGAGGATACTCTAGGAAGAGGCAAGAGAATAGCAAGGCCCCTGCCACGCTAGTCCAGAGGAGCCTGTCCTCCAGGGAGGTCCCTGTTTCTCAAGAGTTGCTCTGCTGTGGAAAGAGAGAGACTTGGAAATCAACACCTGAGTACCTGGCACTTTTTATACTTGAATTCTCTTCTCACCCCTATAAGCAAGCATCGTAGGAGGAAATCAGAGCTCAGCAAGATCAAGTAACTTGCCTGAAATCCTGTAGTTGGTGAATAGCAAGACCATGATTATGATCTTGATCTGCCTGATATTCTTATTGTTCAGCTTTTCCCTACTTATCCCCCATGGGTACTTGGCCCAGCAGCCATGAGGGAGGGATTGGGCACTCATGAATATGTGTAAATTGAGAATTATCCACATGTGTATGGATACACTTATTTGAATTCTGTGTAAATCAAGAAGAGTTACTAATGTTACTTTTCACAGAAATAGTAGCATCATTTACAAACCATTTAAGGGGGGAACTAGCACTGGAAAACCCTCATTTTGAAACTAGTAATACAAATGACTCATGTTTAACCATTTTGAGTTCATTCAGAAACAAGGATGGGTGCCTAGGTGGCTCAGTAAGTTAAGGTCCAACTCTGGATTTCACCTCAGATCATGAGCTCATGGTTGTGAGATCAACCTTTGCATTGAGCTGATTGTGGAATTTGCTTGGGATTCTCTCTCTCCCCTCCTCTGCATTCTCATTCTCTCTGTCTCTGTCTCTCTCTCTCTCTGTCTCAGTCTCTCTCTCTCTCTCCCTCAAAATAATAAAAAAAGGTGAAGTTGTCTAGTACAACATTATTCACTTTTTAAAAAATGTGTCTAGTCTTTTTTTAATGACCTTTTCTATAAAATGCATCACAATTCTGCAGAAATGTCTCTATTCACATGTAGCTCTAGCGTTTCTAGTCATTCCAAGAGCCCCGTGGCCATGCCAAGGTCTGGAGTTCCCCTTCATGTCCATCTCTTCAGTTGTACAATAACCTTCATCTTATATCACATTATAGAAGTTTATTTTGTCTTTAGGGATAAGCATGCTTTCTGTTTTGGAAAGAAGTAGCCTGGATTACAGTTGACATTTGAACAGCACAGGCTTGAACTTCAAAGATCCACTTATACACAGATTTTTTTCCAATAAATACAGTGCAATACTGTGAATGTATTTTCTCCTTCCTATACTTTTCTTAATATTTTCTTTTGTCTAGTTTGCTTTATTGTAAGAATACAGCATATAATCCATACAACATACATAATATGTGTTAATCAACTGTTGATGTTACCAGGAGGGCTTCTGGTCAGCTGTAGGCTAGTAGTAGTTAAAATTGAGGGGAGTCAGAAGTTAGAGATATATGTTCAACTCAACTGCTTGGAGACAGGCACCCCTAACCCCTATGCTCTTCAAAGTCAATTGTATTTTGTTGGGAGAGAAGGACCATTTGGGTGACACCATTTGATGTCATTTAAGTGCCTTTAGTTGGAGTGTGATCCCAGCTCGCTCTCATTCCCTCTGGCCTGAGTTTTCAGTTGGGCACTGGCCAGGCTCACGGCGCTTCCTCTGCCCCTCTCATGACCCCCTAGGACTTCCATTCAAGGGTGGCTATCAGAAATTGAAAAAAATCGAAAGTATAGTAAAAACTCTTGGGAGAGCTTTGTTGAAGAAGAAGATTAGAAGCATGTTTTTAGTAACATGCAGTGTGGGGATCGTCCATGGCTTTCTTGATTGAGGCTAGCTTTATGCCACTGTGATTAGGAAGATTTGTCTGCACTTTAATTGTTGGTGGGGATTTTATAGCTAAAAATATAACTTGAATGTACTTCTTAGCCCATTTGTATTATTAACCACTTTTATTCAGGAATGGAAATAGAAGGATAGGGCCCTGAATGCAAACTGCTAAAAGACAATTATAATAAAATATGTTTTACGATAGAATTGTTTTAATTAGTTATGGAAAGTCAGTATGGGTAATCATATTTACACCTACATATTGTATTTAACAAATTAACCAACTGTCCAGTGCTATAATAATCATGAGTGTATTAACCAGTGAGGTGTTTTGCTCATTTCTGGATATCTCTCATATTCAAATTCTAAGTAGGAATTGTTCATCATTAAAGAGGTTTGTAAACATCACTATAATTGTTCCTGCCCTTCCCCCATCTTTTCTTTTGTGCTTCGTTTTGTTCTTGGTTCTTTTGAAAAGAATAAACGTGGCATTCTGAACGGTTACTTCTTTCCTTTTTCTGGCATCTGACCGTAAACTTAGTTATGTACACATCTCTCTGTGCGTTATGAGTCACTCGCCGTTAGGCTCATTTCTGGTGAAATTGAATTTGTCCTTTTCTTTCACTGATGGGAATATCAGCGTATCCTGCTGGCTTCCTCCTCAAAGGGAGTGGAGATGCTGGTGGCGTAACTGGAGGGAATAACTTTATATCCTTTCATACGGTCTCTGGATGGCATTATTGAAGGACAGAAGATTTTTCTCTAGCAAGAGAGAGATGTTTCCCCCCTTGGTACAGAAATCTCACACTCCAGGTCCTTTGACACATCACTGACTGTTGGAGAGCGTGGAGCCAGTGTTTACTGCTGGTTCTTGGGTGTTAAACAGCCCTCTACTGCTTTTATTGTACCATTAATTGCACTTAATGCAGCTGCATTTCTAGTACGCTTGGCTAGGCTCTGAAAATTAAGTAGAGGGTACTTTGTTATAAAATTCACTGTAATGAGCTCTGGTGGGACAGGGTCTGTTAAGTTTGAAATTACCTCGGGCCATTTCTAAAGGACTTCTTAAAATATTTCACATCTATAAAAGTTTGTAACTAGATAAATAGCCATAGAGAGTGTTGGACCAGGTGGAGGGAAATCCACATTTCTCCTCAGTGCATCTTTAAAAAAATGTAAACATTCTGAATATTTGAGAGTGGGGTTTGTGTTCTATATTTTCCTCTGCCTCCCCTACTCACTAAATTCCAACTTTTCAGCTCTTCTTACGTAAGCTCAGCTTTAGCTTTTTGCACCATAATTTATGTATACAGACCTTTTCCTTTCTTGGTTTTGGTTTTGCTTTTGAATCCAAATCATACCGTGAACTAGAATAAATATAGGACCCCTCTCTGGGTGTACGTAAATTGGTTCAAGAAGAGGTCACTCCTCTACGAACAAAAACACTGAAGAGACAGCTGTAACTATTAGCCAATTAGTCTAATGTTACAACTACCAGCCAGGGCCTGAAACGGATTCCTGGTACCTGGCTAATAGATGCTTAAAATGACTTTCATTTCCCCAGTATTCCTGGGCTATGTGACTGACTGCTGCAATGCATTGCGGCTAATAAAATTTCAGATTGACTAATTTACCGGGTAGCTTTACCAAAACATCCAAGTAATCCGTACATACTCATTAGAGACAGGTCCAGAACGTATTCTCTTAGGGCTGATTTGAGAAACCTCGCTGGGATCAGCCTCACTGAGCTTTAGATGCACTGGCACAAATCAGGTGGAGGATCTTCTATGGTTTTAGTGCAGCAATTTATCTGAGTTTTGTAGTTAAAGTTTGAGCATGAGGTAATTAGAGCCCTCCAAGCTTGAAATTCATGAACCTTATTCCCCCTTTAATAGACTCTACACAAGCTTGCCAAGCTCACTGTTTGACTGATAGTATATACGGAGGCTTTGTTAAAAGCCTCTGGTCAAAATGTAGTTTTAGAAATTTCCAGATCAGTTTTCTTTTCTAGGTAGCTCTTACATGTATAAACAGGGAAGACAGCCACGTGTTATTGCAGAGGGTCAGTCAGCAGTCTGTTGTGCCCTTTGGAAATACTCACTAGTCAATAATCAAATACTCTCAGCCAGGCAGCACCACACCTGCGGTCCAGATGGGTCTGACAACAAATATGACATGACCAATCAGGACCGGAGAATAGAGGGGGCCGAACGCCATGGTTCTGTTTGGTTTCCTGCACTGTTTATCCCTCCTGGCAAAAAATGGAAGATAACCTTTATGCTGCTACCATTGTTGCAGCAGGCAGTGCTGGAGCGCACGCGGCTCTGCATTAGGAGCCATAATTTAATCAAGCTTCCCAGTACCTACCTTGGATACATTCTTTAAGAAGTTGAGAATAGAAGTATTCTATTTTTAAGTATATTTATGGCTACGTGCATACCTGCTTCTACATGTACATACGTGTAGGTATTCGAATGCCCCATGCCACCACAGCACTTTCTCCATTTACTTTTCAACATTTTTTTAAACACTCATTTTTGAGAAGGAGAGAGAGAGAGAGAGAGAGAGCACACAAGGGGAGGAGGTGCAGAGAGAGAGGGAGACACACAGAATCTGAAGCAGGCTCTGGGCTCCAGTTGTCAGCTCAGAGCCCCATGCAAGGCTTAAACTCGGGAACCATGAGATCATGACCTGAGCTGAAGTCAGACACTTAACTGACTGAGCTACCCAGGCACTCCACTCAGTTTACTTTTATGAAAGATTATTATGCTAAAGATCAACATTATAGCATCAAAGTTCAGCAGTAGTCTTGAGGATTTTCATGTATGCCAAAACGTTCTATCTCCAGTAACTGTTTTCATATGTTTATGAACAAGTCCACAACATGTGATTTATTTAGCCAAATCTGCAGAGGTTTTGTTTCTGGCTTTTTGATTTCCACATGATTTCTAGAATACACATCTTTGAAAAAGGAAAGAGAGCTAACAGTTTATCACTACCTCATCTGTGTCCAATACTGGGCTAGGCGCTTCACACACATTATCTCATTTAATCCTTAACCAGCATGCTGGAGTGGGTAGTATTATGTTCATCTTTTTGGTAACCATATTTCTCCCAGATTTTGCTAACTGACTCAAGGTCACATACAACCTAGGAGATGACAGATAAGTTCTATTCATATAATATTGCCTTACTGACTCTCTTTAATCTTCCTCATCAAAAGCATTTTACTAGTGCCATTTTTATTTTGCTGCAGAGAGATTTTTAAAAACCCAGATTGCATTAAGTTGTATTTACTCCTTAGTGTTGACTAGGTTTATGCTAGAAGATAGTCACAAATACCGATATTGAGTCCTTGCCACAACTCTTTGGACAAGAAATTATTTCCTCATTCTACAGATGGGGAAACCAAGGCCTGGATGTCACTTATTTTACCCTTATTCACCAGCTGAGACTAAAAGTAAGGCTTTTGTTCCTAAGATTTGTGCTTTCTACTAAACCACAGTTGTCTGCCCATCTTTTTAAGTACTCCTAAATACTTACATGAATAAAAACATGAAGACCCTTTGATGAGTGTTACAGAGGCCAGAGCAGCCAGACCCATGGTGAGATGCTAACGATGGAAGAGGTTCTTTCTAAAAAAGTGACGTCAGTAAATGAGGCAAATACACTTCTGAAGACAATACATAGAGCCTATTCTGACCCTCAACAGTGGGCTCAGTTATGAGAACCAAAGAGGAAGTGGCAGCAACGTCACAAATAAAAGTGAAATGGGCTCAAGAAAGTAAGTGACCACATAGTCCTTCTCAGTTCCTGGAAGCCCCAAAATGAGCTGTCTTCAAAGGGAAGAAGTGAGAAAAACTCAGAGGAGTGAGTTCGAAGAGCCAGATGGGCATTTTGCATTTTCTTCTGAGTGCTGAGTGAGAGATTTGTTTCAACAATATTTTTGAAATTCCAGGAGACATGGTCTCTCTCCCTTGCCATCTAGCTGTTTTCTGTAAGACCTAATTCTTTGGAAACAAGGCTTTGTTCTCTCCTACACAGAGCAGTTCTTGGTTTCTTTCTTCATTGGCTTAATCAAAACTCATTCAATAATGCAGAAAGAATATGAGGTCCTTTGCCTTTTCAGTTGCTTTTTTTTTTAACAAATAAAGACACTTTTGTTTTTCTGATTACTTAATATTCTTTTAGTTCACACCTGGATATATTAATAATCTGTTGCAATAGTTGCCTCTGGGCATCTGATAGATCTTGGCTGCAAGGAAGAATTACTTACTGCTGTTGTGATCCAAGAGTTATAGGGACTCGAAAAACAACTCCAGATAACTTCTCCATTTACAACATTTAAATGTGTTTACTATCATAAGAGAATCAAGGAAAAAGAGAGACTGGTAACCAAGTGTACCAGGAAAAAGCAGCTTCTTAGATGAGTGGAAGGAAGGAAGGACAGTGATGGGAGTGTGAGGTGAGAGGAACGCGTTAATATTGCCCTTTTTATAGCATGTCGTTGGCATCTTTGTAAGCCCGTAAAGATAGTTTCATGTTTTCATGAAAATGGAAGGAAAGTCACTCTAGTGGTAGAGACCTGGATCTTAGGAAAGAATGCTTGATTTCCCAACTTACACAGTGGAGAGAAGGAAGAGTAAGATTGCTCTGAAGTGGTGAGCCTGAAGGAGCAGCAGAATGGAGACTCCAGACCATATAGGGAAAAAGGATGGTTTCACGAGAACAATGATGGCTTGGTTACATGTATTTAGATGTATTTCCCTATAGAGATACACTTATGAATGCAAATCACAGATGACTATGTTGTTTGACGGTCATCAAGAAGAACTTGTTCTGAAGCTGAGATCCTATAGCCTGGATGAGGCACCTCTGCACCAAGCATCATTTTTATAGATTCAGGTTATAGTAAAATAATGATTTTTTTAAAAAGTTGTGTGTTACCAATTTCTCAGCCTAACCTAAACTCTGGACAGTTCTGTAGCTTCTTACGGTTGTCCATCTTCTATATCTTGTTGCTATTGCTTGCTGCTGCTTCTCAGGGTATAAACATTCCCAGATCACTCGTTTAAAAAGTTTTGGGGGTGGCTGGGTGGCTCAGTTGGTTAAGTGCTCGACTTCAGCTCAGGTCATGATCTCGTGGTTCATGAGTTCAAGCCCCACATGGAGCTCTCTGCTGTCAGAGAAGAGCCCACTTCAGATTCTCTATCTCTCTCTCTCTCTGTCTCTGTCCCTGTCTCTCTCTCTCAAACATAAATAAACATTAAAAAAAAGTTTTCATCCTGGGTGTCCTCTCACTTCTATCCCTTGCCCGTCCCTTTGCCCTTATTCTCCTTCCTTTCACTTACAGATGTCTAAAAAAAAGGAATTTAAAGTGTGTAACACATGGTTGTCACTTCTCATTTATTGCCCAGTGGATGGCAGCGCCTCCACCCAAGGTCATCACTGCAGTTGACATAGTTGAAGAGTCATCTTTTAAATGTTTTGCTCTTCTTCTTTGTAGGTAGGACACCATCACTTTTTATCCACCTCCTGCCCCTCTAATGGTACATTCTCAGGCTCTTTGCTGACTCCCTTTTCTCTTTATAAATGCAGCTGTTCCCCAGTTTTGCCTTATTCTGCCCTTCTGTGGCTTCTTCACCTACTGTACCCTGATGACTTGCAGCCTCGTCCTCATCTCTGCCACATCTCTCCGTGAAACCTCAGCTCTGCCAGATCTCTCCTCTCACTGAACCTGTCCTAAAGACACCTGCAGTTCAATGTCCCATCTTCTTAGTACCTTCTCTTCTAATGTCCCGTTGCAGGCAGTGATTGAACCATAGGCACTGTTTGCCACCCAAACACCTGAGCCTCACACTTGACTCTTCTTTCGCTAATAGTCCATTGCAAACTCTCCCAGACTCATTTCTAAATGGCTTTAGGACCAAACTCCTCCCTACAATCTTTCTAACTTATTTCCCAGGACTAACTTATCATCATCTCTTGCCTAGACTATGCAGTAGCCACATTTTCATCTTCCCTGCAAACACATTTGTGCCCTGTGCAGCACTACCATGTGCTAGCACCCTCACCTGGGCTCACGTTCTGCTTCTATTCAAACTCAGAATGGATCCCAACTACTATGCGTAAATTATGAACTCCTTTGCAGTGTTGGTAAGGCCACTTGTGACTCAGCCTGTAAATGTGACATTTCTTTCCCTGCAAGGGACCTTACATGACTGGCTCACTTTGTGCCATTGTGTTTGCTCTTCTCTCTACCTCAACCATGCCTCTTACCCCTGCCAGTCCCTGGCTTGGATTCCTGGAAAATTTCTATTCATTTCTATCCCCAGTGTCCTCTTCTTTCTTAAATCTTTGAATTTCACTGAAGTTAGATGCTCCCTTTCCTGAGATCTTCCAAGGGAACAATTACTTTATGACAGCTTATATTTTTGTCTCCTCAGCATTTGGATTCCTTGACAATACTGTTTTCTTGCCATTTCCTGAACCTGATCAGTGTCTCCTCCCATCTCAGGGCCTTTATATTTTGTCTCCCCTTCACCTGGACATCATATCACTCCATTATTTTATCCATATCTCTACTCAGATATATTGTTGGAGAGCTCTTTCCTGATTTTTTTGTCTAATCCAGAAATCCCTACCACTTTCCCCCCTTCTTCCATTTATTTTTTCTTCATGCTACTTACCTAATTAGATGAGTACATACTGTTGTTGTCTGACCTAACCCCTCCCCCAAGAGCCAGCTCCATGCAGTCCTGTTTGTCTGATTTGCTCACTCTTCTATGGCTTATCACTTAAGTGCCTGGCACTTAGTAGGCCCTCAATTAATATGTAGAAGAGTGTTTGAATTGTATCCTTTCCAACGGACATAATAGTTGGCACAGAGTCAATGCTCAGTAAAGGTTTATTAAAAGAATAAACATGGAGTATGCATTTGACCATGGTTAAATAAATTGCCATGTCTGAACCCACTAAACTGAAGAGCCTAGTAGCTTCCTGGAATAAAAGAATCAAGACAGCTGGAAGACAAATAAAAATGACTGGCTAGTGGCAAAGTCCATTCTCATCAGAATGCTGGTTCAGTTATTCAGTTCAGATTTTTGGCAAGTGATGCAGATTCTTTTTCAGAAAATGTTGATTGATTGCACAGTTGTACCCACTTCATTTGCAAACCTTCATTATCTCTTTTTCCTTTCCTCCCTCCGTCTGCATTTAGAAGGGGAGGAGCTGGTGTATAATTCTACAAAGCAATTTTTGTGAATAAACCAACTTACTGGCTGCGGCTTTCAGTCTCGTGGTTCCACACAGAATACAAGTGTCTCCTTTAGTTGTGTGTTCTCTCTTGCCTGGGTCTCTTGCATTCATTCATTTGAGTATTCATTTGATTACTTACTCATTCATTCAAGGAATCATTTGTTAAGTCGCCTTTAGTGCCAGCCTGGTACAGGATATATCTGGACACTTGGCTGTTATCTAAAGCAAGAGTTCTTGACCTGAGGTAGGCGGATGGGTTGCAGGGGCTCTTTGGGATTTTTGTAATTGTATACACAATGTTTTCTGTTTGAGTATTACCTCAAGAAGATGGTTTGTTTAAACAGCTCTGTTACTCAAGCAGCGTGTTAAGCACCTCTGATAGAGAGAGGCTTGAGTTGGGCCTTAAATGTAAATACTAGGTCCTCACACTAGGAGTTTTCTCCATATTAAGTTTCATGGTGGTGGTAAGGATGAAAGCATCTGTTTGTGTGGGTTCTTCAGCCTAGGTCTGACAGTCTTGTCAGCCTGTTTACTGTCTCTACACTCCAAATAGTGCCCACATTTCTTAGTTTCTAACTCTGCCTCAATCATAGACGCTCTAGGCTCCCAAGAGGCAGATGGCTATGATGATGCAGACCTTGATCTGCTAACATAAGCAAGACCTAGTGCCTGCTCATTTACCATTGATAATTGTGGGGGCTTTTGTTTATATGAAATCAGAAGGAAGATGGTGGGGTTGTAAGAGCTGATTTGGGTTTGCAGTGGTGGTGGCTGTGTACATTTACCTAATCAAGTTATGTCTGAGGCATTCAGCATCTTAAAATGAATGCCAATTACTGCTGGAATAGGCCCTGAGTGAATCCTTCAAAGGAAAATTCAGTGGGCAGTTGCTGACACTCAGTGAATTGCTGGATCTTTGCCCAAGTATGTGTGAAATGTTTGCACTGGTTTGAGGCCCTGATTGCAGTTGGCTCACAGGGTTTGTGGTGACACTGTAGATTTGATATCCTACCACAGGAAAGGCAGAGATGGGGGACAACATACAGAAAAACAAAATATTCCTAATATTAAAAAAATAAGTCCTAAGTATTTCTAATATTTAGGCAAAATGTAGTGCCAATATTCTGTTAAAATTGGAATGAAGATAGAGATTTAGAAAAGTCATCTTTGGCATACCTTCTGTTTTTTCATACCACGGAGGAGAAAGGTGCTATGTCCTGAATGTCTCCCTTGGGCTCAGCACTAGGCTCTCTAATGTTCATTTGTTCACAGATACTTACTGCACACCCTCTGTGTTCTGGGCCCTATTCTAACTGTTAGGGTTTCAATAGTACACAAAATGATTTCTCCAGCTATGAAGGTAAAAGGCCAGTGGAAGAGAGAGACAATATGTGAATAAGTTCCAAAAGAAAAATTAAGGCAGGTCAGGGTCTGTCACATGTCTCACATAGGAAACAGTGACCCTTCTGACAGAATGGGAAGTTGAGGTCCACAGTGCCTAAGTTGTTCAAGACCGCCCAGCTAATTAGAGATAAAATGGAGGATTTGAAAATGGGTCAGCCTGACTGTAGAACTGAAAACCTTTCCTCTGTTCATAACTGTTCACCATTGAACTCTTCCTGCAAACAGAGGGAAAGGAATCGGATGTCCTACAGTAAGGGCCTGAATCACTATCATTCCTTCCAGAGCTCCCCAGGTGATGTGACAGCCCATGTGATGACTGAGTCATCTTACACAGTGCCATTCTGGGTGCTGTGATGTGGATGTTCGCTTCAGGGGCTTTGACGTAAGCCATGGCATTTGCATGTTTTAGGAGTAGTGTGAAGTTAGGGTTTTCACACCAAGCCGAGTGGACCTTCATCTTCATTGGTGTAATCATGTGATTATTAAGCAATAGTATTGAGCCTCAAGAAGGTGTTGTGATATTGAGTACCCAGACTCGCAAGTGACTGTAGAAGTGTGACAGTCCAGTGACTGGTGTTGGAGTGGGCCAGATGATGATCTGCAGCCTTGCTATGCATAACTATGTTAACATGCATTTGTCCTTCACATATGACCAGTGGATCCCGGAATCTTTTTATTTTTCAGTATATGATGTGAAGTGAGTGCTCAGGGTCTTGACTGCTGTATTTTGCTGTCCTTTGGACCTCACCTGCCATATCCCAGTTCCTTCATACCCCTTCTCTGAGGGCTTTCCTGTCCCCCAACTCCGAGTGGAGTTGGTAATAGCACATTTATTACATTTTATCCATTTGTTGATGTGTCAGTCTCCCCACCAGACCCTGATCACCTGAAGAGTAAGGGTGGTGGTACCTTTTCACTTGAATATTCTCTAACAGTGCCCAGCACAGAGCAGAGCCTCAACACATATTTTCCATGAATACTTTTAGCTTTCTTCTGCTGATCTAAAAAGAAAGCATCTAGAAATGAAAATAGGAGCCTGGCTTATATCTCCAGCACCTAGGTCAGCGAGGTTAATATCTTTCATATTGCTAAGTGTTCACGAATTTCTGGATGAATAAATGAGATGGTAAGCTGAGATGGTTAAGCTTTGGAAATTGATCAGAATGACTTTCAAGCAGGTGCTATTATAAGCAGAGCATTGTGTTCTTTGGGCCAACATCCCAGTGCTTCACGGAACTATTTATGTTGACTGTACTTTTGGCAGAAGGAAAGTCGCTAAATGCACTGCCAAGCATTGATGTGGCACAAAAACGTGAGCTATAGGGGAGAAAATACAAATATGATTGACTATATGAATGGATGAACAGGGAAGAGAAGAGGGAGAGGGGCAGAGACATTGCCCTCTTTCTCCCACAGAAACACAAGCTGCTTCCTGCCCATCCAGTGTTTCTTAGCTCCCTGTCATATCAGTGGCCTAGGAAAGCTTGAAGGATGAATGGAGCATTAGAGTAGAAGTAATAAGGTTGTGCCCGACTTATTTCAGAATTTGAAGCAGATGTTACAAATGTCATAGCATGAAATTTTGGGATCAGACTTGGGGGAAAAAATCAAGATCACAGATGTGGACCTCTTCCTTTTACCATCGAGTGCTAACCTGCATCATACTGACTCGTGGCTGATCTCTACCCCTCCCTGTTGGGTTGGCATCATGTCTCTAACTGTCTGTGAGCCCCTGAGGTCAGAATGGGTAACAGTGATATGGGAGCACTCAACTGAAAAGATTTTAAGAGCATTTTCAAAATGAAAGTACAAGCCTTGTATTTTCTCTCCAGACCCTACTGAGGGAGCAAACCAAATCCAGCCACCATTAAAAATTTAAAATTCTCAAAATATTTTCAGCTTATTAGTGAGGGAGGTCATTTCTATCAATTAAAAGACAAGTATTGCACTTTGCAGAGTTATTCTGGCATTGAAATCTCAAATTTGATGTGATCTCTTTTTCCCTTTAAGAGCTGCAATCAGAGAGTACTTGGTGTCCTTTTTTATAAACTATGCACTTAATTCATGAGAATACACAGCATTTCTTCCTGACAAAGAGTAGGCGATTTGTAGAGGACAGTAGTCATTTGAAGAAGAAGAATTTGAATAAGAACACAAACAATAATAACAACAAAAGAAGAAGCTCAGAACTATAGCCTGCACATTGTGCTCAGAAAGCAGGGACCTTTAGTACATCAGGCACCTGTTCAGGCTCCGAGCCTGGCCAGTGTCTATGTGGACCATTTGGCTTCTCTCACACAGGATGGCCTCACTCAGTGGGTTGCATCTTACATCATCTTTGTATGCCTACTACATAGAAGAGAATCTGCCACATGGTAAGGGTCAGTGTGTATTTGTTGCTGTAGCCTGAAGCCAGAAATAGTTTCTGTATTCTGGCTGAGTTCATGTTAGATAAAAATCAAGACTCCTCACCACTCAAAGATTCCACATCCTTCATTCTGAAGTCACTGTAGAACTGCCACACTTTTAAAGCTCCCCCAGGTGACAAGGGAGTGCAAACAACCATATTCCCTATTTCTGCTGGGAATCAAAAGATGGGAATCGGTCATGATAGATAACCATCCTACCTTTATTTATTTTGTAAAGAAAAAAAGAAATCCTCATCCCCTTTGCTGTGCAAAGAGGATTAAATAGTTAACTTTAAACTTGGCACTCCAAAGCAACCTGTGTAGCAGGGTGTTGAAGCCAGGAAACATTCCAAAAACACTTGGATGTCTTTTAAGTTACTGTTGGACTTTGGTCCTTTAAAAGTGCCCTCTTTTTATTTACATTGTTATTTTGACATGGTGGAGATAGTAAAATTGGAATAATCAAGTAATACCATCTTCCCTTCTTGGAAAGTCCTGTTGGGTTTTCTAACACACATTTCTTCATCTGTTGTCCAGTTTGATGCTCTGCTCTTCTCTGCTGTGTCTTCTGGAATCTCTTAAGGAGTTCCCTCATATACCCCATGCAGGCCCTGGATCACACCTGTATCTTCATGAGGTTTCTGTCCAAGAGCTGTTCATGTTAGAGCTTCATCATTCCCTCAGGTGCTGTCACTCCAAGCAGCAGCTTAACCTATCACCTTAAGAATTTCATCGTCAATGGGAAGTTTGAGTTCTCCCATGAAGAATGTTAATCACCCTTTATTGTAGCCCTTATGAGGGACATATAATAGTTCTAGTAGTAACTACCAGATTGTCAGAGAAAGGCTATGTTTCCTTTTCCCAACTACAGATGGCGAAATACCTGCTTTGGTAGCTAGAAATTCTCATTTCCTTCAAGGAAATGGAAGCTAGGGTGGGCAGAGTCAATCTTCAGAAGGAAACAATAGAGTGAAAGAAGTCCCTGTAACTTGTTGCTGACCAAAGAGGCAGAAGCATTGTCCAAACTTATTACAGGGGTGGTTAAGTGCTATTTCCTTTTTAGATGACTTTCCTATTTTGATGTTAAAAATCATAAGGAAAAGTCTTTCAAAATAATTTAGTTCTTCAGAACATCAGAAGTGCATGATGTACAAACCCCAGGATGGACAAATTTATTGAAGGTTGCATGTTTTCCGTTTAGTTCTTACTAGTTTAGTTTAAGCCATATAGATAGCCCTCCCCCATTTTTTTTTTTTTTTGAGAAAAGCAGACATGGTTTCTTTTTCCCAAACTAAGTAATGTATTTATATGTATTAATACTTTCACAGTCATATCATCTCTAATACTTTTGGCTAATGCATTCAATCCATACTTAAATTGTGGGAGAAATTTAAATATGTGTTGCATCAAAGAATTTTTAATCAGCATAAGACTTCTTAGAGTTTCAATTATTTTACTGGATTTAATACCTCTTTTTTGTCTTAATTGGTAACATAATGTGCTCATAGGTTCTGGGATATGAATTATAAAGATGTATTTTGTGATGTTTAAAAATTACTAGAGTACCTGGGTGGCTCCAGCCGGTTAAGTGTCTGACTCTTGATTTTGGGTTCAGGTCATGATTTCACAGTTGGTGAGTTTGAGCCTTACATTGAGCTCTATGCAGACAGTGTGGAGTCTACTTGGCATTTTTCCTCTTTCCTTCTCTCTCTCTGCCTCTCCCATGTGCTCTTTCTATCAAATAATTTTTTAAATAAAAAGTTACTAAATATGGGGCACCTGGGTGGCTCAGTGGGTTAAGCGTCTGACTTTAGCTCATGTCATGAGCTCATGGTTCATGGGTTCGAGCCCTGCACTGGGCTCTGTGCTGACCGCTCAGAGCCTGGAGCCTGCTTCCGATCCTGTGTCTCCCTCTCTCTCTGCCCCTTCCCTGCTCATGTTCTATCTCTGTCTCTCTCAAAAATAAATAAACATCAAATCTTTTTTAAAAAAATGCTAAATGTGAATTTAAAACTTAGTAAATATAAATTTAAAAATAAATCAAGAAGTGCATGATTCCTGAATACAGGAGTTTTTCTTTCTTACACTTATTGTCAATCACTCATATGGCTGATAAAGAATGCTTGTCTCCATTTTCCCGCTCTAGTTATCTGTGTTTTAAAAAGCAAAAAAAAAAACCTAATATTGTTGAAAATATATTGGAAAAGCTCCATTATTCATTAGTTCCAGATATTTACATGATGCATTGTGTGGAAACTCCATGTACTGTGTTGGGGACAGTGGAGCTTCAGTGACAGTGCTGCTGTATTGGTTAAGTTGGTACCTGCCCCTACTTTTTCCAGTATCCCCTCTCCTTCCCAACCTGAAATTCCCTTGGTTTCTAAGACATGCACACCAGTGAGGGGTTGATGGTTGAAAGGATGCAAATTGTGATATGGGCAATAAGCAGAGCTGTGAGGACAAGTTTCAGAATGAAGATTTGGTCCCATATTAAGTGAAAACATAGAAATTGTTATTTTGATAGGGAAACACAGGCACACACACTCTCCTCATAAACTTCTGAGGCTCCTGGGAAAACCCTTCCTGGTTTCCCTTGCCCTACAGTGAGGGAGGCTAATTGAGATTCTTCAAGGGAAATCCCTTTTCTTTTCTTTGGTAGCCATGGAAAGACTCATTAAGCATTCTGTACTCCATTCTTTCCCAGACCCTGACTTTGCTTAGCCCAAGTGCTAAGGCCCAGGGAGTGATGTCCGAGATTCCATTAAGCATGCCCTTTCGTCCCCCCTACCCCCCATGCTTAGTGTGGGAACAGAGCCTGGCCCCTTGAACGATGAGTTCAGAGGGCAGCCATAAAGCTTGCCTTTTTACTAGGTGGATGATTCCATTCTTGAAATATTACCTGCATTTACACATTTTGCCATTCTGCTCCCCATGGAAGGGGGCTGGATGTGAAAATGTGTCTGACATGGTCTCTCTACTTCCCAATGACTACTTCTTCCTAATAAAACCATCCTTTGGAAACCCTGCCTCATCACGTCACACTCATGTTCACTTGGAATATATCTTTTTCAAATGATCTCCGAAATAACAAGCCCCTTTCTCTCTCCTGCCTGTGGTTTACCTTCCCATTGTGAACTGTGCTGGCAAGGAGCTGGGGCAGCTCCACCTTTTCTGGAAATTGAAGGGGGGTGGGGAGAGTTGTGAAGGAAAAGGGCAGTACAGGACACAAGGCAAGTAGGGCCCTAGACTTTTTCCCATTTCATTATGTGTGTCCACTGAGCTGTCCTGTTTCTGTTTTGTGATGGGTTCTTCTGTGGCAAGCTGACCTTTTGGCTGAATAGGTCAAACTCCCACTGAGCGCTAATCCTCAGCCTTCCTGGTGATTGTGTATCCCCGAAGGTGACAAGCACAGGCTAGGAATATGACTGGGGGTGTGTGGTATATTTCCCAAAAGAAGGATTGTCTTTTGCTGCACCGAGTTAATTCTCAAAGACTACCTCACAAGGTAGGCAGAGTCTAAATTGGAATATTTGTGCCGACATTGTTGAGGGACAAAACTAATTTTTCAGATACATGTTTCACAATGTGGTTTCCTTCCATGCCTCCCATTTTTTAATGAGAGAAAAGTCAAATTCACAGTTTGCATGATTCATCATTTCTTTTCAGATTCCTGAAACAATCAGCGTTTTTCTGGTTGATTTTTCAAAGTCCTTCTCCTGATATATTTCTTGCATGTAAAGTCTCTTAAAATTCTTGGTGTTTTATTTTTAACCCTGGCAAAACATGAGTGTTGCAGTGTTTGTTGATAATTATGTGCTGGGCCTAGGTTGGTTTTGAATTGCTTAAAATTTTCTTTTGGACTGTTGATAAGGTTTTATAACACCAACTACCTGGACTGTTGATAAGGTTTTATAACACCAACTACCTTACAGTAGTTAGCGATTTTCAACAGCAAGTAAATGCTGAATCAGATATGAAGTAAATGCTGAATCAGATTTGAAGTTGAATTACTGTACTGTTATTTTTTTTCTTTCAATTGTTTGTATAAGCTGTTCAATTTACACAATTCTCACATTTCACTGTGAGTGAGATAGGAACACATTAGTCACAGATAAGGGTTACATGTTCTGTTTATTTAGCAGTGTTGTTTTGAGTTTTTGTTTGATTAATTTAATTAGTGCTCTTTAAATTTCAAAAGGCAGTGTCTTTTAACTGAAGAAATAAATAAGTGAAATATGTCCATAAATGAGATGAAACAGTGAGCCATTCATCAATAAGTGTACATTGTGTCTGGATAATTAAATGATTTTAGAAACCGTTAATTTCCAAACCTCAAAAATCGAAAGAGCTTCATGTGTAAGCAGTGCATTACTTTTCTGAAAATGATAGACCTCACTGAGGAAACACCTCTTTAGTTTTTTTAAGGCATTAATGATACTCTCTTAGTGAAATTAGATGAATGTAGAGGAACAGAATAACTGCATTTGCATTGTTCCTGAGTTACTATATTATTGTCTCCATTCTCCAAATGTGATAGGATACAAAATACAAAACAAGAAGTGCATATTTAACATCTATTCGTTACCAATAATGCTGGAGTCAGAGCTGGGCTTCTACCGAGGGCATAATGGGCTCCTGTTTAACATATTTATGTTGGTTGTAAAATTAGGAACTGTCATTACAGCCCCACATCACCTGCATAAGTGCAAAACATATAAATCAAGAGAAGTTCCAGTGCCATAAAAATGCCAGTGGATAGAATAGCATGAAACCACTTATAAGATACTTGTGTGTGATGCTAGCATGTACTGGAACGCACACATCTGTTTCTAGAGGATCTGAGGAACAAAGAAGAATAACCATGCAGGTAGGGCTCATGGATGTAAGACCTGATGAAGACATGTGGGGCCCCCAGGCCATCTAATAATTTTTTAAATAAAATTCCTTATTATTTATGCATTTGCAGCATTTACTTAGAGAATAGCCTGAGCCCTGAGTGAAGAAAAGGTAGGAAAAGAAAGTCCATCGATGGCCAGGCTTGAATAACCCCTGCAGCACATCACTAAAGTCAATGTCCCTATCCTTCCAGAAGGCAGTTGGGCTGCCATCTGTTGTTACTGGAGCATGCTTCCTGGGCCTCCTCATAAATAAGCCTCTCCTTATATTTGCTGTCATGCTCTAGGGTCCTCTGTGGGTTGGTGGTTTTTGATCTCCTGGCCTTCTTCTGAAGCCAGCTTTTTGTAGAACAGTCTATATTCTCTCACACCAGCCCATTTCTTCTGCGAAGTGCAGTGGTTTATTTTGAACCTGATCATTGGAAGTCCTGAAATGCCCATATATTATGAACTATTATTAATAAGGAGCTTTCTGGATCCTAATTACTGCCTCAAAAAGATAGTGGACACTTTTGAAGTTTTTCAACCCCCCTCTCTCCCAGAAGCTCCCCCCAACAATCTTAAAAAAAAAAAAAAAAAAAAGACTGCAGATTTTATTCATGTGGGATCATTCACACCAAGCTACCATAATGTGCAATTAACACTCTAGAAACTGAAAACAGTATTCAGCAAGACAGCTGCATTATCAAAAATGCCAAAGGAGTTTTGAAGGGAGTAATGTGCATGTTAGAATAGGAATTTAATCAGAAATGTGCACATACACACACAGTAGTAGTGTCTTAAATATATCTGAATATTAAATTTTTAAAAATCCCAAGTCTATACTTATAGTAAAGATTAATGTTAGGATAGAAAACTGAGTTTTCTATTTTAAAATTATTGTGTGTTTTGCTTCTGAAGCAAATGAGGAAGTTGGAATAGAGATTTCTAAGATCCCTTCCAGCTGGAATATTCTTTGATAATAATCACTCTTCAATTATATTTTATAAATTTTCCCATTGAAAAAAAAATGCCCCCTTTCTTTCCTCTTGCCAGTCATAATGATACTTAACACCCATGCTATTTTCAAAGTGCCTTTCAGACACTAACTCACAATTGCAGGGGTAAACTGCCTACTTCTGCACAGCACAATAATCATAAGTACATTTATATTATAATCCCTACTAAGCTATGGATCCAACTGACTGACTTAGTAACTGAAATGAAGCAGAATTATCCCAGCAGCATTTTGCTGGAATTTTCTTGTCAACTAGCTGAAAGTGTTTTTACAAGTAAGAGGTGGGGATTTTTTTTTTCAATTCATAGTGTGTAGGTTTGAGGAAGGTAGAGGTTTGTAGTAACATTTTCAAGAAAAGCAGGAACACTTAATGGATTGTTGGAAATAAGGAAAGATCTAAATATATCCTTGAGAAATTATGGTAAAGCAGAGTTTTATGTTAGAACTTAAAAAAGAAAGAAAGAAAAGAAAAGAAAAAATACCCAGAACAGATTTGAAAGCACATAGTGACCTCATGCAAAAAAAAATCATGAAGGAAAGACCCTTGATCCTGGATCTGACAAATATCCTGCATTAAGCTCCCCTTTGTTGAGGATTAGTGGGGGCATGTTGAGTGCAGGTATCAGCAGACACATGGAGGGCATGCAGGAAGGGAAATCCCCACTAGAAGTTAGTAGGAGAACCCAAGTATTCAGATAAGAAACCAGTCACTGACCTGGTGAGGCACGTGAGAGCAGGAGTCCACCTGGGCTTCATGTAGGTACTGTAGGAATAGTTACACATGAGTGTTGGGTAAATATGCGATCCAGCCATCCTGAGACATTTAACGCTAGTGCAAACAGTCACTAATGGGAATCTCTTACCTGACATGTTGTGCTTATTAAATTGTGATAAAGTTATTGCACTAGAACATAATACATTTTTTGTTCGCTTTTTCCTAGCCTAGAAGATATGAAAAGTTAAGGTCTCTGGGGAGGTGGTGCAGGGGGTGGGGAAGACGTATGCTTTAAAAATGGCAGTCCTTAAATTTGAAGGAAAACCGTTTACTCATTTGTTTTAAAGGAATATGTAAATGTCCGTGGTTTTGCTCCAGTGTAGGAAACACAGTTCAAAATGAAATTTTAAAAGAACAAAAGTCTGAACATAGTTTTTGGTGTTTGCAGAAATTAATATTCTGAGTTGAAAATTAAGCCTAGTCTCTGTTTTCGCTCATGCAACACACAATTGAAATTACCACTGGGCTGGGTTTCTTGCAGATCTGTTTGGTATAGTAACCATCTAGTGATATAATTAGAAATTAAATTAAAGGTGTGAATCAGAACTCCAACTTAACTTTTTTTTTTCCTTCTTCTTTTTTCTTTCTTTTTCTCCTACTTTGTTTTTTTATAAGTTATAGGTGCACAACGAAGGAGAAGCCCCAGTGCACTGGCCATTGAAGTATTTGAAGCACATTTGGGAAGTCACATTTTGCAGGTAACTAAAAGAGAAAGAACCTTGCTTATATTTTACTAAGAAAAATCCATATGTTTAGTCTTTATTTAAAATGTATTTTTAGATGTCAGCTGTGTATATTACTATTGTTTTATTTTGAAACTATGAAATTCTCATGAATTTATTTTTTTCTTTTTAGAAAGCCATCTCTTGAGAGAATATTAATGAGAAAGGGAGGGCAAGTATTATTTGTGCTGTAATAATTGAAATAAATTGCACTATTCACTTTATGTGCAATGTATAGTAGCTGGCTGTTCCCAGAATGATTGTGTGTGTGCTGCATTTGTAAGTGGATATATGTGTGTGTCTTTGGAGCTATATATATTGTTTTTGGAAGAGCAAAATTTTGTTGTGACAGTAACGTGGCATTTTTATGTGTTGCCAAATTTCAGTTGTTCTTTGCTTGAGTTTGTATTCATAAGCGCTTTCAATCTTCACGTTTGCCTCCCCGAATTATAAGCTTTTTCAGAATGAAATTTTAAAGTACATTTTTAAAAGGAGACAAATAATAATAACTTATTTGGCCAGTGAATTCCACAACAAGAAAATATGAGGGGTACTAGGATAGAACTACAGTTATTTAGTCCTGGATAAGGTACATCCCAAACTCAGCATCTTGCTTACTCCAAAAAGAATTTTCTTAAGATTTTGCCATGAGTTCAAAACACCCAAGGATAACTGTTCTACAGTGTTTCTGCTTCCAAGAGAAATGTTGATATGGCCAAAGATTGCTTTTTTTAACTTACATAGTTTTATGTTTTTAATATAGATTTTTAATATAGGATCAGAAAAAAGAGACACATTTGGGATATTAAGGCATCTTGTTTGAAAAAACTGGTTATGCTTTTCATCGGATCTTAGCATCTTATTTCTGAGCATATGCACCCAGGAAAACTGTTAGCATCAGATTTTCCCTGGTCAAATCTTAGTGACTCTCTGAGGTGGCTCATTGACTAACAGCTTCAGAATCAATTGAAACACTTGTTTGAAGGACATATTCTTACTAAATCAGAAGCTTCATGAGGATGAGGTCCAGAAATTTATTATTTTTAACAACCTTTTGAGATGATCTTGATGTTTTATTAGGTCTGAGATGTCACAATTTACATTTGCAAATTTAAGTTCCTGAAAATCCTACTTTGTCTTTTTTTGTTGTTGTTTATTCTGATATTTGACATGTCTCCACTAATATCTGTTAAGTTCCTATGTAATTAATATTTATTGAAGTACACCTTGGGATTTGCTATTCTATCACGTACACAACATTTCTAGTTCCCTTCTGGTAGATTGGTTTTAGGGATACAGAAAGGCTATTTCTTCCTAGATCTTCAAATTTTTATTCCCTTTTTTCTGGAACATATTTTGTTGGGAATCTCCTTTATAAGTTTTGTATGAGCCGTGCTGTATACATTGTTAGATTCTGATGTAATTCAGGATGACTTCTGTTTATATTCTGAAGCAATCAGTGCATAAGACTTAGTCAGTGAAAGAAATGATTTAAACAGTAGCCCCAGATTATTATTCTCTCATTCATTCATAAACAGAGACCAGAGTCTTTAAGGAAGTGTGATTTAGGAGCTGCAAGAATTAAAAACTAATTTAAAACACAAACCTCAGAAGTTTAGTATAAGCTTAATATAAATATGATATATAATGGTTGTCTTGAATGTCAGTTCAATAGTTGGTATCATTGAGAGAGTAAAGGACCTAGAACGAAGCTGCAAAGCTCTTCTGCTCTTTGGACTGGTCAAACCCAACTTAGACAACATGCTTTAAGAGAAATATAGACAACTGAGTGTCATTTGGAATAGAATAACCAGACTGGTGCATGAACTAGAAATTATGTAACATGAGGAGTAGATGAAGGTGACGTTTAGCTTGGAAAAGACATGATTTAAAAGGGATATTAATGTCCTCTCTATTTGGAGACCTCATGTGAAAAAAGGATTAGCTATTCTGTGTGGCTTCAGAATGTAGAAGAGGGAAAGGGATGGAAAAAAAAAAATCACCTCCATTCAAGAAAACTAAATAGGGCTGTCCACATTTGGAATATGTTCAAAGTCTTTGGCTCCAAGGGGAAGTATAAATGTCTTGGTAGGGATGCTTTCAAGAAAGGTCCACAAGTGCAGTCACAGTAGATAATTTTGAAATTGTCATAGAAACTAGAATTTCATATCATTTAATTCTAACACCAGTACTTAGGGAGTTGGAAAAGCTATATGTATTCCTTTAAATGAAATATTAGAAGTGTGGGTGGGAAGGGGTTGGGAGGTAATAGTAACAAGAACATTGTTCTCTAAGTTGTCTTAGTTTTCTTCCCTCCTTGCAGGGAACTGTTGAGCCCATAGACCCTTGTCAGTACCACATTCAACAATATCTCACTGGGTCTGCAAATATAAGATGATTTCCATATTCTCCTTCAGGAGGGTTCATGATGAAATCTGGTCGATTGACGAGAACAGGGATGAATTCTTTCTTCCCGCTTTCCTCCCTTTCCTTCACTAGCAAACATCTGATAAAAATATGTCAACGAGGTAAGCCTGGGAACTGTGGATTTGGAGGTGGAGGCCAATTCAGAACACCAGGGTACAGCTCAGAAAATGCCTGTGATTTTTCTGTACCAAGTGCCACCCTTTCCTGCTGCCTGTGTCCCCAATGGTGTTTCATGGGAGGGTGGGCTAAGGACGCCTTGGTGTAGAGTTGGGGGCGAGGGATGAAGATAGACCCATTAATTTTTGCTTCACCAATTCTGCAAACTGCAATATGTGTTTTTGCTACATATATCTTATTAGCTAAGGAAAATATTTAAAAATTTGGTGTATCCTCTAGAATTTGACTTATTTTCTGCTGAGGTGGGGAACATTTAATGGTGATTTTATTAAGATAAAATCAACTGTTGCGATGTTATTTTCCAACTTACTGTTCTACTCCTGGTGTATGGAGGCAAGGTCATCGCCTGGGCTGTGCCCCATGCAGCCATGGGGCTGCCATTGACATCATTCACGTGGAAGTTTGCATAATGACTGTGACCAGTACTACTGGCCCAGTGAACCTACAGCTGTTTCAGGAATGAATTTCAAGGCAGAGGGATCTTCTGTAGGAGAGCTGAGGATTCAGGTGATGCCAGCCTTGCACCTGCAGCGCTGTGGAGTGTATGTATTGAGCCTGAGTCAAGTCATTTTAGCTCACTTTGTTCTTTGACTTTTATCAATCAGATGAGGAGCAGAAGGGCAAAGGGTCAAGATTAGGAACTGTGCTTTTTGTGAGAAGCCAAGAAAAAAAAATTCAAGAATTTCAGGTCATTATGTGGGATCTTTCCTGAATATAGTATATGTGATGAAGCAGTCATTTGGTTCTTGCTTTAAAAGCTCTCTTAGGGCATTGTTATTCCCACTTCATGATTTCCTTAATACCAAAAAATATGAGTGATATTTACTTTTACTTTCCCAATTTAGAGATCAGATAGAATATTCATATTTTCTTATCAGAGTTAATGAAACACAAAATAGTAACAAATACCATCTTTGTAACTCATAAAATTAACTAGTGGAATGACTTTCCCTTAGGTGCAGATTTATGAATGGAGTGCTTTAATTATTTGCATGCCCTTAGCAGACGGTTTTAAGTGTTTTTTCTTTCTGTAAATAATGCTTACATAATGGTTATATAAAATTGCAGTATTGTTTTTGCATATTCCATAGTCATGCTGCTTTACTCACCTCACAGGTGTTAAAACAATCACATCAAACCTTGTATATGGAAGATTTTAAGGTTCGTGTTTGTATTCATTGTCAGCATATTATGGTGAACCACAGAGAGAGACGTATATGTTATACTACATTGTGCAATACAGATCAGTGCTAGCACCGATTACATACTTAGAAAGTGAGCAAGGAATGGTTTTTAGCCGTAACTAGTTGTGGATATTAAAAGTAGTGAAATTTTGTGAGCTAGATGAATACAATCCTAGTAAGTACCCACATGTTTTTTTATTTAAGCTGTCTTGGGGGAATAAAAAGAATATTCTTTAAGAAATGCCCTAAGGAGAGGTAGTGGTGGAAGCATGATACAATGTGTCAGTTTGCACTTGGCTGTGTTCCATGAACCTTCCCATATCTGTGTCATTGACCCTGCAATATTTCTGGACATTAAGAAATTTTGCATTGCTCATACAACATTCAAGCCCCAAGCTGGCAGAGGATCCTGTGGACAGGTCTCCCTTGGGAGACCAAAGGACAACCACAAAAACATTGTTGGATTATAACACCAGAGTTTCTCTGACTGCTAGTGAATCAGAAAAGGTGGGCAGAATGGTTGTGTGACTGCCTATCTTCCCCAGGAAAACTAGGAGAGTGTTTTTGGAAGGTTCATTTATTGGTAGAAGAATCTTCTTGTAGAAGAAGGCCATAGGTCTGGCCATTACCTTAGCAGGACAGTTGAGTTAAGGTATATATTTACCTAAAATGGGGGGGAGGAAGAAAAGTCAAATGTAGCTATTTTTCTATTGGAGAGGAAAAGCAGTCAGAGATTTGTGTGGGTGAGATGGACAGCACCAGAGACCTCAATGAAATGTCAGATTTTAATCATGAGGCTTTTCTTTCCCTCAACATCTCAGCATATTATACAGAGTACAGTCATATCTCAGGTTAAAAAAAAAAAGAGCCTAGTGTTTTGTTTTGTTTTGTTTTGTTTTAATGCTGTTTGGGATCATATTTGGGGAAAAAATAAGGTCAAGGTTTCTAATGAAATTTCTGTGTTTCCATTATTAATCTCATTGTGAAGATTGGTTAGGGACATATCCTGGGATCCTGACTAGTTTGTCTGCATACTATTTTGGTCCTGTAGCATTATTATTAGAGGAAAACACTTAGGTTCCCTACCAGAAATATTTAAAAATTTGCAGCTGGTGTAATAAGAAAAACAAAATAAATAATATCTTGTGACGTTTTATATCTTTGTTATTATTCACGTATTTCTAAACACATTCCTGCTCTGATCTCTGAGGCCTGTTAGGTTGTAGAAGACTAAGAAATCGATTGCTTAGAGATGAGCTGTACAGACAGAGGAAGCTACTTCAAACAATGTTGAGGCTAGAGGTAGAGAATGCCAAGTATATTGGTATCCAGCATCTCCTTGAATCTCATCGGGCAAGAGAATATTAAATGGCTGAGTAGTACAATTCAAACATCTGGACAAAGCAAAGTGAATAATACTTAAAGCAGCTCCAAAGCTGACTGGTACAAAGATCCAAATTATTTTATTTAAGAAGCTGCCTAGCCAAGCCAACGTTGATTTTACATTTGATGGCAATGTTTTTAAAACATCGATGAAAAAGAGTAGTACTGTTCCAGTCTGTTTTCCACTTTATTGATGAATTGGAATTTCAGCCTTATTTATTATTTTCTTCAAACTTATAAAAGAAATGATTATCTCTAAGAAGTTGCATGTTCTTACTTCTGGCCCTTGTTGACAAAGTGGCATCCAGCTAGATATCAGTGCTAAAATAAAATACAATCAGTTCAAATAATAGAGGTATTCTTTAGCTGTGATCAAAGAAGGAGAGAAAGGTGAGCGACCCTTTGGTCTCCCTGTGATCCAGAATGGTAAGAAAATGTAAAACTAAATATAGAAAAAGAGAAAGTTAGTGAATATATTTGCATATGCAAATTAGCTTAATTGATACTGCTTGCCTCTACAGGGATTTTTCATTACAAACTGGAGTGCTACATTGTTCAGCTCATATTGAGTAATTTAGTAACTAATGAGACCAGTTTGCACTAATTTGCATATGATAAATGAGCTTAATTGCAGTAAATAACTTGGAGGCATAATTACTTAATTTTCCTGTGTTGCACGGCTTTTAAGTTCACTTGTATGAACAACTCAAGATAATTTTGCATATTTAAATTAGTTGCTTTTAAATTTTCTTGAACAAAAAAAAAAGGAACACACCTTATCAATTGAGCTATAAAACAATTGCAAGTAAGGTTTACAGTGTTTTTATTTAAAAAGAAAAGAAAGAGAAGTAGAAATTTCTTTACTCTATTGTTCACCCATCTCCCTTCCTTACCTCATATAAGGTATCAGCATTGATAGGAAAATGTTTTTAATGTTGGAAGCTAATTCACAGCTTCTATTAGAAACTGACCTGAGTTTAAACTGAAATATGTAGGTGAATGAATCATAACTTTTGAGAGAGAGTTTGTATAAGAAATGTCTATGTCCTTTATCTAATTTGACAAATGAATGTTAGAGGAGTCATCTGGGTCTCCTACCTGCAATGTACATGTCCTTGAAGATGCTGGGCTGTGATGAAGCAGAAGGCATCGCTCTGTACCTCACATGTATTTTCTGTCTAGATTAATGTTTTATACTTAGGAAATTGGTTTCATGGAGAATCTCAGTGTGGTTTGCCAAGGATTAGCTCATGGGTCTTCACATCGATGACCAAAGAATGTATGTTTTATCAAAATCCCTCTTCACAGAATTGAAAAACTAAAGCATGTGGAAGTTGATGGCCAAACCATTTCACATTTCACATTACTGTATTGCCTTAGCATTGAATTTTAAGGGAAAAGTATGATTTATTCAAAATTAACAAGTCATGTAAAATCATGTTCATGATTGTTGTGAGAAAATATTTTATGGTTGTGAAAGTTTAAAATCTGTCCTTAAAAAGATAATTGCTGCTTTAACTCATATGCATATATAGACTTTATGTGTGTGTGTGTATATATATATATATATATATATGTTTTATATATATATAAAGGAAGGTGTATAAGATATGTATATATAAGATGTATATATATATGATGTATATATATAAATAAGATATACACATATAAATAAGATATATATATATAAGATATATATACATCATATATATATATAGCATTAGGGTTCTTGATATGCCACGCTTTGGAAAAATAACTCATGAAACTTTTCTCTAAAAAAGTCAAATTCCATTAAATGTAGGATACGCTTCCTGTATCCTTCAGAGGTGGGCCAGAACAAGTGGTAATAGTAAAATATTTCAAGTGTTATATTTCAGTCTTTCATATAATAGATGCTTAAGGAATACCTGTTAAATAAATGAGCAAATAAAAAAAAGTTCTTACCAAAATCGCAGTTAACCCCAGAGGTAGGACTTCATCTCACCTCTGTGTTCCCAGGTCGGTTTCTATCCATATCCTCTAGATGCAGGCCAGAATATGGTGGATTCTTTTATTGCATGGATTTTGGCATCCAGCTAACGCAAGTCCACATCCCAATTCGGCCACTTAGTCATTGTGTAGACCTAGAACTGTCTCTTGCCCTCTCTAAGCTTCAATTTCTTCATGTTTTTAAATGGAGAGAATCATAGATAGTAGTAAATGACAGGCATGTTGTGAGGATTGAATGAGAAAGTACAGTTAAAAGTGTTTAATCGAGAAAACTGATATATAGAATGTGTTGAAGTGTCTGCTGATATTTGTCTGTATGTTGGGTAGTCCAGAATAATACCCAAGGATTTGAGAGAAAATGTTAATACTTATCAGTAACATTATGAATACAGGAATACAGGCGCATTATTAATAAAATCCTCTCAGGTTAAAAACAAGATAAGTATTTCCCTTGAACATAATGTCAAATATCTGTTTACATAAATGATATTTATATTTAGGAGTATATACTAGTTAACAGTAAAAATTTTTAATTTGGTAGTAAGAATATATTTTTACCTTGAGAATGATTATTCTCAGAACAACCAAAGGAGTTGTCAGAATAATCCATTAGCAATTTAGAAGGACCTAGAAAAAGTAGAGTTCATAAAGGGACTCCAGGAAATCAACATTTCCTTTAAACCAAAATGGGATATGCCATTATTCTTCTCATCATACTGTACAGTCACCTTGATTTGCTTAGAAAAGTGGAAATAAACAGCCAGTCAGAAGTCCAGGAGAACCAAAAGGTAAAAGCAGTCATCATCCATTGCTACAAATTATGTTGAGGCGACATTGAAGTGCAGTTATGATTCTCCTACTACATGTTGCACAAATCTATCACCTGTAATGCCAGAAAGGTTACCTTTCCACATCAAGAACAAAAGGAAGAACTTCCTAGGATTTTCATGATGGTATGTGTATCTGTAAAATAGGTACATACATATACTCAGGTTTTCACATACTTTGATAACTTTGACTTGCAAAATAGACAAAAGGCATCATTCACTGAGAAGTAGTATGGAAGGTGTGGGGGAGGGGAGGGGTTTGAGGTAACTTACTGAGGAGGAAAGATGTGGGGTTTTGCTACGTGACTAGAACTAGTGCTAACAGTGAGGGATTGCTAGTCACAGAATTATCTGAGGGGATCTCGGAAAGTGAGACAATAAATCTCAAAATTAATTCTAGGCTTCAGGAAATACTGACTGGGTATCTTATTTGCATCAGAGAGTGGAGAAAATACTGAGATACAAAGGTGAATCATGGTTTTGTCTCCCAGCATTCCCAGTAAGAGTTGACAAGACCAATAACAAAACAGACCAACACAGTTCAGTGTAATGTAGACTCGAGGCTTTTGAATCAGTTACACCTGGGTTTGGATTCAACCCCCTGACCTTGATTGTGTAGATCTGGGCAATTTATTTATACTCTCAAAGCCTCATTTTTCTCACCCCCAAGACAAGAGAGTAGTGATTCTTACCTTTTAGACTTCCGGAAGAATTAGATGAGATGCTCCACATAGTACCTGGTACATGATGAATACTTAACAGAAGTTGGCCCAAATTGGGCTTCATCCTGAAGCCACAGGTGGGAATCTGATTCTCCAGCTTGGGGCTGGTCAACCAGCACTCCTTGGGGCTATAAACTTACAATTATACAGTTCACCATCTTCACCTGCCACACACATCTGCTTTTAAGTCTGATGTTCATGTGGGTCTCTGTGGGAGTCTTTGAGAGTCCTGGCCTTCCTAGGACATAGGAATTCAGTAGTGTGGTCACATATGGTAGAGTTCAGGGAGGAAGAAAAAGAGCATCAATATTGTGGTTGTGCAGCTTTTGCTTGGAGCCTGCTAGTAGGGAGATTGCTTCCAAGGTGTGGAAACATATCTTCTATTCTTGGGCGCTAAGGGTTGCTGCATTATTTGGAGATTAAAGTGGAGCAGACAGATAATTATACTTTCAATTTTCAAAGTAGACAGAGGTCTTAGCAAATCTTAGGGTTATGTGTCAAATATGAATATGAATAATTTCCCGATGCATGTAGACACCTGCAAATCTGGGCCATATTACAGTGCCCTTTTAGGCTTTAGAGTGGTCCTTGGCAGTAGTAAACATTATATCCTTGTTACGAGCATCAGCTGTGGATGACAGGCGAGAGTGACACCAGCTGATTATCTTTTACCATGGAACCAAAGCACAGGCACTATTGCCAGGCTTGCTTTATCAGCTGAGTATCCACAATTTCACAAGCCTTTTGGATGCTATGAGCTTTTGGGTTTGAGGAAATCTCTGCAGGGGTGGAGTTGGGAGTGGTGATGTGCTTTATTTCCCAAACTAAGCTGATTGCAGACCCTTGTGAGCACCCTGGAACACTGGGCTTCTGCAAAACACTTGGGGAAAGTCTGGCTCAGAAGAATTGAATCAAAATTAGTTTAAGATATTAAAAAATTCTCTAAATACAATAAGAGCTAAATTGAACACATAATTGAACAATTATTATACAATAATGTCGCATCTGCAGGCTACTTTGCTAGACTTTTGAAGACTGAAAGTTTATTACAGAAGAATCTTCCATAAGTAGATAATAAGTTGTCCATAAGTTGTCCCACTTTGTGTGTGTATGTGTGTTCATGTATGTGGTCAAATATCTCTTATGCACAAAATTCCAAAAAAAAAAACTTAAAAATGTTGAAAGGTAAAAAAAATATAGCCATGAAAAATGAAAGTAAATAAAAAAATATTTCCCACTCTCAAAAGTTCTTTTTCCCTTTGTACATTTGATTTTCTACAAATCAACAGAGATGGCACTATGCTCCTTGTCCGTTGAACACAGTTGTGGGAAAAACAGCTGATTTCAAGAGAGAAATTACAGAGCACATCGTGACTGATACATGTCGGCAAGTGGTTTTCTTCTGAGCTGGACTTGGGTAGTACTATATTAAAAGACTGCAGTAACTGATATCTGTAGGAACTAGTAACAAGAAGGCACTATAGGGGTCTGGCTAGAGGGTACAGGGATTACTACTAAGCTCCACTCTCTCTCTACCTCAGGAAGGCACACATACCTGTGGGCTAGCCCAGGAGCTACATCAGATGCTCCAGGTTACCCAGACTCCTGCTGTTTGTATTAGGTCTGCTAGTGCCTTGTAAATGTCACTTCCCAGACACTTGTGGATTGAGGGTCTGATGATGGCAGATTACAAGGTAAGGAATCCATGAGACAGTGTTATTTTGTGAGAGCAGAATAGAACCCTAAGGAAGACAAGAAAAAGCCATACAGTGTTGCTTTGCCTCTATTGGGGAAAAAGAAGCATTTGGGTGAATTAGTGAAATTATTATAAATATTTATTATCCTGGATTAATAAAATGTGTGTGGTTGGAATTACCCACGCAAAAGAGCCTAGTCAGATTCCCAGGAGGCTGGATGGCTGCTGTAGGAATTGTCAGGTCAGAGCAGCTGTTTCCCTGATGTTTAGAGATATAAAAAATGCAGGTGACCCTTCAGGCCATCAGAAAAATGCCCTCTGCAATAATCCACTCTCATACTTCCTTTAAGCATGATACCATGTTTTAGTAAATTTAGTCTGGTATAGAGATTAGACCAAGGGTAGAATTGACCTAAAGAAACAGAAATTTCTTTTTTCTGAGTGGGAAGTCTGTGAGTTCTACATAAATACAAAGGCAAATGATAATATCAGTGACTATTTTAATTGCATCTTTAATCCATAAGGATAGTTCAATGACATTTTAAATTATACTTTTAGAATTGTAGTCACATAGGAGATAAAACTCAGTTAACTATTTAATAATGCATAGTAAGATCAACTGTATCCTCTCTTGAGATCACATTTAGGTGGACTGAATGTGAAAGCCCAATCCGGAATTTAGACAGCATTCAGTCTTCCACAAGACATTGTTGGGTCTTTCTAAATATAAAGTATCCAGGCCTGGTCCTTTGAGTTGGGACCAGTTATCTGGGCTGAATGATGAGTTTCCTGGGATTCACAGTTAAGCCGTATTATTTTCTTTTGAGAAGGAATCAGATTGTTACAGATCCAACTCTTTGAAGTACTGGAAGTTTACTAAACAGCATGTGTAAGACTGATTCCTAGTTAGTAGTCATTCAACCTGGCTTTTTTTGAAGACTACGATGTAGTTGCACAGTTTATATTTGGGGGAAAACTTGAGAATGAAATAAAGCACTCCCTCTCAGGATATGTCCTGTACTGACATTGGTGGGATGCCTCACTTGCTCCTGTTTATTTAATCCTCACTGTAGAGTATCTGAAGGATAACATTTAAATAAGAATGGGAACTTTGTAGGAAAGAGTCTCCTGCTAAGATCATTGGAAAAGTAAAGTAACTTGTGGATTCTCTAAAATTGAATGGTTAAAATGGGATCCAAGCATAAAGTTATTTGGATGGGTGCAAAATTTGGGGGCAATAATATATATATGAGCACACATTTATTGAGACCTACTGTGTGACAGGCACTTGCTGAACCAGCTGCTTGCATGTGTTATCCCAATCGGTCTCCTGACCTGTCTTTTGAATTAGGTATTGTTATCACGTCATTTAAGGGTGAAGAAACGGAAGTTTGGAGAGGTAAAGTGCCTTGCGAAGGACCCACAGCCTTTAGCAACAGGCAGAACTAGTATTAGAACCCCAAAGGGGAAGTGGGAGAGAGACAGAGAGGAATTATAAGGGTATTAAATCATTTTACTGTTGAAGTTTTTCAAGTGACATACTTAAAGCTACGGTTTGAATGAAAACGAGAGGACATGCACTTTTGTTTAATAAAGAAATATTTGCCCTGAGCAGAAGACAACATTTTAAAGCTTGTCATTTCATTCCTGGGAAAGCATTTGAGGAAAATGACATGGCTCAGCCCTGTTTGCTGACCATTTTGTTGTCTCCTGCTGAGACTTGCCATTTCCATAGCCAGTGGGCTGTATTGAATCAGACGGAAGCGATAGGTCATTAACAGAAATGGAGACTTGGGACAGCCTGCAGAGGCTGAAAGACGAGGAAAATCATCTTGGGCCACATCAACAAAGCTGTGTCTAATAGGATCTCACGCAACTGTGTTGGAAGAATTTAGCCTGATTTTCAGGAAAACTTAAGAAACTTTAAAAAGTGGGAAGTAATTTTTCTCCAAAGAGTGCCATGCTTAACATGAAAATACAGGTGGGAGAGGATACTCTTCTTGGTTCTACATCTGCATTTTCTCTCTTTGTTGCATCCATTGAAAATAACGGTTTAAAATCCATTTAGTTAAAAAAAATCCCAATTTTGCCACTGATACCTGCATGAACTTTGAGATTTTTAACTCATAGCATTGATCCAATGGGAGACTATATTATTTATTTGGATTAATATCTAAATTGTAGATGGTGTTTCCTTGATTTTTGAAGATTGTTCTGAATTATTATAATTGGGAGATGGGGTTGAGGGGACACGGTTTTGCCACTGAGATCACTGACCATTATTTTTTAAAACATAGAATACATAGAAAACCTAGGAAACTTCTATAACTGGCCTCTTTTTAAAAAATATTTTTTAATGTTTATTTATTTTTGAGAGAGAGGCAGAGCATGAGCAGGGGAGGGGCAGAGAGAGAGGAAGACATGGAATCCAAAGCAAGATCCAGACTCTGAGCTGTCAGCACAGAGCCTGGCACAGGGCTTGAACTCATGAACCACGAGATCATGATCTGAGCCAAAATCAGACACTTAACTGACTGAGCTACCCAGGTGCCCCATAACTAGCCTCTTAAATGTAGTCCAATTAGAGGAAAAATACAGACCCTCAATATATTCATCTTAAACAAGTATTCATAGACAGCTTGCTATATATAAGACACAGCAAATATGGCTGTGAAGAATATTTAGGTCTTATTTATTCTCTCAAAGAATTCATAATAAATTTCTGTATTCTAATCTGGAATGACAAGTGCAGGTCTGGAGACAGGATCTAAAATCCCAGTGACTTCATTTATAATTAAAACTTAGGAAATGGAATGCTATTTTCAGGGCCAGCTATCATTCATAAACTTAAAACTCTCCATCTGATTTGTATAAAAATATTCTAAAATGTTGGCATATGTGTCTTATGTCTCCTACTAGATTGTGAGCAGCTTGAAAATAGGAATCATGTCTTGTTCATCTTTTTGTCCTCTATTGTGTTGTACTCTTAGTAGGTGCTCACTATGTTTGCAGTGTGTCTTGAATTCATCTAAATGATGCATCTAACTTCTAGCAGATTCATCTTTAATTTCATCTTATGTTTTAGGCAGCCTGGGTAGCTCGGATGGTTAAGCATCTAACACTTGGTTTCGGCTCAGGTTGTGATCTTACTGTTCATGAGATTGAGCATTACATCAGTCTCTGTGCTGACAGTGGGGACTCTGCTTGGGACTTTTCTCTCCCTCTCTCTCTGCCCCCACCTTTCTCTCTAAAAATAAATAAACTAGAGAAAAGAAAAGTCAATGGTACTATTTGATTCCAAGGTATATTGCAGTCCCTTGAAGATGACATTTACATGTTAGGCTCTTTGTGGGGTTAATGCATTATGCACCCAAGTCCCTAAGCACCAATGTAAGAATGTCCTTCTCAGCCAAGAGGTCATTTAAAAAAGCAGTCTCATCATAATGTCATTTTCCCCTTAATTTTCTGATTACTTACATTTGGTTTAGTCCTAATTATGAATACCTTTAATTGCTTTATCACAGTGATGATTAACTGTGCCCAAGTCAAGCCCCTTTGAAAAAGAGGACAATTCCTTCTAAAGGCATTGCATGATTGCACTTAGGAAGAAAGCTGAACAAAGGAATAGAGGTTTCCCAACTTCCTAAAGGCTTCTTAGCTTGTCTACTTTCCTAAAATACCCAGCAGGGATTTTTATTTTTGGGTTTTCAGAACTGGAAAAACTTAACCTTCTACATGTTTCCTTTCCCAACATGTTCTAATCTCCTACTTTATTTACATGAATCATTCTGCCAGGAGATAATATTGGGAGTGAAATACATGCCAGCTGTTCCCCAGAGTATTAAAAAAATAATAAATAAACTTTGAGATCTGCATGTCGTCACTGAAGGAGCCCTTGGCTCTGTTTGCCTTCATTGTTTCCTGTTTATGTGTGTAAAATAGCCATGATTGAGAGTTTTCATGTTTTATAAAATAAGTTTAAAACACCAAATGTAAGTTTTTCATGCTGAAATGTTTGGTTACAGCACAGGTTTGCTGTAAGCAGTCTATAGTCACTGATAAAAGTGGTTTAGTTTCATTTTTAAATGAAGGCACCGACCTTAGGATAGAAATGAAATAAAACCTTGAAAAGGTGTATTTTAATTCTGTATTTTAATTCAATTTCTACAAAATGGACTATTTTAAGATTTTAACTTACTTTGAGATTAAATCATTTGAATCAGAAGGCAGCACACAGTGTTAATTTAAGGCTTCTATGTGCATTTTAAAAAACAATACCATTGTACAGTATTCATTTAAATCGTAACTGGTTTCATGTTCTTGTCAGAAATATCAGGGTATGTACCACATTTGCATCTATCACCCAGAAATGTAATTGATGGAGTTCCTAACAGTCAGGCAAACAAAGCTCCTTTCTCTCCCTTCTCCCTCACTGAGGCCTGGGCCACACACTGGGGATCAGGATGGAGACTCTGTTCGTCCCTTGTAAAAGGAGTAGGTTTGGTGTGCAGAGAAGGGAGGAGGGTCTTTGCTTCGAGAAGGCTGGCACGGATGAGCAAGAGGACACGTCACTGTCAATTTGTTATCAAGCTATTCTTTCTCCCTGGAGGAAGGCTTTAGAATTTTTAATCTGTGATGATTCATACTCGGGAAGCATCTCTTTTTCTCATTTTGTTACTCCCACCTGGAAGGAAACGTTCATCCAATGGCTCATTTGCAAAGGAGCAAGTGAAGAGAAGTGATGTGTAGATAAAGACCCTCCCTTGCTTTTTCTCCAGCTAGGTGCCTGGGCCACACAGCTGTTCCAGTGCTGTGGGGAAGCTGCCACAGAATCATAGAAACATGGACACACATGTATCTGCCACAGTGCATTTTCTCTTCATGCCAATTTTCCCTGCTGGAAACTTGGTACATAAAAATACAAGGTTACTGATACCTTGTTTTAGATGCTGCACTCTTTGTAATCTTTGGAGTTGTGCGTGTGTAGTTTTCTTTTAATTTTTAAAAAGTAAGAAATAGCGCCAATGTTTCTCAGATTTCCCTTACATACAAAAGCTGATGAAACAGGTAAATTCCTGGTTTGCTGCCGTGTAAGGTGATTATCTAGCTTATTGTTTTCAAACACTCGGAAGTCTAGGAAGTGCCTGTGAATACAATGGTGGGAGCAGACTGACCCCCAGCAGAGAAACAATCAGGTCTAGCAGAACATTCATCTGTGGGGCCAGGAAAGAAAAGCTGACATCCAGATGCCTGTGCTTTGGAAATTTTATCTGGAGTTGCACATATGGGTTCTGCATCTGCTCGGGTTATGCCAGCAGTCGCCATCCAAATTGACACAGCTACCATGGCATGAGCAAGCAGAGGCATGGCTGTATGTCTGGATTTCTGCTAAGACAGCTGTCAAAATCAGTGATGTTGGCCTTAAGATAGCTAATCTTCAGAGGACCAATCTGGGCTCTTTGAATGATAGGTTTTAAGCACCCACAGCAAGTCATTTCTGAAAGGCCATCCTTGGAGGAAGGTGGTGATGGTGAAGAGCATGTACACATCGATGAGTGTGTGTGTGCCTGTGAGCGCATATATAACTAAGAACTTTTTTGTAACAGTGCTCAAGGAAAACGAGGATCAAATGATTTAGGCCAATGATTTAAATCAGTGCATGTGAATTGTTGTACAGAAGTTTGGCAAACTGCAGACTGGAGGCCAAATCTGGCCCTTCACCTCTTCTATAAATAAAATATTATTTGAAAACTGTCACACCCATGCGTTTACCTAGAATCTATGGATGTTTTCATCCTATAACCACAAAGCTGAGTAGTTATAACAGAGACCAGATGACCAGCAAAGTCCAAAAACTTCACTATAACTCTTTACAGGAAGTTTGTTGGCCTCTGATTTAAGGTAGAGTGAAGCTTCATTAAATAAGTATTATTCTGAAAAATATCTCTGTATGTTGGAGAAAAAATATTTTCATGAATAACTAAGCCCTCACTTTGTGTTGAGCGCTATAATGTTACTGCAATGAGTTTTCAATAAAACCAAACAGTATGAAAACAACAACAACAAACCAGTCAACAAATCTAAATGTGACAAACAGGGTTTTCTTCTTCCATGTGAAAAAAGAGACTCAAGTGCCTAAAATATGAGTATTTGCCATTAAGTAAGTACTTTTCTTACCTAATTTTATTTGCCCTAATAGCAACCTGAGTGACTCAACATAACTGATTCGTATTTTCCTCTCTTGTATTCCCCAGAAACCTTCTTAAAAAGAGAGAAGGGTGGGTTTGTCTCATGTTATCTCAGGTTAGTATCTTGAGCAGGAAGAACCAATGGGCAAGATTATGCATTGAGGGGCAATGTATATCTCTATTTCAATTTCAACCATTTGTTTATGTAACCTTCTCTCTTTGTTGAAATCATCAATTCCTGATAGATAACTGGCGAGGTAAAGGAGAAAAGAATGATTTATGTTGTTTGTTCCTTTTAATTTGTCACTGTATTTGGAACTTATTCATCAGTAGTTTCGGGGACTTTGGTTAAATGGCTATGTTTCTTCTATTTTATTATGATAATTTTGCAGTTAAGTTATAAAGACATTTACTAAGCTTTAAAGATGTTAGGGAAGTTCACAGATTTTGCAAGGTGATATAAAACAGTGATCAATATTAATAGGAATCAGGTGATCATCCTTACATGCTTTGTTTACTGAATTTTGATTTCTCTTTTGCAAGTGGATGTTTTAGTGAAGAAAACATGCACGTAGCATTAATGATATTCTAGATCATTCTTAAGTGTATTATGTGAGTCTTGGGTGTGGCCATGTCTGTGGTATTCCTGTTGATCTAGTGTGTACAGTTAGGCTTGATTTGGTCCCCTTGATATAGGTCCTTTGATCTTAGCATTTACGTTGAGGTGAAGAAACCAACATGGAACCAAGACCTCAAATGACATGTCTCATAAGCCAGGACAGGGCCTTGGGTTTATAATTTTCAGTTTGTTGTAACTCAGAGTCTCAGAAATATTTACATACATTTCCTACCCAGAGGTTGGTCTATCTAACACTAGATGAGTAATGGTCTTTTTTAGCTACTTCAGGATTATATGCCCTAGAATATCCTGTCTTTAAGGGAAATGGCTAGCTCATCTTCCATGAAGGAATCTTCATTATTTGGGTTTGGGTGCCTGGGGTAGCAATTGGCTTTGCTGAAGAAAAATATATCCCCTCCTCCACCTCCACTGCCCACACTGGCAAACTTCAAAAGCCTGGAGCTTACCTGAGGAAAACTTCTGTGCTGCTGTCGAACAACTATAGTTGATTATCCTTTTTTGCTGTCCTAAATTGCTGGCAATCGTTAGATTATGACTAAAGATGGAGATTCTCCCAGGATATCAGATGTATCATGTACCCAGGTGGTCATCAAAGCAGGTCTCTGTCTTTACACATCTCACGCATCCAGATGAAGAAGTTTAATGGTCTGGGGGCTGCCAGCACTTGTACCTAAGTCCTATAAGATGGGGCAGGAGAAGAAGGTGAAAGCTAGAGAAAGGATGGTCTCCCATAGTCCTCAGAGTAAAGGGTTGGTGTGGTGGTGGGTTCCCTGTAATAAGGGCCTCTCAGCCAAATGAAGGTTGGTTTATCGCTGATTTGCATACTAATTCAACACATATATGTTTATGTAATTATTGACTGCTGGATTTTGCAGTTAGATACTGCAAGTACCAAGAAATAGTTATGACCCTCATTCTTGTGGATTCCTCCAGTCAGGCTAAGGAGACAAGTATAAAAATTAAAAAAAAAATTCTGATAAAATCTTTGAGGACCAGACCTAGAGTCATAAAGTAAAGGTAGCCTTGAGACAGAAGTCTTGACTTCTACATTGAGAATCAGAGAAGGTGCCACAGGTTGTGCGATCCTTGAGCAGGACTTGGTGGGTGAGTGTGGTTCTACCAAGTGCAGAAGGACAGAAAGATCCTCCAGGAGACAGGAATGGCATGTCCACATGCTCAGAGCTTTTCAGATATGCAGGAAGGATTCCATGGGGATACCGTATGGAGGCTACCTGAGAGGTAGTGTTGGCATTCTATTCATTTTTATTGAAAAAGGATTTAGTGAATGCTTTTTTTGTGCCTGTCCAGAGTTGAACCTTGGGGATATTAATAAGAGATTTCCCTCCTTCAGGGATTATAGAATAGCATAAGAAAGCCAGATATTCACATAGTGATTTAAGCATGGTGGAGAGATGAGTCTAGATAGAATGTCAGGTTGAAACCAAATGCCGGGGTATTGGGTTTAGACTTTACCCTGAAGTCCCTGGGGGGCCATGAAAATTTTTGAATCTGAGGTATAGTTGGGATCTCCATTGGAGGTAAATTGGGAGGAGGAAAGAACATGTGAGAAAGGGGAACAGCCAGCAGTGGATGGGATTGTCTCAGGCACAGATACTGAGGCTTGAACTGGGGGGTGATGATGAGATTGCAGTGAAGACAGAGCTGATAGATGTCTCAGAAAAAAAAACAAGTTTACCCTTCTTCACAGACTGGGAAACTGATGCTTAGAAGACTTCAGTGACTTCCTCAAATTCAGAGAGATAGCAAGTAATAGAGCTGAAATTTGAACTCACACAACCTGATGTGGAGACTGTGGTCTAAGGCACTGGGAAGGAGAATGATATCTTGAGTCTTAAAACAACAGATTTTTATCATGCCTACTTCCTAGGAGTGATACGAGCATTAAATAATATAACTCATGAAAAGCCCCTTGTGTCATGCTTGACAACTAGTAAGGGCTCCGTATCTGACACACTTATTTCTATAATCATCATCATTGTAAAAACCTTCATTCCTTGTCTCCCCTTCCTGAGGCACATCACCTCTGTTTAGGCTGTAGACTCTCAGGTTTCATACAGCTAATGGAAGAAATAGCTCCTACAAAACACACTGGGAGTGTTCTGTCCTTACAAGGACAGATGTCTTGGTAATGTGTTAGATACATAACACATTCTTGGCAAGACAGTGTAAGGAGGTAAATAATGATAATACTTTGAACAAATGAGTGATCATTATTAATACATTTGGAATATAAAAATGTTAGTCATTTGGAACAAATGTCACAAAAATATTCTACCAGAGGTTCTTGGCTTTAGAAACCACGTGTGTTTCCTTTAAAGTCCTTTTAATAATGACAAAGTCACTTCTCTCAAGTGACTTTGCCACCAGCCTTACCATAGGGAAAGCAGAACTTGCTAGGGGAATGCACTGACCTTCCAAATAGCCCTCAGAATGTGTATGCTATTATAAAATTAGCTTCATGTGAAGTTTGCTGTTTCAATTCAAAAGTGAGGGAATTGGACACGTCAGTTTTGTTCTTTCCTTCCTATGTCATTTATGAAGGGATACTTGCTGCTTTCACATCTTGGAGAGCTTGAGTGAGTTGAGCAGGGGCTGCTGCCAAGGGTCAAAGCCACAATCTTAATTTTATTAAACAGGTTTTAGTGGGACATTTTGATGAAGAAAAGATTTTAAGTTTATCTTTCTTACTCTTTTTCTTAGGGGAAAAAACCCAAGTTTAATTTAATACTTGTTTGTGACTTCATTTAGAGCAAAAACATGATTAGCTATCTCTCGTTTATAAAATAGAGTATTTTTTCTTTTTCTTTTTTTTTTTTTTTTTGGTAAACCAAACACAATTTTTTGAGTGAGACATGTTGTTTCCTCTCTTTATGTGTGTTCATACTAAGTGCTGGTATAATTCCATTATGTTTTGACTTGAACATTAAATATTACCTTGAAGATATACTTCCCAGCAGCCGTGTTCTGATAGTGACATATTGTACTGTTTGAAGGGTGTCATATGGTCATCTGTCAGCTGAATGTTGTTCCATGGAAAAAAATTGTATTCTTCAGATGTCATCTAGAATGCCTCATGTTTTAAAAAGAGAGAAAAATCTAACAATATTCACAGAATCTGCATATGAGGAAATGAGAGAGGGGTGGGATAGACCTAAGCAAGGTGGGAAGGGGCTAGTCCACTCAGAATGCAGTCACTCTGCAAGAAACATGAAGAATTGTTTTACTTGGAGCATTTTACATCTGAGAGGATTACGTTTTATGGAAGAAAAACACACATCTCCTTTAAGGACTTCTGGTACCTATTCCTCCTTGTCTCTTGACGTGCGAACAAAGATGCAAACAAGATTCCTGGTAGGAACAGGGGAGAAAAAGTGCCACCTCACTAGGAAGAAAACTGCAATCTGAGAAAAATGTGGGAGACTGAGGCTTGCTTTATCAGAGATGAGAGCGATAGAGAAAAGAAGAACGTGTTCTTGCTTCAGAATAATTTAGCAGTCAATATTTCCACCGGTAATATTTCTTTCAACAGGAATTAAGATGCTGGCCTTTATCCAAAGACACCTCATCCCCTATTACATTATAGATCTGATCCAGCTGTGGCTGCTTCTATCCAGAGATGAGGGCAGGTCTAATAGCCAATTTGTAGGATATACTGCACCAAATATGTAGACGATGGATCACACATACACACACACACACACACACACACACACACACACACACACACACACACACCTGCAATTTCCTTCTCTCTGATCTTTGCCTGGAATCTATCTAGAAATTCATGGATGCTTTCATGTTCCCATCTTTAAAATGCAGGGGAAAGATGCATCTGTATTTGTATGTTACCTTGCATTTTTAGCATCTAGAATCTATACCCACACTAAGAAAAGAAGGGTGACACCTGTTTGTTTCTTATTTTATCACTGCATTTCATTCCTTAATTCTCTCAAAGTTAAAATAACTACATTTACTCCTCACCCCAACTTTTTTTTGCAATTTAATTAAAAACTGTAGTTCCTTAAAAGAAAAACTAAAAAGACACACTTTATGCCCTGAACTTTTGGATTTTTTTAAATATAATTTATTGTCAAATTGGCTAACATACAGTGTGTAAAGTGTGCTCTTGGTTTTGGGGTAGATACAACACCTTACATACAACACCCAGTTCTCATCCAACAAGCGCCCTCCTCAATGTGTACCTTAGAACATTTACAGATTTTCTTCTTCACCTGTCCCTACCATTTATATTATCCATCCCTTTGAACTATGTAATGTTCATCAAGGTAACAAAGAGAATACTAAGGCACAGAAGTCTGAAATATCAGAATACCAAAGCAATCAAATACAAGAGTAGGTATTTAAGCAAAGAGTAAATAGAAGTCCATGATTTTTGCCCTATACTTCAATTCACTACCAACATTATCTTCAAAAACTTCATTTTTGGTTCAGGTTTATGCTATCTCAAAGGCTCTTCTAAGTTTTGATTGAAAGAGAAGGGAGAGAGAGAGGGAGACAGAAGGAGAGGTGATATTTCTTTTTTTTTTTTTTTTCAGGGCTGAGAAAACATTGTGTTGAAGTTTTTATGGTCAGATATAGAAAAAGCACAAAGTGAGGCCAATGGTAATAACCTTGCAGTTAATCCTACGGGATGCCATGCTATTTTTCTTGGCTTTTCTAGAACTTCAGAGAAATGTTCACCCCTGGGTATATTGATGGCAGCAGAAGGTCTTGGATCAAACTCCCAGATATACTTTATCTCAAACCTGCCACAATTTTAAAATGACTAATTGAATTTCACATGAAGGGAATGGTTGTACTGATGAAGATGACCCCCATAGTTGTATCGATGAAGATGAATAAACATATTACCTAATAAATCAGCAACAGAAACACTCCTGGGGCTTTGTTTTCAGGTTAGGGTTGACATTTTCACTTCAAGGAAAGCAAGTTAAAGTGACAATTCTTAGGAGATTATTATATATTTATTGAGAAAGCTAGTTTGACTAATACAAGGATTATCTTAATAGTTCAAGGACAGGTGGGTAATAATCCTCTTGTCATAGTGTACTTTGTAGTGTAGTAAAAAGTGGCCTGTTTTCCCTGCTCTTAGGATTACCCCTGGATTATAACATGTATGTATTAAATATGAACCAGAGGGGGAAGGAAGAAATTAATATTTACTGAGCATTCATCATATGCTATATAACTGAGTTCTTAGCATTCTAAATCTCCCAATGAAACCGCTGTTAGCATTCCCATTTTATAGATAAGAGCAAAAAAGGCTCAAGGTCTTTTAGCTAGTAATGGATCATGATCGGATCTGTACCAATGTGTCTCTGAACCTGGTGACTATACTTTTTTTTGCATATAAATATTAATAAAAATAATGCAATAATAGCTTAAGGCATAAAGAAGCTCTGAATTGAACTAAGAGCTTGTCCACATTAAGACCTGTAATAATAGCATATTATCTTTTGAAATGAGTAGGCCATTCTTTTGTGTTTTGTCATGATTATTTCCATGTTTCCAAAGGGTCTAGAAGCCCTGCAAGCCCCTACAAGCTAGTAGATGAAACTCTGTTTTAGTGTGTTGTTTGCATAGTATCTACCAAAACACAGATTTTACATTTTGCCATTCATGTTATCCTATTTTCTTCTTCACTCCTGATCTTCTGCCAATTGAATTTTGCCTTTTTGCACTCCATGTTTTTTCTTCCTTTCCTTCTCCATGTCTCCTCAATTCATAAAATGTGAACTTGGAACCTGGAGGTTAACAGCAGAAAATGATCCTATCAGTCTTACAGCTGTGGCCGTGCGTTTTGATTGCTGAGAATCTGAAGGAAATCACATTTGCTGGGGTGAACTCTGGTGGATGCAAAGCCTCCCCCTTAAGTCTCCCTCTGCGATATTGATTAGAAAAATGTCCGTTCTCTAGAATACATTTCCAAAGTAAATATAGTTATTCGAAAAATTATTTCATAGTACGTAATACAACAACATTTTGTCTGTACTGAGATAAGTGATAAGCAGGAGAGTAATGGCTAAAGTCCGTCAATTAGCAACCTTTTAACAAAGTGTGCCTCTATCAACATGCTTTATTTCATATGGGTCATTAGTAATTGATGATTTCCCTAATCCATCAAATGGGTGTCTGTTAAGCTTAGCGTCCCCATACTTCTAATTTTTTAAAAGTGGGGAGGGGGAGACTTCTTCTGAAGATAGCTGAATAAAGGAATAAGGATGTCCTGCAAAAAAAGCTGCTATGAGTTTGCATTTCTATGGATGGCGCACTTAAGGTGGCCGATGGAAACCACCCACAGCTATGTGTCACATCTAGGGAGCCCCACTAGAGCGCTTGTGCAATTTCGAAGGCCCAGTGTCTTCTGCTTCCAGTTCTTTGCGCTTCCGCTAGCTGCTACCAGTTACATGTATTTTAGGTGACACTCTTCCTTTACTTCCCCCCTCGAAAATAAAAAAAGAAGGGGGCATGCAAAATTTTATTTGCTCATGTAACACACTGAAATAGAGGTAATTTTCAGGTTTGCAGTGGAATTATGAGAGATGACTGTTACAAATGGCAAAGGAAGGGCCCCTTGCCTGTGTGGTAATGCTGTCCGGGACCCTGCGGCCGTTGGCTCAGTTCATGATGTATTATACTGCAAGCATTTCAGCACTCTCCGGGGATCTCCGGTCCTAACATAAGGTCAAGAGTTAACTACTTGTATTTTAGCTGTGTACTGCTATCAATACCGCTCCTATGGAAACCTCACTTGACGTCATTTTTGAATCTTTGTGACTGTAGTCAAGCTTTAGTAAAAGTCAATAAGAACATTAGACTGTTGTCTATATTATTACTTGCCACTTCCTGCCAGCAATCCACCAATTCATTAGCAGAGAGTTTTGGAACTCTTGCTTGATTATTTATGCAGTCAATAGCAAGGCTTGTCTGCATTCATAATTGTTTGATTTTATGGCCTCTTCTTTAAACAAACATTGTCTATGGTAATGTGATGCCCTGATGGATGGGAAAGGTTTTGTCTGTGAATATCATTTAGATAATTAAAAATGACAGATGAAATCGCCCGCTGTCTTGACCTGTACTTTGTTCCCTCAGTGATGCTGAAGAGATGCTGATTGCTGTCAATCAAAACCCATTGGAGGTTTGTAAATTCTGGCTGCTATGAACTCTGACCCCTACTGTTGATCTGAAATAGATAATAACCTTGAAATTCTATTAGAATTTAAAAACAGTTTTACTAAAGGGGCACAGTATATGTTTCTTTTTCTCTAGAACACAGTTACTTAATGTCACTCTTTGCAATATCCAGAATTAAAGTGAAATATAATGCTCGGCAAAGCTTAATGTAACAAATCAGAACAAAGATCTTATTCTGTAATCCCAAACTCCTGATTAGGAATCCTATCTTCTGGCTAGGTGAGGATAAAAACTTCAGCTTTGCTACTTCACTGGCTGTGAATGGTTAGCAGTTCCTTTCTCTTTCTTTCTTTCTTTCTTTCGTTCGTTCGTTCGTTCGTTCATTCATTCGGTTATTGTTTACCAATTCTGTTGTTGAATGAATTATTTTCAGGCCAGCAAGACTTTCATTTAGTATAGTTTTTCCATATTTATCCTATAAATCTTTCAAACCACTATTTTTCCCAAGCCAAAGGAAAGAACACAACTAGAATTTTGAAGACAGTAGAGATCCAAAGGCCACTGTTGATGCCCAAAGTTCTCAACAAACATCATCAAAACCTTAGGTCAAGAGATCAGGCTGATAAATACATTTGCCTTGCAAATTATTCTTTATCGTTACCCAGACCCTTAAAATATATTCAGAAACCCCACTAGTATTTAAAGCACACAGGCAGGTAGATGGTCGTGAGAGTGGAGGAAGAGAATACTTGGATTTCTCGCTATAGGAATCATCAAACTAGCCAACACCAAAAAAAAAAAAAAAAGAAAAGAAAAGAAAGAAAGAAAGAAAGAAAGAAAGAAATCACTAACAACTTCCACAGCTCGAAAATTATAACACTTAGCCTTCTGCAGTTTTTAGTACACTGGTTGTCACAAATGTATATAGTAGCAAGAGCAGTGCAATAAGAGAATTGCAAATAGCAGAGATCTCTTGAAAGGTGACTGTGAAGTAGTGTTGGTTTTTCTACGCGAGAAACTTCTTCAGAGTTTAATGAATTTGTGAAGGGTCATATGAAGAGTTATTATCATTGTTTTGCATTTTGTCATCAGCGGATACTTTGAAATAATATTAGTTATGTCAGTGCCTCAGTGACAATGGAAAATAAATATTATCATTGATATTTGGCAGTTGATGAAAGTATCAGAAGCAGAATATTTACCTTTATTTTGAGGGCATTTATCCAGGATCATTAACTAAGGATAATGCTGTTTCACAATTTAAGTGGGCTTTTTTTGTTGTTGTTGTTAACCTTGATAAATGAATTTCAGATAAATTTATTATTGCCTAATAAAAACTAAGACAGGAAACATAAATGTGAATGTGTATATTTTTAAAAGCTGTTCTCAAAAGCTTAGCACAAGTTCCTCCTTTTCGATGATGCTTTCCTTGGTCTTCCAAGTGCTCTGGGATGACCTCTTCCTCTGACATTTTGGCACTTACTATGATTTGCCTTATTAGTGCTTTCATTTATTCATCCATTCATGTGATCATTCATTTTTTTTATTCACTAAAAATTATTAATTAAAGAACATTCAGGTAGTAAGCCCTTTTCATATACTAATGATTCTGCATTTTCATCATATTCCCCTTTGTCTAGGCAAACAGACTTGAAGACCTGGTGTTGCCTTCCCAGGCTAGGTTCTTGCTTCTGCATGAGTATCTTGGTCTCTCTTGAGTTGGCTTTGCCCTTGCAGGTTCTCATGAAGCGTCCAATGATGGGGGCTTTTTTCACTTGGGGTTTGTGAGAAAGGGAGAGTAAAGAGCCTACGGATTTTATTCTGGTGATTTATTTTTTAGCCCTGTGCGGGTTTCTTTAATGATGGTTGAGTCTCCGTTCATGGGGATCATAAACACCACTACTATAATTGAACCAAGAATGTGATGACCCATTGTTCCATCCCAAATTCTTCTCCTTTCCTTGCGTCTTTGGTGTAGCACCATTTGATTTACTGGTGACACTGCAGTCTCTGCTCCCCTTGACTCTGAGCAGAAGAAAGGGTTAAACATGTGAGATCTCAGTTTGAGGAGAATATGTCAGCTTTCTTATGTTGGCTTTATGTATTCCAGATTTCTCTATTAGCTTGCTAGACCAAGTTTTGTGTAGCAGAACAAGTATCTGTTTCAAGATTAATTCATGCCAACCCTACTAATATTTTAAGCCCCTTTTTACCAGGAGAGAAAACCATTTAGCTACTAAAAATCCTCATGCTTCCAGACCTTTCTGTTCCTTCTTCTGTTCCCCATGTTCCCATATTCACAAATCATGCGCAATCTCCTAAATCCTAAATTTCTTGGAAAATAATTTTTGTGCTTATTTCGTTCAGTTTCTTTTTGGATCTTTGATGATGTTTAAGACACAGTTGAAAGAATTTCAGCTGAACTTATTACCCTATATTCACTATATATTGAGTATATGCATATAGTATATCTGCCCATGAAAAATGTCTCTAGTCTGACACAGTATCATGCACAAATGCTTTATTTATGGGAATTTTATAATGTATAAACATGTCCAGTTGTCCGTTTTGTAGTAATCTTAGTTTGATGCCTAAGATACATGATATCCATGTCATATGATATGGATATAAATATGAAATGGTAGTGTTAGAACAGATTTTCACAGTATACAGGGAGTATATCAAATCCATAGGGAATGGTAAGCTTGACACCACATTAAGATAAGGGTATTTTCTTGCCTTTTAAAAATATGTTGTATACGGGTGCCTAGGTGTTTTGGTAGTGTCAGTTCTTGGTTTTGGCTCAGAGCTCATGGGTTCGAGCCTCAAGCCTTGCATCAGAATTCACACTGCCTGTGTGGGCAACCTGCTTGGGATCTCTTTCTCTCTGCACTTCCCCTGCTCATGTGTACAAGCACACATATGCATGCTTTCTCAAAATAAATAAACTTAAAAAAAATAAAAATAAGTTCTATATTAACATCTTTTTTAAATGACCATTTTTCAAATAACTTTTTATAATATTTGTTATTTTTGAAAGACAGAGAGAGTGTTCATGCATGAGCAGAGGAGGGCCACAGAGAGAGGGAGATGGAGAATCCCAAGCAGGATCCAGACTCTGAGCTGTCAGCACAGAGTCTGATATGTGGTTCAGAAACACCAACTGTGAGATCATGACCTGAGCCGAAGTCTAATGCTAAACCAACTGAGCTACCCAGGTGCCCCTGTATATCAGCATCTTAAGAGGCTAATGTTTGCCAAATTCATGCCAGTTCCAGATACAGGACTTTCTACTGACCTGGTTTTCTCTGTCATACCTCCTGGAAGAGAGGCCTGTAAATGGAACTCTACAGAGAGATAGAATTTTTGCTAATATTTGTTAAGCACTTACTAAGTGTTAGGTCACTGTGCTAGATATTTTCAAACTGACATCATTGCCTTTGTTTTGTGTTGCAGATGATGCTTATTCCCATTATGCACATGGAGAAACTATAATTCAGAGAACTTATATAATATGCCCCAAGTCCCAGTTAACCAAGCAGCAGAAATGGGATTCTGCCTTTAATTTTTTTTTAAACTAAATCCAGGGTTCTTTATTCTACAACATAATACATTTAGGTGTATCATTATATCAGCACTTTATTCTAATTAGTCTCTTGCTTGAAGTTAATAAATTTTTCTTGTTTCAAATAATCACTACTGCATGGGTGTGCCATGCTTTTTTTTTTTTTTTTTAATATTTATTTTCTAGAGACGGAGCGTGAGTGGGGAAGGGTCAGAGAGAGAGGGAGACACAGAATCCAAAGCAGGCTCCAGGCTCTGAGCTGTCAGCACAGAGCCCGGCGCAGGGCTCAAACTCACAAACTGCGAGATTATGACTTGAGCCGAAGTTAGCTGCTTAACCGACTGAGCCACCCAGGCACCCCTGTGCCAAGTTTTCTACTAAGTGTCTTAACTGAATTCACTTGGTCCCAAGGAAGTATTGGAAGCACGTATCATCATCTACATTTCGGAGACAAGAAAAGTGTTTAGAGGTTAACTCATCCAAAGGGCAAAATAATCTAGCCAGAATTCAAATCCAGCTCTGCCTCTGTCCAGAGTTTATACATGTATACAGCACAGCAGGCACTTAACCAGGCACTTAATCAACCTTTTATGCCAGCTGTAGCCGTGTATGGTTCCGTGCAGATCAGAAATAGACCTGCAAGTCCTCTACTTATTTAACTGAATTCAATCCATTTTGGGGGAGGAGGTCATTTTTGTTTGGCTTCATTTTACCAAGTTCAGCCAAACTACTTTATATGAATCCTCCAATTATCTTTTCAGTATGCCTCTGCCAGAAATTTTGTTAGAGAAATGTTCTTTTCATTTCACCCTCTCAGGGAGGGACGATTAAGAAAAATCAAGTGCTAGTGGCAGCTGTGTCTCAGAGAGAAGGTTTTTCCTACCTGATTATCCAGTTGTTTTGAGGATGGCAGTTCACATTGCTCAGAAAAGAGTCTTATTTCCCAAAGATTAATAATATTAAAGAAAGTTAAATGAAGCAAACAGCACAAGTGCCACTTGGTGCAGAGCCCTACTCAAAACCACACTGCCCAATTCCCCTCTGCTATTGGGGAGATAATTACTGAACCTTTGTTCAAGTCAAGGAAATGAATTTTGAATCCTCTATATATTTAATTATCCAAGACTGAACCTTTGTTATTTTCCTTAAAACACACACACACACACACACAGAGCCAATCCAGGTAATCCCCTGTGGTATATTCTGAGCACTAATTACTTCTTCAAATCTCAGCATTATTTTAACTTGCTCTTAGTAATATGCTCTAAGTATTATTTGAATTTATTAGCATGCTTTTATAAGGGCTTTTTTAAAAGAAGGATATTTATTTGCCAGTCTACTTCTAGTTTAACATTGACTTGTCGTTGGTGACTAAATGTACTTTAGCCTCAAGTAAGGTTTTTAAAGATGTGTGACATGGATCTGAAAGAGAAAAATCTGTAAAATACTGAAAGTACTTTGCCCAAGAGTAGGGACCATCTATTCTTTGGAAATGGAATTTTTATGGCTTTGGTTATTATCTTCAAGTAGCAAAGAAGTGTTGATTGTTCATTCTGAAGAGATAGAGGTAGTTTAAAATTACCAAAATTTGTTTAAAGCACATAAACTCTACATTTGAGTACAAAGTGATTTTTTTTAATTCTGAGGGGCTCCCGGGGTTATATTTTGCTACAATATGAAAATTAATTGTGACAATAAAGGCCATGATTATAAGCCTTTCACACTGTCCCACTGTGACAATTAGCTCCCAATTGTTAGACCATTTATTTATTAGAACATTAAGAATTGGAGCTGTCTTGACTTGTAACTGAAAATAGATTATTATTGAGGTTCGTTATGAACCCCAAGGACATACCATAAAGTGTTTTTATTGGTTGAGGCTAACAGTGCATTTCAAGATAATACAGCTGGGTCACCTCTGATAGATTTCAGAAGCGACATTGTAAAAGGTGTCTAACAGGTGAATTTCCTCCAAACTCTGTCATGCAGTTAGTTTTCTTTGGCGAGGATGAACTTTTAAAATAAGTGTATTGTTTGTGAAGCGAGTCTGACATGCAGGCAGCATGATCAAAGGGACCGTTTTTTCCTTAGGAACATGGAGAGCGTGTCTCTTCCAGAAGAACAAGGTAAGGCAGCCGTCCCTGAAAGTATGCAGGCTGTTTCCTAAAGAGCAACAAGGAGAATGAGGAAAAAGCCTCCATTAAACTTTCAAAGAGACATGTGTTTCAAACAGACTTGTTCAGCACTTACTCCCTCTGTAAGAGCCCAGCATCCCTATAGAAGTCTCTGCACAGTGGATGGAAGCCCACCGCATGCCCTGAGAAAGAAGACATTACAAAGATAAACAAGAACTGTACTAAGTCCTTTCTAAAACCCTATCCTGAACTCATCATGTGTTGTAGTTGAAGTTTAGGTGCCCCGCAACTTATCCCACAGATGTAAGTCTCTTTCCTTTCCTTTTTCCATTAAAATAGTTATTTTAATTTATTTTTTTAACTCACTAGCCTTAGCTCAGGAAGATTTCTTAACATTTAGTCTAAATGTATATTCAAAGACACTTTAAGGTAGTGGCTGGGTGTATGCATTTTAGCTGTGGGATCTGACACAGTTGCTTCAAGTATCTGCCTGTTTCCTCAACTGAAAAATAGAAACCAAACTGATACTTGAAGTCTGAAGGGTGAAAACATTTAGAATAATAGCAGACACATCATCAGCGTACTGTACACACTAGCTGCCATTATAATTTTTTATTGTCCAGAATAATAATTTTGGTAACTTAAGAAACTTTTTTGAGGCTAATCTGTAAAAAAAAAGTGTCTGCTATTTCTGATAATTAAATTTGTCATTCTCCTTCACCTTACATTTCCTTTATATTGTAAAGATAGCTTGTAAATCCATTATGGACTAAATATCTTTTTTAATTCTTTTTACACACTTGTCATTAAGAGGGATTAGTGACATACCTGAATCCAAGCACTCAGACTCCAGAAGTTATATTTGAATTTCAGGAAAAGAAAATATCTTGAGGGATATAATAACAAATACTCACCTATGAGTGTGGAAATCTTGCTCACACCTTATCCCTGTGGAAAATCCAAATCAAGTTCTAACTTGTTGGGGCTGAGAGAGAAAGGGTAAAAAAAATCTGGCACTATATGGGTTTATTTTAAATCTAAATTCTCACAGCATTAAGTAAAAGCTAAAGCTCATGATAGGGTACAAAAGTAGAGGTAAATTGTTCCGCTGGATTTATTAATGGCCCTAATTAACAAAAAAGCAGAAATGTCTCTAGAAAGAATACAGACTAGATTTTAGATAACAACATAATCAGAGATACTCTTAGTTCAACCGGAGGAAAGCTCAGCTGTGAAGTTCTCTCTTGCCTGTCTAGACAATTCACATTCAGTCACATTTGGAAACATTTTTAATTAGATGAGTGGTAGTATGTGATTTTCCACAGGGGGCAAGGGGGAAGTCACACCAGTCAACTTATTTATACCTGTCTAGGGTTTTAGTTTTATCACAGCTGACCTGGGTTGGAAACCAACTCAGACGTTTTTTTGTCCTTTTCTCTTATGATGTTTTCTCTTCTCTTGAGAGGCAATTCCCAAGAGGAAAGAAGAAGCCTTGATAGATTTCATACGTATTAGATACTGCAGAATGCAAAGTTAGGGTGGGTAAGTTAGCATTCTCTTTTCAGGATGTCACAAGATTGCCTTTTAGGAATCACTTACCCCTTCAGAGCCTTATGAAAAACAGCCTTGTGATATACCTTAAGGTATTTGTTGACTTAATTCCAGAAATCCAGCAAGTCTGGAAATTGGATTTCTACCGTCAAGCATTGATAGAGGCCAGTGCAGAGAGTGCAGAATGAGAACTCCCCTTCCCTTCTGCAGGTGTTTGTTACCCTGGCCTCAACCACATTCCTGTCACGGGGCTCAGTACTTCCAGGAAGTGCCACACACAGCTGCCTCACTTTCAGGAAACTGAACTTTGTGTTATTCAATAGGAAAGTGTTAGATAGAGAAGGTTATAAATTTGCTGGGTCCTTTACTTGAATCTTTGGAGAGTGCGTTATCAGAGAACATTTTGTCGTGTCTCACTACCACGTGTGACACGTGTGGAATATTGTGTGGAATATAGAGTCAGGTTTGGTTCTGGCATTGGCTCTGCTGCGTGTCTGTGAGCACATTTCATTACTCATTGTGAGCTGAATGTAATTAAAAAACTTGGGCTCCTAGGAGGCTCAGTCACTTATATGTCTGACTCTTGATTTCACCTCAGGTCATGGTCCCAGGGTCATGGGATTGATCCCTGCTTCAGGTTCCACATTGAGCATGAAGCCTGCTTAAGATCTCTCTCTCTCTCTCTCTTCCTCCCCTCCCCCCTCTCCCCCCTTTCCCTCTCCCTCTCCCCTGCCCCCATGTCTGCATATCTGCCCCTCTCCTGCCCTGCTTGTGTGGGCACATACTCTCTCTCTTAAAAAAAAAAAAAGGCCTCTTTTGAGAGGAGGATATATTTTTAAGATTAAATGAAATTATACATTTACTTTGTTAATGTTTGTTTATTTTGAGAAAGAGAGAGAGCATGTGCACTTGAGTGAGGAAGGGGCAGAGAGAGGGAGACACAGAATCAAAGCAGGCTCCAGGTTCTGAGCTGTCAGGACACAGCCCAACACAGGGCTTGAACTCATAAATAGTGAGATCGCAACCCAAGCTGAAGTCTGATGCTCAACTGACTGAGCCACCCAGGCTGCCTAAGATGGTATCTTTAAAGCACCACTAAGTAAGCCCTCAGTCAGTATTGGTTACTATAAAATATATCTATTCATTTTGTTATAGTTGCTTGTTTTGTGTAGTAATGTAGTAACTATACTACAAAAAGACTCCTCCCCTACACTGTATTTTGAAGAGTATACAACTGCTCAACACGTTGTCCAAAGGCCTTCATTGCTGGAGGTGCTGGCAGGTATTTGGTGGAAACACTCACTCTAGCTGTGTAGAAGGGAGCCTCAAGGTTGGTATTGCCATAAGAATCAACTCTATTTTAAGTTAGAAGACTTGGGCCTTTTTTTCCCTTTGGAGGAAAAAGAAATGTAACTTTTCTGTGGGCTGGATTGGACCACCAAAGACCAAGACTTATCCGTATAAACAAATTTTTATCTGGAAAGGCCATGGCTGATCTCATATCCACTATGAGTCATTCAATTCATTGTCCAGTATACATTCTAGTCAGAAAGTACTTTTGTGCTGCTAACTTAGTTACCTCATAATAACTGAGATTTTTTTCCTGCTTTCCTAGTACTAGAAGTCCCTCTGCAAACCTACATACACTTAGTATAGTAGTGTCCTGTGAGCCTCAAGTTCTTGATTGCCATTTTTCTCATCAACCTAAGAATGCCCACTGGAAGTATCAAAGATAAATTAGTACATTTCTCCAATGTCTTCAATATCAAACAAGATTTTAAGTAATGTGACCACCAAGAAATGGGTTGAAAAAAGTCTTGGGCCTGCACAACCTCTAACTGTATGTTACAAGTGTTCCTCTAAGTAGGCATTGAACCCTGTGAAAAGCACCCTCAGATGCTCACCTTCCACTGAGCTGACCCCAGACTCAGCTAGCAGGCCTGCAGAATCACCTCCCGTCTCCCTGTGGGGCTAGGCACATCCACTCAATTCTCCATAGTCACAATCTTCTCCTGACTTTTGGATCAGGGAGTAAGAAAGCTTAAGAATCACCACATGGCCTCTTGCCTGACCTTCCCCAACTTTACCACCCTCCAGAGCTGTTGCCAGTTTAGTGCAATTCTGTCCTCATTCTGTTACTTTTATATTTATTCATTTATGCATTCTCTCATTGAGTGTAACATGCCTTCTCTGTACCTCATTGCTGGCTACTTAGGCATTGGCACAAAGCCCTGCACAGAAGCACCATTTTTGACAAGGGCTACTAAGTGCTTCTTCATGTGTACTATTTTGGTGGTCGATCAAGTTCCAGCAAATGAGAGGAAGGAGAGAGTGTCAGCTATGCCTGTGTGGTGTGGGGCTGGAGAATAGTACTTCTGTCCCTCTGTAGGTGAGCGCATTTACAGTGGATGCTGAGATCTGGCACTGGGGGCACAGGATATAAGAAGTTTTAGATCAGAGAGGAACCCAAGAAGAGATCTGTGAACAATAGGAAGTCACCAGACAAAACCTTCAATTCCAGTTTTCATTTTTATCAGTCATTGCATTTCCTTACAATTGCAGCATTTTTTAAAAGAAATGTTTCCAAAGCTACAAAGCTTTGAAATATTAAAGGGAAACAAATGAACCAGGACTTGGAAAGTTGGTTTGCTCACAGGAAAATTGTGGGATTTCTTTTTTCATTTGAAATTAATGTAAAGACAGTTCCCCCGCTCGAATGGAAAGCTTATTTGTTTGTTTTTGTAAATAGGCATAAAAAAGAGCATAGAAAATTTGCACCTCACTCTTTGATGCTTAGCAGGAGGTTTGTGATTTTTTTTTCATAACTGGGGCCTAAGAAAAATGCAATAGTACAATACATCACTGATACAACAGTCTGATAGATTTATAAAATGTTTAGTGAATGTATTCTGCTTAGACCAGCAGGAACACCTGCTTCTATTATTCCATCACTGATAAAATGGTAAATAGGTTCTGTCAGTCATGCAGTTTGCATAAAGCCACATAGCTTACTTGTGGGATTGGCCATTTGTATGGAATTACGTGGAGTTTGTATTCAATCTCTTCGTTAAATGATTCAGTAAAATTATAGGGTCATAAATGCACAGTGACACCATTTTAATCTTTGTTCATTTTATCTTTTCTATCCACTCCCTTCTTCTCTTGATTGCACTTCCTCCAGTATAAACTGGAAGATGTGCCTTCAAGGATTAACTGTTATTGTTCTGTGAGTAATGATGGACATCTAGATGGTCAGTCTGATGTCATTTCTTTTCTTTTTTCTTCCCACCCACCCCCCAGTACAGTTTGATTTCTCTCTTGATCAATGAGAACCATAACTTAAAATCTGACAGTCCTATATCCTCCCACTAACCAATTTAATTAAGCAGTAACCACCAATATTTGAGAAGAAAAAGTGCAATCATATTCAAATGTTATAGTGCCATAAAATAACTCTCGTGGTGCTCAGTGTCCCTTCACTGACCTGGGAAATGGGAAAATACACTTTTTTTTTAAACTGAAAATACTTTTCTATTCTAGCTGGGAAGACTGACAATTTCCTTTTGCCTGCTCCCAGTAGCACTTGGTGCTTCTTACTCTCCTTGGACTGAGAGACTGAAACCAAATTCTTCATAGAGGTGTGAGTTCTTGTTGACACATCACAAGTAGCAAGCATTGGCTTTTCCTTAGAAACCTAGAAGGAAAAACACTTCCATGTTGAGGCCTTCCTCTTTGACTTTCTTGGATTATGGAAGGAGCCTCTGGTAGTCCAGGTAAAACACAGGGCACTGAATGGACTCGGATTTTACTGATAGACTGTGTAGCACATCCAGGCAGAAGTCACCATTGTTCAGACAGAATTCTGTAGTTAGTAACTGCTCCCCTCCTTTTCATTTTCTTTAAGTCATATAGCTAGTCTAGTATCTGTTTTATTTTAGGGCCCGGTGATCTCAGATACTATTTATCTGTTCTTAACAACTGATAGTAAATATTTTCATGCTCACTTTTTAAATAAGTGGGTTTGTTTTTTTTTTCATGTCTGACTTTTTAAATCAGTGACCTAGTTTTTACACCTTTGGCTATCAGCTTCTTGAATATTCATTAGAGCCACCTAGCTCAGATATCTACATTTAGCAATGTCTGAAAATGATACATAATTTGCAAGTTCCTGTATAATAGAGACTACCTGGAAATGATAGAGGAGTTTGTGGAGAATGATAGACTGTACCCTCTGGGATGAGAATTCTAGTTAGTTTACTTAATCTTACTTAATAAAATCAGACAGAAAACATATATGGTGGGTTCTGATACTCAGTTCCTCTTCCCTGGAAGACTGGTAATATGAATAAAGACATTTTCACGTGTGGTCCAGTCTTTGTCTGTCTGTCTGTCTCATGTTGCTCTTGTTCTCCCTGTCTGTATTGTAATGCTTGCATCTATCTTTGGGGCTTGTTTACTAAACCCAGAGAATTCTTAGTTTTTGCTTTTGCATCTACGCAAGTCCTTGGTCTTGATCCTTTGATTCCTGTAGGAGGCTTTGCTTCTGGTATGCTCTGCACAGTGCTGGTTGCCTGCTTTCCTCTTCAGTGGGAATGGCTGAAATGGCTGCATGTTGCTGCAGCTCTCTGTCCCAAGCGCCTGGATGATCTGGACCTGTGGTCTTTGTCAGCTGCCTCCAATCTGCACTGTCAGCGTTTGGCATTGCTGTGACATGTGGTGAGGAGGAGGGGGTGGAAGCCATTTAGGCAGGAAGATGTCATTTTGGAACAAAACAAGAGCTGCAATTGGATCTCCTATGGGACAGAGTCATCATGCTATTTATGAAGGACGTTTCCTCCTTCCTCTTGCCTCAGAAGTAATTTGTAAGTGAGTAATTGACAAGCGTTTCACGCTCTCATGCATTGACTAATAAATACTAAGTATAAATCAAATGCACATGGATGAAACCATGAAACTGACTATGTCTTTGTACACTTGATGGGTGTGACCCATCAGATCTTTGTGTAGAAGGCTTCGATGAGACAACCTCTTGTACTACTAACTCCAACTTGTAGCTAAACCTGAATTATTTATGGTATTTTATGCTTATTTTGCTTTATCTTGGGGAAAACTTTTTGAAAATTCCATCTTTAAAAATCTCCAGCATCTGTAGGAGCATGATTAAGATTCATCACTAATTTCTTATTCTATGACAGTAGGAGATTTAAATTAAAGCACTGGAATGCCATTTGCCCCCACCATCCTAACACCCTGTTTAAAATCTTCTCTTATATGAATAGCATTTAACTCAGTCTATTACTGAGAGTATCTTGCAGTGGTATTACTTTTTCAGAAAGCTGTGTATGAGAAGTTTCCTTCATAGATGGGTTACTCATTCATTCGCAAATAAGAAGAGTAAGAAAAAAAAATCATATATTCATTTAAATCTAGTTAGGCTCCCCTTTCATTATTTTTGTATAAGGCCACCTCCTTAGCAAAAAAATAATATTAATAAATAATAATAAAAGAAATCTGGTAGTCTGTAGTGTAATAAACTTCTTTCCCATGTAATATAAGAAATGAAGGAGAGAATGCCTTTCAAAAATGAACTGCTTTTAACATATGTGAAATAAATTATATGTATTCATTCTTGATAAGAATGTATATTCAGCATTAAACCTTCTGTCCTTGGAGCATAAATACTTCGGCAGAATCTATTGCTTTATCTGTTTATGGACAACCTGACACTGGCGGTCTGTCTTTGAATATTGAGACATGCCCTGCCCACCTCTTCTCTAAGCAAAATAGTCAATAAATATGAGCATGTGTGTAGGAAGACAGTGGAGTGTGAAAGAGATAGAAAAGGAAACTAAGGTAAGAATTGGAAAGAATTACCAAGAGCAAAAGATTTCTGATTTGCTAGAAATCCATGGAAGAGTCAAGAATGTACACGGAGGGTTCTAACCTCAGTGTCTGTGACTCTGGTAGAAGCTGGTGTGAGCTTTTCACATACCTCAAAGGCCTCTGGCAGGAGAATACCAAGAAGGGAAAATGGATAATCCTGGGCCAGCTGGTTTCCTTCAGCCTTTCATTCATGCCTTGCCTTGTTCCAAAGAACATAAATCAAAGTGTATATCTCTTCACTTAGTCAGATTGTTAGGTAGCAAAGTAATCTTACTCAAAAGTGCACTTAAATTTACAAAATCAACACCCTAGCATGAAGCTTGCAGTATGCTATTTCTGGTAGTTTTTCCTCTCTGCTCACATCTGCCATGAGACAAGTACCCTAGTGTTAATCAAATACTCCATTTCTCTAACTTAGAATCACAATTTACGAATACTTTCAGAGAGAGTGCTTAGAAGGGCAGACCCTTCTAATGACTTATTAGCTTAACAATAAACCATTGAAGCTCCTGATTTGCCGATAAACACCTGATCCCCCTGCACTGCCCTACACAGTACAGTTCAAAGGGCCTAATAACTGCCCTGTTCTTTATATGGAACTGTTTCAAGCCCTGCTGAGACCTAGAAGATTAAGAATGTAAAGGGAAGTAAAGCTTCATTCCCTCTAAATTTGGCTCGAGACCTACAAATTATCTGTGGCTGCTAATTGAACTCTCTATTTCCTCCTCAGTGAAGCTCTTCAGTGGATGATGCATTTACATGTTTTTCATTTCTGCGGTCCCCTGGATGATCTGCATCTCAGTCTAGAGGCACTGTCATCCTTGGTACCTCCACAAAGAACATAGAACCCATTGCAAAGGCACAGGTAATATTCTTGACTGTAAAACATCTAGGAAAGTCATCTCTCCCATTTCCACTGGACTTAGGTATTTATGGTCTCTGGTGCCATTGGTTAGTATTTAAAATGCTCTTCAAGGCAGAAGTATAAAGTCACTCCTGAACTGGCTTGTCACCTCCTTCCAAAATCTATCCTTTGACCTTCAGGTCTAAATTAAAACAAATTTTTTGTGGCACCTACAGGTAAATTTCTTCCAATTTTTAGTATTATGTTGACTCATATGCTTTATCATTTGTAGATTAAAAAAACATTTAAGTGTTAGCAATGGCATATGGTTTAATATAATAGAAATGGAGACTGGCTGATCCCAGGATAATAAATTACTACTTACTCCCTTCTTAAAAATTTCAGTGCCTTTATTTTCTCAGTCTTCATTGTCTCTACTTTATTCCATTCTTCTTCTCTTTCAACTTTTATTTGGATTTAATAGGAGTACTAAACAGATATCCCTAAGGCCTGTGGCCTTTCCCTGCCCATCTAATGTAAGGGGAAGAAATTATTCTACCGCAGATGAACTTTTCCCTGCCTTGTTCTGTTGTCAGGGTACACTCAAGAAACATGTATGGTATCAGGAGGGTACTTCTCAGCTGCACTGAATCTCTCGTGGGTGGCCAAAGTAAAAAAGAAGACCTGAAAAAGTCTGACTTAACAAAATAAATAAATGTTAAAATATTGCTTCCTTGATTAAAATTGAATATGTAAGAAGGAAGAAAATAAGAAATTCTGCTGTGGAATTAATGAAATACTACTCCTTATAACATTCTTTATTAACTATAGGAACAAAAATCTTAATACAGTTTTCAAAGTGCTGGTTAGAGGATGTTGAAAACATATGCTTTCTTTGAGGCAAGGAACTTAAGAAATGAGCATTCTTTCCCAAATTTTACCCCTGACTTATTAGTACTAGATTATCCTTTTTTGTAAAGTCTAATTATTAAAACTTGATTGGTCATCAGGAATTCTCTCTTCAAGTCTTCATGGCAATTCATTAACCTACCCTGTAAGAGTTGGGTCCTTTCCAATCAGTTTGCCCTTGGTTAAGGGTTGGTGGGAAAACATCCCGAGGTTGAATACTTCACCACTGGCCAAATGGTTACAGATCATCCCTGACTCAACCTTGTCCTAACCTGTGTTTGCTCTCATGCCATGCACATGGAAAAGGGAAAAAATAACTCGGCCCTTTTTTAATCTATTCTTTTTGGGAAACAGCCAAACATCCTTTCATAATCAAATGCCTGTGTCTCCAAAGGCACTGGCCACAGTCCAAACATTTATTGGTCATTGAACACCTTGCATGAGGTAATTTTCAATTATCTTATTAAACCAGAACAGGGATCTGATCATGTTTCCTTTGATTATAAATGTAGCTCATGTTCTTATTACTGTTAATAGCAGTGCTCATGGGGTGCCAGCAGTTTTCTGGGCACTGTCCCATAGGAAATGCTGTCCTGTGTCCTTTGTGAAGACAGGCACCAGGAACAAAGAAGCTGAGGGTGGGACCATTCATTCATTGTTCTTTCAGAGGAGGGGGGCCAGGATGGGTAATTGCATGTGACCAAACATGGTGGTGGTGTTTTATGGCATGACAAAAATTTGAGATTGCTACGATGGAGTCCCTGGGAGGAAGGTCAAAAATATGGAGTGTCTTGAAGGAAAATGACTATCAGTTATTTCATTGATACACAGCTTTATCTTTGTACACATGGCTTAAGCAGTGACAGAACAATCAGACGAAGAAACTTGAGAAGCATAAAACTTGTCACCCCAGGACTTCTAGGTTCTTCTTACTGATTCATTCATTTAAATATTTTCTGCTTTTGAATTAAGTATTTCAATTGCTTTATTTGCCTAGAAATTTCAAGAATAGAGTCCATGCTACATGCTACAAATGATTGTTTAAAAAAAAGTTAAGGGCACCTGGATGGCTCAGTCCTTTAAGCATCTGCCAACTCTTGATTTCAGCTGAGGTCATGATCTCATGGTTCCTGAATTGAAGCCTCCATCAGGCTCTGTGCTGACGGTGTGGAACCTGCTTGGGATTCTGTCTCCCACTCTCTGTGCCCCTCTACAATTTGCTCTCTTTCTCTCAAAATTAAAAAAAAAAAAAAAACAAAACTTAAAAATACAAAATACCATAAAAGTTTTTTTTTCTAAAATAGTTTATTGTCCAGTTGCTTTTCATATAACACCCAGTGCTTATCCCAACAAGTGCCCTCCCCCATGCCCATCACTCCCCTTCCCTTTTTCCCCACCCCTATCAGCCCTCTGTTCTCAGCATTCAAGAGTCTCTCATGGTTGCCTCCCTCCCTCTCCCCAACTATTTTTCCCCTTCTTCTCCCTCATGGTCCTCCATTAACTTCCTCCTAATCCACCTATAAGTGCAAACATATAGTATCTGTCCTTCTCTGCCTGACTTATTTTGCTCAGCACAACACCATCAAGGTCCATCCATGTTGCTACACATGGCCAGATTTCATTGTTTCTCATTGCCATGTAGTATTCCATGGTATAGATAAACCACATCTTCTTGATCCATTCATCTGTTGATGGACACTTAGGCTCTTTCCATGTTTTGGCTACTGTTGAGAGTGCTGCTATGAACATCGGGGTCCATGTGCCCCAATGCATCAGCACTCCTGTATTCCCTGGGTAAATTCCTAGCAGTGCTACTGCTGGGTGATAGGGGAGTTCTACTGTTAATTTTCTGAGGAACCTCCCTACTTTTTTCCAGAGGGGCTGTGCCAGTTTATGTTCCCACCAACACCGTAGGAGGGTGCCCATTTCTCCACATTCTCGCCAGCATCTATAGTTTCCTGATTTGTTTGTTTTAGCCACTCTGACTGGCATGAGGTGGTATCTCAGTGTGGTTTTGAAATAACAAAATAACATAAAAGTGTTTTTAAAGTTTAAAAAATATGTTAGAAACTCATTAGTTTGTGCTAAGGGGAATTTTAGGGGCCACGTTTACTGATTTTGAGATGGTATCAAAGGATAATAGCAGATAAGAGAAGCAACAATAGAAATAAAAAATTTTAGTACTCGTAACAGGAATTTATCACAGAAAAATAATCATTTTCTCACTCTAGTGACATTTATACTAAAAACAAAACAAAAACAATACACACCATCTAATCCTCTATCAAATATAAGTGGTTATTACATATGTTAGAGTAAGCATTCATTATAGATTAAAGAAATAGTGTTGTTTGTTTCATTTTAACTTAGAATTTTAGTTGTCATTACATTTTAATAATTTTCATAATTTTAAAAGATGACAGATCATTTCTTTATATCTAATCTCACTTTTTAAGTAAAGCTCTAGCTTACTGGAAAATAAAAAGGCACATACTATAATTAAATATTACTCCGACCTTTGTCTTTTGTAATGTGGGAAAGCACGGTTTATTCAGGTCACCAGCTTAATTTGAAAGTGGGAAGTGTAGAAAGTTCAGGGAGATGCATTCACAAACTGATCCTAGCAGTCTGTCCTTGAGACTTTCTGCTTCACCCCAATTGCCCACTACAAAAAGGAGCAAGAGTGTGGACTTCCAGAGCCCTGTTAGAAGGGAGCTGCCTCACTCTGTGCCCCAAGTGAATTTTAGCAAAAAGCCAAGCACAGCAAGCAACTGCAGAGGATAGCACTGTGAAAACATTGACCACACACAGTATTCTGCAAGGAGTTCATCCACCAAATGCGAGAATGCATCAAGTTCCCAATGACTGGGGTACTTTACTGCCCTCTTTGTCACTCGAACATTGGCAGTCCCAAGTTGGGTTGCTTTTTTCAAAATTGCTGCATAAATAAAACCACTTTATAAATATTTATAAACTTATTTCATTAATCCTTTTCTGGTCTAGTGTCATGAAGCTGCATAAGTCCGAGGAATTAAAAATAATAAATAAAAGAAACTCTTGAAGGAGTCTTCCTGTGGTACTAAAAATTACCAAATGTGACCAAGCTCATGAAGCTTTTCTGCTCATAGTTAAATTGTAGTGACAACTAAAATTTCCAGAAGCTAAGATTGGATGCAATACATTTAGCTTCTTTAAATTTTGATGATACTTTTTGATTTTGACCTCCTTTATTCATCCTTTTCCTATATGTCACAATATTTCAATCTCTTTTTTCTCATACCCAAGTGATTACCCCGCACTCCTAAAATGTCTCCTGTCTTCTTGCCTTTAGGTGCTGGTTGATATAATCCAGCCTATAACCGTCCTTTGATTAATGACTAGAATATGCTCGTTATTTTTTATCAGTCTCCTGGTTTAGCGAACAGAACATTCATTACTCATCAGACTTCTTTAGTAGTTATTCAAGGCCCTTTCTAAAGTTATGCCAGAGATGAGCCTACCCCTCCCTTCTGGCCCAGGAATAAAAAAAGTATCAACTCTGCCCAGTTCCCGTATCTCTTGTGGGTTTCAGTGATATGCCTTCCAGGCCTAGACTTAAAGTCAATCTTTCTTAGTGCCCCACGTTTACCACTCACTGTTAGTTGTGGCTCGCAATTTGGCTGAAACTAAGTTTCCATCTGTGATTCTAGCCCAATATTTCTTAACCAGTGGTGATTTTGCCCTCAAGGAGATGTTTGGCAATGTCTGGAGACATTTTTGTTGGTCCCAGCTGGGGAATTACTACTGGCATCTAGTGGGTAGAGGCCAGGAATGTTGCTGAACATCTTGCATTGCCCGACAGCTCTAAAAACAAATTTTCCAGCTCAAAGTATCAGTAGTGCTAATGTGGAGAAACTTTAGCCGTATTGCTCACTATGACTTGTCTACACTTCAGACCAGTTCTTTTACTATGCTTACCTGCCACTTGAATATGCATTGCTCTCCCCACTCCTCTTTCACTTTGTTCGTGTCTTTTTCTGTTTAAAGTATGTTCCCAACCATATATACATGCTTACCTTTAACCTACTGAATTTCTGCCCTTTTTTTCAAACTCACTTAGAAGCCATCTACTCAAACCAAACCAACCAAACAAACAAACAAACAAAAAATCTCCCCTTGTCATTGCACTTGACATGGATGCCCACTCTTTTAAATTTCTACAGTGTTTGGTGTTCAGTTATAGTCTGATACTATTTGGGCAAGTCACTGTGTAGTGTGGTTATATCTGTACCTTACTTCCCATTTTAGATAGTTCTAGATACTTAGATATTTTCTAGCTTGATGTACGTTGTAAAGCCAAGCAACATAGCACCCTGAAACCCTATAGAGTTTTGCATGGTTTTAATCCTACTAGAATCACAACTTAGCATTTATCTTTATTTTCACTTACCATTGTAATATGCTTTTTTTCATATTGCTGCAAAGTGTCCAAAATTATTAATAATTATATGATAACATTCATTCAAATTGATATGCTCTAACTAATCTCCTCTTACTTTAGAGTTAACGTGATTTAAGTTTTTGGCAAAATAAGTAATACCAAATTGAATGTCCTTGGTACATTGCTTTCTCCCACTTTCATCTGTAACATTACCTTTGAATGAATTCCAAGGAATGGTCCAAATGGTCTGGTGTGTTTTTATTGCTAGTGATACGTATTGCCAAAGGTATTCCAAAGTGATTTACCAGTTAAATAGCCAATGACAGTATTTAAAGAAACCATATATTTGAAAGAGTCAGGAGGCCCAAGTTCAAGTGACATTCAGATCTTCACTAGTAGCAAGGTCCTAGGCAAACCACTTAATCTGTTTGATCATATTTTCTTACCTGTAGAATGGGGATAATGAATCTTTATCATAGGGCCATGAATATGAAACCAGATAATGTCTTTGGAAATAAGCTATAAACCATAATTACCGGTTTTCATTCAATCAGTATTTCTTTAAAGACTTCTTTACACCAGATTTTTTACCAAGAACTAGGGATACGGAAGCAAACACAGTCCTGGCTTCAAGGTGTTCTCAGTCAAGTGCTATGTGATTTTCAAAATATTGTTATTTTAGATACTAAATTGGAAGGACATTACTTTTTAGGAAGTACAAGGGATTGAAAGTAAAGGCTGTCCATGTAACAGGAAATACAAATATGAAAAGCTCACCAATTTAATAAGGTGGTTATTAGCTTTCTTTTGATACCCGTTGGTCAATTTACGTCTCTAAGCCTAAACCAGAATTTCCTTGCTGAAATATATTTTTAGGTTTGGTTGGTTTTCTTTTGTTTTGTTTTGTTTTATTTTGTTTCATTTCATTTTGTTTTAGTGTTGTTGGGGTTTTTTTGCCCCCTCATCTATTACGACAGCAATTTCCTTACTACTATACCCAGTTGTGAATTTTTGTTCCTCATTTTTTTTCTCCCTGTGAAAATTTAAAGCATTTTTTTAAAAGTTCCATTTGTAGGGGCGCCTGGGTGGCTTAGTTGGTTAAGCGTCCGACTTTCGCTTAGGTCATGATCTCGCGGTTTGTGGGTTCAGGCCCCGCGTCGGGCTCTGTGCTGACTGCCAGCTCAGAGCCTGGAGCCTGTTTCAGTCTGTGACTCCCTCTCTCTCTGACCCTCCCCTGCTCACACTGTCTCTCTCTCTCTCTCCTAGAAATAAATTAAAAAAAAACATAAAAAAAAAAATTTAAAAGTTCCATTTGCTACTGATGGCATTTCTTTATCCTTTTGTGAATCGCAGGTCTCTAGAAGTTGACGAGGGCATGGCCCCACTTGTGGCTGTTTTGTGACTCTCCCATCAAGGCTGCTTTGCTTCAGAGTAACTGAGAGTATTCAGGAACTCCACTGTCTTTAGATCTCTCTTCTGCAAATAGATAATGATCTTCCTGCCTTTGAACGTAGACCTACAGTGAGCCCTTTAGCTCATCGTCTCTGAGTTTGCTGGGTATCAGAAGCTGAGGATAGAGGAGTAACTGTAGGAAAATGAATCAGAACTGGCAGTGTCGGAACCACTAGTGTGAGCAGACAGTGTAACAGAAGCCCTGGCCTACCGACCAGAGGCCACAAAAACAGGGAGTTCATGGGCAGGGGCAGCTTATGTGGATGGAGATAATAAAAAATGTTACCACTGGGGCGCCTGGGTGGCTTAGTCGATTAAGCGTCCAACTTTCGCTTAGGTCATGATCTCGCGGTTCGTGGGTTCGAGCCCCGCGTCGGGCTCTGTGCTGACTGCCAGCTCAGAGCCTGGAGCCTGTTTCAGAGTCTGTCTCCCTCTCTCTCTGACCCTCCCCTGCTCATGCTGTCTCTCTCTCTCTCCTAGAAATAAATAAAACATTAAAAAAACATGTTACCACTTTGTAGGTGCTCCCAGAAAGATTTCAGACTGGCAGGATGCAAGGTATTTTTTGTCTGATCTAAATTCTGCTGTTAGCTACTTGATGGACTTAATCAGATCTAGGATCTCAATGATTTTAGAGAAAAATTCTCTTCTTTTTGGATTGAGCAGTGAAGTAATGCTCATCATAATCAGCCTCTACCGATTGTTGCTGTTACCATATACCTATATTTCTTGACTCGTTCTTTTCATATTAGGTCATAAATGAAAATCAGCCTTCCTCTTTTGATATGTATTTTTTCTTTCCTTCATTTTTACTTTTCTCAGACTCAAGTGGAACAGATTATATCCTTAGCTGGAGACCCATGCTATGTGAATATTATAGTATTTCCAGGCATTGTACTTATTATATGTGCAAATGAAAAAAGAGCAAGCTTATAGAGGGCAGGTATGTGGGAGGGAGTAGAGACTCCAGTTTAAAGTACCTCCCACAGGGGTGCCCGAGTGTCTTAGTCAGTTGAGTGTCCAGCTGCTGCTCAAGTCATGATCTTCAGGTTCGTGAGTTTGAGCCCCACATCAGGCTCTGAGCTGTCAGCACAGCCTGCTTCACATTCTGTCTCCCTCTCTCTCTGCCCCTCCCCCGCTCACACTCTGTCTCTCTCTCTCTCAAAAATGAATAAACATTTTTAAAAATTTTTTAAAAAGAAAGAAAGCAACAAAAAACCTCCTACAATCCACTTCCTTCCAACAACAAACATTTGTTTTCTCTACTCCAAGTCAGCAAACCATAAGAGTAAATGGAAGTTTAGTTGGTGAAGGGAAGTAAAAATCCTTACTATTTTGTCTTGAATTCGTATTTCAGTATTTAGCATTTTCTTATTTATTTAGTATTTAACTTAAAATTGAACCAGAGGACATCCCTGTGAGACACAATGAAGGGTACCAATCTCATTTTACAGCCCTAGAGCATCAGTTAGTATGACATAATGGTAGGTAGCTTCCATTATGTCATCAGTGGATCAATGACAAAGGAAGAAAAATTCAGCCTCTAACTAAAAATCTTTTTAATGTCCTACACCAAGCATTTCTGCTTCAATACTCCTGTCTTCTGCCCATTGCTGACAGTTGGAACATCAAATCTGAGAAGCCACTGAGACTCTGACCCACAATCCTTTCTGAACCTGGATCTGATTTAGAGCTTTGCTTTAAATTTGTTTTTGAGAATTTAATTATTGATTTGTGACAAGCATTGCCCTGACACAAATAGGATACTAGAAATGCTACTCTCTCCAAGAAGAATACTTGGCAGAGAAGAGTGGAGGGAGAATAGTTTGAGGGCAGTGGGGTTAGCTCTGCCCAGGGTGGCAGCCAGGGTGGTTGGATTCTGACACCGTCTCCTCATGAATTATTGGTCCATAGAAAACAATAAACTTTTAAACAACGAAGACAGTGTAGAATTGCCTTTTTGCCATTAACTTGTGGTTGTCTGTGGTAAAAATAGATAAGAAAGTTGAATGGTGGAGTTCCCTTTTCCTCTTCCTGCCCTTCAATCCCTAAAGTATGCCAAAGGAAAATTCTGTATGATTTATGAAGTATGAATTCAGAATCCCAGTTTTTCCTGAGATGTGTCAAATACCCAAATTTCATCAACAAATCTAGTTTTAGCCAAGGCACATAGGACTATATTTATGCCTGTATGCACACTTTTTATGGTTGATGGACAAGCTCCATGCTCAGCAATAGAGTTATATTTAAAGGATTCCAACTCCCCTTCATATAATCTGGTAGGGAGAGTTTACCTGTAATTTTTATCCATAAATAGAAGCTTTCCCATTCTCACATCCAGATGGCCAACAGACACATGAAACGATGCTCAGCATCGCTTCTCATCAGGGAAATACAAATCAAAACCACACTGAGATACCACCTCACGCCAGTCAGTGGCTAAAATGAGCAAATCAGAGAACTCTAGATGCTGGCGAGGATGTGGAGAAACGGGCACCCTCCTACACTGTGGGTGGGAATGTAAACTGGTACAGCCCCTCTGGAAAACAGTGTGGAGGTTCCTAAGGAAACTAACAATAGAACTCCCCTATGACCCAGCAATAGCACTGCTAGGAATTTACCCAAGGGATACAGAAATGCTGATGCATAGGAGCACATGTACCCCAATGTTCATAGCAGCACTCTCCACAATAGCTAAAACCTGGAAAGAGCCTAAGTGTCCATCAACAGATGAATGGATCAAGAAGATGTGGTTTATCTATACCATGGAATACTACATGGCAATGAGAAACAATGAAATCTGGCCATGTGTAGCAACATGGATGGACCTTGAGGGTGTTATGCTGAGCGAAATAAGTCAGGCAGAGAAGGACAAATATCATATGTGTGCACGTATAGGAGGATTAGGAGGAGCTTAACAGAGGACCAAGGGGGAGAAGAAGGGCAGAAATGGTGGGGGAAAGGGGAGAGGCAAACCATGAGAGACTCTTGAATGCTGACAAAAACTGAGGACTGGTGGATGTGGGGGGGAGGGGGGTGGGCATGGAGGAGGGCACTTGTGGGGATGAGCACTGGGTGTTATGTGGAAACTAATTTGACAATAAACTATTTGTAAAAAAAAAAAAAGAAAAAAAGAAAAGAAGCTTTCCCATTCTCACTCTGTTCATCTTGTTGGGGAGATCCCATTCTTTTCAGGTAGATTCTTTACATTATTATACAGACAAAATTTTTCAGGGTCTCACAGAGGCCTCATTGAAAAAATCCATGAATTCTGCAGAAGAACATAAATCCACTCAGGCAAAGGACAACAAAAAGGAAAGAGAACACTCCTGGAAGTCATTTTTAGTTCATGTTTCTCAGCAACAAAACCTTTTCGTTTCCTTGTTGTTCCCAGATTGGACATTTTATGGCCTTTCAGCTTAACCACACCCTTGCCTCTTTGATCAAGCCTTTCATTCATTTTTGTCCTCTTAAATATTTAAATATTTCTGTCCACATCTTATACTTCCTTCAAAGTTCACCTCAAAGCCCACTTTACTTTCAAGGATATTTTTTTCTGATGTTGTTACTCTTAGTAAACTCTTAGTAAACACTTCCTTACTGGGTTATAGTAAACACTTCCTTCAATCTTCTGTCTCTAGTATTCCCTGTGTAAATCATATGCACACACATAAGTACTGTAGCACATTGGAGATACAGACTAGGTCTCCTAGAGCATCTGTGTATCTTATCTTCACTGTGGTTTGTCCATATCATGGCTGTCTCATATTTTCTGTCCAAGATAATCATGATCCTACATGTGAAAATTTCTCAGTCTGCCAATTTGGGGTTTCTGCCACTATCTGTTTCCTATTCAGACCATTCATTGTCTCTCCTCTATGACAGTATATAACCTTTTCATCCTATAAGGTGATGATCCCGATTTGCCTTTTCTAGAAAGTTCCCCGTAATTAATACCATCGCTTTCAAAAACATTTTGGATTTGGTTTGCTCTAGCACTTACTATTTCTATCTATAAAATAAGAGCTTTCATGGACTGAACTGTTTAATTTCTCTTTTGGACTGTACAGTATTCAAATTTCTTTCAGCTCTCCAATTCCATAAAGCCCGCAGGATGCCTTTGTTCCCAGCTGTATGGGAGAACCTCTGCAGCAAACCCTTCTCTTCTTTTGTATTTTTAAAATCAACCTCAGCAAACATCAGGCATACAATAAGTGCTTATGGGCCAACTTCATCTTCACAGGTTGGAAGCTACATGAGATGGCTTAGGCTTCAACATGCATGATTTAGCTTGAACATAAGAAATAAATTTCCTGATAATAAAATTGATTGAAGGTAAGAACAAGGTATTGAAGAACAACAAGGACGCTATTCCCTAGAGATCTCCAAAGGGGAAAAAAATAATTTCTCTTGGTGGAATACGGGCACTAGACTAGAAAATGTACAGAGATTTTATCTGACCCCAGGATTTTATTAAACTCTTCATTGATAACACTCCTTTCATAATATGTTTTCTGGTAAGGGTTTCTGGCTTTCTTTTTTTTTTTTTTTTTTTGTTGAAAAATACTAAACAAAAAACATAGGAAAGCTTCAATTATTTTTAGAATTAAATATAGATTTTGAGTAATTAAACATGGGGGGGGGACTACATGTCTCTATGATATATTTGTCGAACACGATTGAGGCCATTTTGTTTTGTTTGCTTACTGTCTTCAAAAATCCAAGGGAAAAATATAAAGAAATGTTATTTTTTACTGCCAAGCAAATGATAATATTCCTCTTAGAAGTAGACGCTCATTTTATAGAAATCAGAGAAGCTGAAAAGTGAATCCAACAGTTTTTTTCCTAGAACTTAATACTTTCTAATTATGACTATTAGTATTTGCACCTATGTGCATATTTACTGTCAGATTTATTTTTTCCCTTTTAATTCACTCATTTTTGGTTGTTTTAGTATAGTTTTCAATTACAGCAATGAGGTTTCTGGAGAAAGAAAAAAATCAACTTCCAATGTGATGAGACTGGCTTTGCTTTCCTTAATAGCTTTTATTTTTATAAGATTCTTATTAGGGAAATGGTACTAAAAGTTGGTACTTCATACTTTGAGCCAAGTATATGCAAGATGGTGTAATTAAGAACCCTATTCATGTTAATTGATTGATACAGATTTTATAAATAAAACTTTAGAGTGTGAATCCGTTTCAACTCCGACTATGGAACATTGCCACTGATAGATAGAAATATTAAATGCATGTTCCTGGAAAATCCTCAAAAATCACTTATTTGTGAAATAATAGTTTCAAATCGACAGTTATTAAATCCTCTATTGTAATAGGGATTGTCGTTTTACTGGGAATGCCATAATGTGGCCTAAATCGTGACTCCAAGATACAACTACAATGTAATAACAGCCTGATTGGACATGAACACTTACCTTTTCCCTTAGAATTCCTTATTGTTACTGCATGACACAATAGTGAAGTTGTCATTCCAACTGTGTGGGTATTTTCTAAGTGTGGAAAGGGATGAGCATGCCCACAATAAAATATCCTACTGCAACAATTGAAGGAAGATGTGTTTAGATTCGTACAAAATGTTTCTAATTGCTCAGAGGAACAACTGCACCAACTATTAGGTGTTGAACTATGTTGCCCCATTAGATATTACTTCTCCCCTCTGAAGTCCCAGTGGCGCTGTTGTCTTCAAAAATTTCCTCTGCCTTTCCGAGGACAACTTGTAAAGTTTTAAATCAACCTGGTTAGTATGAGTACCTTTCTGAAAAGGAAAGCGATACTTGGTAAAGGGGAGTAAGAAAAAAAAATCCTTAATAAATAACTCCAGCAACTTGTTGGGACTAAGAATTAAAACACTTTCCAAACTTTTGTTGATGGAGGACTTCTTTATCTTCCACAGCGTATTTTCCTTCTCATTGGTGGTTTCAGTTCCCTGGAATTATACACAAACACACACATGCATGCACGCTTTATTCAAGCTAAATATTTGTGAGGACATAGGTTGTTAAATATCAAAAGATTATTCAGCCCAAGGGATGCGTTTTCAGAAATCTACTTCTAATTGTGCACACACACACACACACACACACACACACACACACACACACGAGTTTAGTTGATATTCACCTAAAACTTTACAGTTTGTGTCCCCTACAGGCATCTCCCCACCTAGTGCCCCGCCTAATCTTGTTGTTAGGCTCCCACATAACCTATAAAATAATTGACATGGGCCCCCCTTTTGCCCTGAATATCCCAGGGAAAGAGCTGATAAGCAGTGAGATTATTAGCAAACAAGAGGAAGAAGGACCAGAGGCTAACCAGCTTTTCACCTGGAAACCTGCTTCAGAAAAATCCAGAATGTGCCATAAAGAATGATAATAGTTGGGGTGGGAGCCTCCCAAGCTTATGGGGTACTGCCAAAGGGCAGTGTGTTAACTGCTAATCCAGACAATTTCCATAGAGAGATTTTCCAAGGCATTGAAAAGAAACTGTTTACTTTTAAGGGACCTCAAGGCAGGCAAATATTTTTACAAACATTTCCATGGACTCTTTGCTTTCCCTCCCCTACATTCCTTTTTATAAAAATATTTGTATTTCTCTGTTGATAACTTTTAAGAGACTATGTTAATATAATTGTGAGATTTTTTTTTCTATTTAGGATGTCCTATTAGGATGCCCATATATATATGGGGCCAGGGTGCAGATGAAAAAGAAATTCTCAGGAAAAGTCCTTTTGGAATTAAAACAGTTTCATTTGAATATTTCTGTGATCATTGATCTTCCACTCAGGGTTCCATTTATCACTTTAGACAGCCCTGCTCTTGCTTCTGTTTCTTAATATGTTACCAGAGGCACGTCCTACCATACGCAAATCAGTTACTTTAGCATAAATTCTTCTTTGTTCATGTATTATCAGTTATTTTGCCACCACCTATGGGGCCAAGTGCTACGGATTATAAAGAATAACCTCTCCACCCACAAGGTACTTACAGTCTAGTTGGAAAGACAAATCATATACATTAAAACCAATTAGAATATAATAATATAGTGTTATATTAAGCACCAGCTTAAATTGGTATTGTAAGGCACTGCATTGTGCATTATAGGAAATTGTGATGATAAGAGCAATCAGAAAAAAAAAAAAGACTTTAGAAAGAAGTCTATGTGACTGGCTCATCAAGGATAAACATGTAGTTTAGAGGTAGTGGTGCCGGGGTGGCTCAGTCGGTGAAGCACCAGACTTTGGCTCAAGTCATGCTCTCACGGTTTGTGAGTTCGAGCCCCACATTGGACTCTGTGCTCTCAGCATGGAGCCTGCTTCAGATCCTGTCTCCTTCTCTTTCTGCTCCACCCTCACTCTCTCTCTTTCTCTCTCTCAAAAATAAATATGCATTTAAAAAAAGGTAGTCTAGAGATAATATGAGTAGTAAGACAGAACAGTTAGGGATAGCCTTAGGGAAGGGACCAAGGTAAGAATATTTTTTTTAAAGTAGTCTCCGTATATCAGTATAGGATCAACTCATTTTTACACTGTATACCTGAAAATTATGTATATTTATATAGTGATATACTTTGTTATTTCAAAACCATCAAAACTGTGATTTTGTTGGTGATGGGTAAAGGAGGCCACAGGAGATAGACTTTGAGAGAAACTTCATGAGATGCTGATGGAAAAGGTAAATCTTTATTTGCTTGTATTTGTAGGAGTTGCTTCTCTAAAAGCGTTTTATTAGAGCTTTTGGTGAAAAATTCTTGTTTAACATCCAGGAATGAGACTAGAAGAGAAGATAATCTTCTCAGATAGGAAAATGAGAAGATAAAGATAAATTTATTTTTAGAGGGAAATCTTTCACTTTCTGGATAATTAAAGTGTTTTTATATGATAAGGAGCTGAGAGTAACAATTTCCGGGTCTTATGATAATCTAGTTTGTCTCTTTTAATGATGAAAACAAGAAATAAGATGAACTGGCTCCTGAAATAATGAGAAGCCAAGGGGGAGGGAACTTGGAAAAATAGTGTCAGAAATGCAGGCACTACCCTCGCGGCACCTACTTAGAGTGGGAGAATATACCAGTGTTTAAAAGAGGTTTGCATGGAAAACACACTTTCAAGTTACTTTATTTGAACGCTAAAATCTTAACTTTAAAATGCAAGGTATTTGTCAACATTATCTGAAACACCGGACTGGAGGCAAATGTTCCAACATATTTGTTTTCTTACAATTAAAGCTAAGCTGACATGTTGAAAAGATGGTCTTCAAAGACATTCGGAGGCTGCGAAATTTTTGTCAATAATTAGCCTTCACTTTGCTTTTTAGACAAGGAAGTCATATTTTTTTTTCTCCTCACATTTGCCAAGTAAGGATTTTCACTTTTAAATTTCCTCATCCTGGTGTTTGCATTTAAGCATTTCAAACAGCCTCTTCACCCTCAGCCACCATGTGTAGTATTGCATTTATGCATTCAACTTCTTCTTACTCAAGTGATGCTATTTTTTTCTGCCTCAGCCTGACAGCCACTAATAATAACACATGAGGACAGTCAGACAAAATGAAGACAAATGCTGCTTGTCGCAGCAGAATCATAATGTCTCCAGACTCAGTAAAGACAGTCTAACTGTATGTGGATGCTCTTTATAGCTTATTTAGACCTGTGGTTTTTCCCTGTGGTTTTTTTTTTTTTTTAAAGCACAAACATTGTGCAGAAATACATTAAGGCAACATATGGGCCTGTTAGTTAGCCAAAACAATGTGGAACCATGGAGAATAGAGATTGCAAAGCACAGATGGATACTGTAAAAAATTCATGAGTGGCATAACAGATCTAAAAGGTAAATTTTAGTCAAAATTCAAGTGGAAAGCATAGAAAAGACTTAAGAATTTGGCTTTATGAGGTTTTTCAAATTGCGCAAGATGAAACATTGTGAATATCCTGCAGATTTGTTTATGCCATAATGTGAAAATCAGAGCTCATCATTCAACAATAATTATGTCTATATAGATTCATGCCATCAGAAATAGATTGCTGATAAACAATAGCGCTTTGCTTCTATTTGATGTAAACGCTGCAGTATTAAATATCCATATTATATCCAGCTCAATATTAGAAAGTGTCAGTCATTGTGACAAGTCAGGCAGGAGGGGCTCACCGAGCCATCCTCTGTGTAGCCAAGTGCTGTCGAATAACAGGGTTTTCATGCTATATCACTTTGTTGTTAAAATTGTGTTCTAAGCAGTAAATTGGCGAATCATCCCCCTCCCCTTTCCATTTGGTTCTTTTAACCAAAACTGAAGCCTCAAGGAAACACTGGATGCTTATGTGCGTACAGTCAAGATGCAACTTGAGTTTTGCAAAATGCTTGTCATTTGAAGTTGTCATCACTATGGCTTGGCATTGTTGTCTTGTCTTAAAAAAAAAAAAAAAAAGTTCTCCAAATCTGTGAGATCACCCTAATGAAGGTATGTCTTTGAGCCTCACTACAGCCAATCTCATTCATAAAATTTCCTTAAGAGTAATTCATGAGCAAAAGAATTCTGCCTCGTGAAATGATTCATCTGGGTCCTAAATTTCCAGTGGGGTAAAACTTAGAGAAAAGTAGGAAGGAAACAGAACTCTTCAGTCCCTCAACCTGAGAAGCATTTCCCATTTAGAATCTTTCAGATGTTCAGTTGAGAATGATGCCATGTGGAATTCAGATATACTTTGTCATTTTATTGCCAGAAAGGTGAAGCACACTAAACTATTCTCTATATATAGGTTTAAGTGATTTTCAAACTGACCCACCAGATAGTTTAAAAATCTTAAATATGCAATAGACAAGTTGTGTTGGACTTGAACTTATTTTATAGCTAATGAGATTGTTATTGAAGAGATTTACACAGGGCCTCATTATACTTTGGAAAGACACTGGTACATTATTTAAACAACCAGAAAATTATTTGACACTAAGCAGAGAGATGATTAGATTGAAGTTAGACATTAAGAACAGAAAGTAAATGAGGACACTTATTGAACTGGACTAATTTTTGAGTATTTTTTTTTCTACAGGTAACATAAGATGGAGCAGGTTTTGTAGCTGGTTCTTTATTCTTGGCACTAACGCCACTGTCGGGACCCGGAGACAGCAAATTGAACTTTCTGATAGTTGTCCTAATAGCCCTTTTAGGTGGTTTTTGGTGTCCTCAGTGAATTAAAGTTTGCATTAGTGAACCCACTGAGCAGCGGCCAAGACTAATTCTCGGCTCTGAATGACATTTCACACGTTGTCAGTTCTTAGTAAGTGTTATATGATAACATTTTGAGATCCTCATCTGAGAGTTGATGGGGAAATATCAAATAGCATATATGAGGTTTGCCAACTAAGGTGAGCCCAGTTCAAAAGTATATCTTAGGGGATAAAGATGGCAACGTTGTGTCTCTTTTAAATAAAAGATAGATTTACTCCTAAAATTTGACAGCGAGTCTAAGATGCCAAGCAAAAGAAAAGAATGAAGAAATAAAGAAAGAGATGAATAAGTAAAAGCAATTAAGTTGCAGAGTATAAAGAAAATGTAGAACTATCTTTCCTTCCTTACCGATTATAATTCCTGTTCCTGTGGAGATTCTAAGAAGGGTATGGAGGATGTCCAGTGTGTGAGAAACATGTATGCATGTACACACACACATACACACATTTTGTGTTTGTGTCTTCTATTAAACCACAAGCTTCAAGAAGACAGACTCATTTTTTTCCATTGGTATAGTCTCAGGACCAAGAAGAGTACTTGCTACCAAGTAGAAACTGAATATTTGTTGAATAAATGCATTTTTTTACACTTCTCCGTATGTTTCCACTATTACTTAGGAATTACAATAGCCCTGCCCCCCCCAAAAAAAATATGGGGTATATGTTCCAAGATTCCCCAATGGATTCCTAAAACTGTGGACAGTGCTAAACCCTGTACATACTTTTTTCCTGTACTTGCATATCTATGGTAATGTTCAATTGGTAAATGAAGCACAGTAAGAGATTAACAATAATAACTAATAATAAAATAGAACATTTATAAAAATATAGTGCGATAAAAGTTGTGTGAACATGGTCTCTTTCTTTCTAAAAATATCTTACTGTACTGTATTCATGGCACTTGTGATCATGTGAGGTGAAAAAATGCCTTTGTGATGAGATGAAGTGAGTGAAGGAGGCGGGCATTGTGATGTATCATTAGGCCACTACTGACCTTCCAAGGATGTCAGAAGGAGGGTTATCTGCTTCTACACAGCGATTGACAGCAGGTCACTGAAACTGCACAAAGTAGAACTGTGGATAATGGGGAACTACTGTATAAATTTTTTCATCTCTCTTTAAAAATATTAGTTTGGTTAGTACCTAGCAACTAAGACTGCTGCAAAGCAGCACATTTTAGCTCAGAGAGAGAACATCCGGAGTGGATGGAAGAGAACGGGCTAGAGAACTTTTTAAATTCAGTAGAATGAATTTGTTCCTTTCATCCTTTAGAGGAGTCCATGATGGTCAGATCATTTTATTTATTTGGTCTATAATATAGTCCGGGGAAAGGACCATCCAGCAAGAAACATTTGGTAGGGACATACTTCACACTGTTCTGAGAAAACTAAGAGTCACCAATTACTTTCCCATCTCCAAAGTGTGAAGACAAGAATCACTGAACATTGTGAAGGCAGGTGGTGGGCAAGTTAGATTGCCTGAAGAAGTCAGAAATTAGAATTTCAGACCAGAGTAACCAAAGACCAAGAAGGGCACAGAGTTTATTGACAGTCAAGACATTTTGAATTGATTCTCCCTGCTTTCATCATCTTTTTTGCCTTTTTATGGAATTCAAATTATTTAATTTAATTTTGCTTAATTTATGCGCCATCACTAGATTCACTCCAGGGAGATGTGAGATGTAATTGTTTGCGCTTGACATTATCTTTCAACACAACAGTTTTGCCCAAAAACCCTTGCTGAAAGTCACCAAAAGCAGAATCTGTAACAAGAAGGCACATATTAATTCTGATCCCACCTTGACCAATGTCAGAGTAGCATGCTTGAGAAGTTAAGTTAATATACATATTAATACCCACTATATTCATCTTTCCTTGCATTATATATGGCATTTTTAAGGAAATACTGAAAAAAGGAAAATGTACTTTAACTTAACACACCTATTTTGAGCACCTATTATATGCCAGGCACTGAGTGATTCAAGGGGAACAAGTAAAGTTCCTCTTGTACCTTTTTGTCAAGGGAGAAAAACAGACTTTTAACACATAATTACAGATGTGATGGCTATTAAAGAAAGGATGCTACAGAAGTTTTTAGCAAAGCTAGGTCCAAAGCAAGTCAACATAGCTTGACAAAATCAAGGAAATTAGGCTGTAGTGAGAAGGAGTGCCTTGAAACCAAATTTCCTTCCTTCCTTCCTTCCTTCCTTCCTTCCTTCCTTCCTTCCTTCCTTCCTTCCTTCCTTCCATAATTGAATATTTAGCAAATATTGATTGAATATGAATCATAAGTAAGCAGACAGCTCAACTTTGATGAGCAAAAACCAACAATAAACATGGCTCCCATGAATGAGACAAACATTCCATAAACTGTCACACATAAGTAAAACCTTACAATTTTAACAAGTGTTCCCAAGGAGAAGCAAATGGTACCTCATGATCATGAGTTGATTTGATCTGCTTTGTAAGGTCAAGTTTCTTTGAAATCTAAATAGCAAGTGAAAGGGCCTGACCATCAGAAGAAGCATGACAAGTGCAACAAACTTAAAAGAAAGCTAACGTGGCTACAGCTCAGAGAACCAAAGGGCCAAAGGGCTGACTGATGATGCCCCTGTATACCAGTGAGAGCCAAGTTTGAATTCCAGACTAAGGTCAAGTGTGACTTTGAAGGGATTTTAGCATAGTGTTGTAATCAAATGCAGCTACTCTGACTACAGAGAAGGAATTGGCAGCAGTTTCAGGACACTGGTGATGCGGCTTGCAGGGGTCTTAGGCGATGTGTGATATGAGTCCTGGTGGGAATGTGCTGGAACTCACAGAGGTAATTGACTGAAGATATTTAAGAAATATAATTGATGGCTGATTGGAAATAAGGGAATAAAGCAAAAGGATCCATGAAAATGTTGCCCACATTTGTCAATGGAACTGCGAAGTAAGGTCAGTGCTAGTCCATGAAATAGGGACTAAGGAAGGAAAAAAAGGAATGAGAACTTTATGGATAGAAATGATCAATTCAGTTTGGGTCATGTTGATTTTGAAATGTCACAGGCATTGAGTGGAGGCAAAGGCACTTGAACATCTTTAACATGAGGGCCTGGAGCTCATAAGGAAGACTGGTTAAGAGGATACAGGTGTGGAAACCATCTGCATATAGATAGAATTGAAGCAACTTAGAGAATATGTGAGTTTAAGGGACTGTGTATGAAAGAGATGCGACTTCTAAACAGTGCAGTACTTAAGGGCTGAAAAGGTGAAAGACTTAGAAGTAACAGAGATATAGGAAGAAAAGCAGGAGAGAATGTCAATACCATGGAAGCCAAGTGAAATAAAATGAGAGGATCAACAATATCAACTGTTGTAGAAAAGCAAATAGGACTAGGCCTCAAAAATGTCTATTATAACCAAGAGGGTTATGGTGAGATCCCACAGAGAACATTTTTGGTGGAATGAAGAGTTCCAGACATATTGGAATGGGCTGAAGGGCAAAAAAGAGATAAGAAAATGGAGGACACTTGTCATTCTAGAAGCTTGTGTTTAAATGAAAGAACAAGATAGAATTCTATTTAGAGGAAGATGAGGAATTGAAAAAGGATATTTTTTAGATGTCCAGGAGTTGATGAATTTGTTGTATTTGATTGCAACTAAAAGACTACCTAACTAATGGTGGTTGTATTAAATGCCTTTATTATTTATCTCACATAAAGAGAAAACTGGAAATTGTCAGATTGCTGCCATTGCTTAAAAATATACTGAAGCAGGGGCGCCTGGGTGGCGTAGTCGGTTGAGAGTCCGACTTTCGCTTAGGTCATGATCTCGCGGTTTGTGGGTTCGAGCCCCGCGTCGGGCTCTGTGCTGACTGCCAGCTCGGAGCCTGGAGCCTGTTTCCGTCTGTGACTCCCTCTCTCTCTGACCTCCCCTGCTCATGCTGTCTCTCTCTCTCCTAGAAATAAATAAAAAAAAACATTAAAAAAAAATATACTGAAGCAGGGGCACCTGGGTGGCTTAGTCGGTTAAGCATCCAACTTTCGCTTAGGTCATGATCTCGCGGTTCGTGGGTTCGAGGCCCGCGTCAGGCTCTGTGCTGACTGCCAGCTCAGAGCCTGGAGCCTATTTCAGAGTCTGTGTGTCCCTCTCTCTCTGACCCTCCCCTGCTCACGCTGTCTCTCTCTCTCTCTCTCTCCTAGAAATAAAATAAAAATATTAAAAAATATATATATACTGGGGGCGCCTGGGTGGCTTAGTCGGTTAAGCGTTCAACTTTCCCTTAGGTCATGATCTCGCGGTTCGTGGGTTCGAGCCTCGCGTCGGGCTCTGTGCTGACTGCCAGCTCAGAGCCTGGAGCCTGTTTCCGTCTGTGACTCCCTCTCTCTCTGACCCTCCCCTGCTCCGCATATATATATATATATATATACTGAAGCCAGGTCTTCACTATTTCTGCTTTACCTTCCTCTTGGATTTTGTTCTTGTGCTTGACCCTTAATGGACACAAGAAGACTTCTTCAATTCATGTTACCTATTGCAAAGCAAAAACAGTAAAAGTAATCCTTTTTCTCTCTTTATAAGGGAACAAAATTTTTTTCCAGACCTTTTTTTTTTTTACCCCTACTCCATTAGACTTCTATTTATATCTTGTTGGCTAGAACTGGGTGATTTCCCATTCTAAATGAACTATTAGCAAAGGTTAATGTGGTAATCAAGTCTGATTTAGACCAGGGGTTCCCAAAGGGATCAGCAGCATTAGGATCCCCTGGGAACTTATTAGAGAAATACAAATTCTTGGACTCGATATCAGTCCCACTGAAAGATAAATTGTGGGGATGGGGCCTAGCAGTCTGGTTCAAGCAATCCATCTAGACAAATCATTTTCAGGCTTGAGAACCACTGGCTTAGAGTAATCACCTCATCCTCTCATATTAGGGATAGGACTCATGTTCCTTAAACTTCCTGCTTTCTTAGGAAAAGTGGAGCATGGCTGTCAATAGACCCAGAAAAGTGCCTGACATCCTTGACTTTGAACGTTAAGAAGAATGAACTATGAAAGAGAGAATGAAGATAAGAGAAGGGATAATTGAGAAGGAAGAGAGAGTGAAGATTAATGAACTTGGGTGGAGGGGATGGCCTTCCCTTAGAGGACTCTGCCTCCATATTAAGAGAGCTTGAAGAAATGAGTGGAGGAACAAGCAGCCTCGTGGTAGGAAGGTTAGAGCCTCCCAGATGTCCATCTCTGGGAATAGAGGTAAAGTCACTTGCTGAGAGAAAGATGGAGGATTGGGACAAGGTGCAGAGGTGGAGATAAGGTCTGAGGGAGCAGAGATTTAAAATACAGGGAAGGGGAGGGGTGTCTGGGTGGCTCAGTCAGTTAAGAATCAGACTTAAGCTCAGGCCTTGATCATGAGGTTTGTGGATTCAAGCCCTATATTGGGCTCTATGCTGATCAGGCTCTGTGCTGACAGCTCAGAACCTGGAATCAGCTTCAGATTCTGTGTCTCCCTCTCTCTCTCCCCCTCCTCAGCTTGCCTTCTCCCTTCCTCCTTCCCTTTCTCTGTTCTCTGTCTCTCTGTCTCTCTCTCAAAAACTTAAAATACAGGGAAAAGGAGATTTTACTAACCTGGAACTGACTGGAATGTATAAAAGGTTATAAACTTGAGGTTGAGTAAACCTGACTTGAGAGTAGGATCATCACACACCTGGCTGTGTGATTGGCAGCCAAGGGATACAGGCTTGGAGCCCAAAGATAGTTTGATTCTTCTAGAATTATGGTTTTACCATAAGGAACTGATAGAAGGTCATGAGCAAGGATATTTAGCATACTGTTAAGAGAAGGGTTGAAGTGATAAGCCCAACAGTTCAAGCTGAAAAGCAGTGTGAGTGAAGATGGCAGATGCTCCCCAAGTCCCGCTGCCATCTTCCTCTTCGTACATTGGGTATGAACCATCCTAAAGAGTAGGACCAACTGTTTCTGTATTCTTAATTAAGAAAATTAGCGCTCCACAGCTATTGAATCAACATTCCTGGGAGTGAGATCAGAGAATGTGGTGTGTGTGTGTGTGTGTGTGTGTGTGTGTGTGTGTGTGTGTTTTAAAGAAAGGAAAATTAAAGTCTTATTTGTATTATGTTCTTCTATCGTGGGAGTTTGAGATTTGTTTGAAGGTGTCACATTTGCAGTGAGTTATGGCAGATTTTTCCTTATCGCTTGGTTGTAGGACATTATGCAGGAAAATAAGCCAGAGGCTTTAATTTGGCTTACCTTGACTGCTTTTTGACCTGTTCTATTTTTATTTATTGATGGATAACACTTTGTACAGACATGATTTTATAGGCCTTGCACAAATCTTGTTAAGTCATATGTATAATATAAAGTAGAAGACTGCACTTTATCCCACTGGATTTATCATTTCCTTAGCCTGCAAAGAGATAGTTTTAATTTCCTAAAGCACTTGATAATTTGAAAGATAATAACATTTCATTTTTTATGGAAACAATTCCCTGAGAGCTAAGGAGGAGTCCTTGTCTGGAAGATGGTTGTACAGTGGCCAAGTAGCTCCTGGACATCCCCATGGTGGCCACACTGAAACTTGAGCGTCTTTCTCTCTGCCACTGGACATGTTCATCCCTGGGTGGTTCTTCAAAGATTACAAACCAATTGTAGTTATATGAATTGAAAATAATTAGGCACACATTTCCTGCTACAAACATTATAAAGTCAATTGCACAGTTAGATATGTGTTATTTCCATACTGTGCCATGTATGAGAACATCCGTCATCAACTTTTGTGGCGTTTCCCACAGAATCTAGTATGGAAGGCTCACTCTCTGCATGAATATGACTGCCAGCATCTAGACATTCATGATGCATGGAGAGCATAATGATTCTGTTCCTATGGAACTTTGAATCTGCTTCCAAAGGCGATTATAAGAAAAAAGAGCCAAGAACTTTGAAAGTCAGCAAAATTGTTTGAAGATACGTTCCACAAGGACAAGGATTTTGCTGATTTGTTCGCAGCTATATTCCCAGTGCTCAGAATAGAGCTTGGTACATATAGGCACAAAAGAAATATTTGTTGAATGAATAAGTGACTCTTCGAAGGTCAATATTCTTTTGTAGATTCTGATGTCTGTTAACAAAATAGGTTTTAATTCTTGGTAGTTCTGTTGATGATGGAGACCCCACAGGGAATGGAAAACATGCACATTATCTTTATTTACCTATCACATTTATAGTAATGGTGATTTTTCAAAGATTATCACTAGTTGAGCTAATTTTTAACTGGTAAGATTTGTGGCTACCTGCATGTTGCTGTGAATGGCATAGGTAGTAGAACCCTTGCAGTGACAGTTTGGGTATTTTGTTCTAGTGACAGTTATGGGTCACAGTTATGCTTCATGGAGTAATAAGATGGTGAATCTGCAGGCTCAACTCTAATACATGACAACTCAGAATTTACCTCAAGCCTTCCAGAGAGGCTGTTCTCTCATTCCATGGAGAGATGACCTTTGCTATAGTCCCCTGCATGGGTGTAGACATGAGGTAGACCTGTGTTCAGTTCCCACATCCCACCATTTGTTGGCTGTGTGACCATTGGCACATTTATTTAATGTCTCTAAATTTAGTGTCCTTCATCTGTAATATAAGGGTGATAATAAAGTAATAATAATGTCACATATCTCATAGGATTAATGAGATTGAATGAAATATTATATGCAAAGTACTTAGCACAGTGCCTGGCACATCGTAGGTATTTGATAAATATTAACTCTTATTATCAGCTACAGTTCTTAAAATCAGTGTAGAGGTTTGTTTAAAGACATGTATAAATCCATACGTGTTTGTGCTGGTGTTTAATTCAAGTAAAGTAGTGTATACTACAAGGTTGTTAATGTTGAACATTAATGTTCATTATAGATTGAAACATGAGAACCTCGCATCCTCCAGCAACTTGTTTAATCTAGTTGATTAGGAAATGCTCTTTTATGAAAATGATATATTCACACTTCAGGTGAGTATTTACAGGTGTTTAGAGTCACATTGAACACTAGGCCAGTCCTTAGACTAACGGTGGACTTCCAACCATTTGTAAACATCAGCCCTGCTATCAATATGAAGAAATGGCCTTTCTTTAAATCCCTTGGGCATTGTGATTGTCATTGACTCATACAAGATGAGCAGTTTTCTTTGTCAGACTTCAGTATTTTAATTTATTAAGGCTAATCAGCCTGTCACATCATAAGTTCTGAGGCTAAGAGAGTCAGCTTTCTGTGTTATTTTTTCCCTATATTGTTATAGGATCACAGCAACAATAGAGACTATTGGGAGAAAAGAAACCAAGACAAAAAGGAGCTTATAAATCATGCTCTTTGATGAATTTTGGGAAAAATATAGATGTTTGAGCTAGAGAGAGAGACACACAGAGAGAAGGACTTACTAGGAATATGAAAATTATTCCTAAATACTTGTGAGGCTATCTTGTAGAAGAGGACAAAAATGACAACTTTGTATTTACAGTGGAAAAATGAAAGATAAATATATAAGTGTTAAAGGGGGTCACATTTCGGTAAACATTAGTCCAAAGGAACAGCATCTGGGAAGTATGTAATAGTGTTCTCAGGCACCAGTCTGCTAACACTCCTACCCAAGGTAATGGAGGTGATTAGGGGTAGAGTCAAAACTCATTTTTTTTTTTGACTGTACATTCATGTTGTTTTGGTTGTTTAACCCTGTGCTTCATGAAGATGCTGGGTAAGGACTTGTACTGTTGCAACCAAGTCCAGGGATCCAGTTTTCTGTGGGTGAATTTGTTTATATCCATGCTACCACCATACCTGACATTCCAACCCTAGTCATCTAGCTTCCAGGAAGCATGGGGGACACAGTATAGATGGCATTCTCAACATCAATTTAAAAAAACATTTAGAGGATGTTTCCTTTAGACCTCAGGCCAGTGGTGTAGTCTTGACATGTGAAGGACAATATACTAACTTGAGGGCAACTTGTGAAAAGGTTCGCAGTAACACCTTACTTAGGGATGTCTTCTGTTCTCTGCATATGAGCACAAGCAATGAGAAAGTTCAAAAGAATGAACTTAAATAAATGGAATGAAAAGAAGATACATTTTGAAAGTTGGTTGTGATGATGATGATGATGATAATGATGATGATGATGATGATGATGATGATCTGTGCCACCCGGTGATCCTTTACTTCAGGGAAATTCGTCTTGTCAGGTGTTGCATTCTCCATGTTTCTATGCAGAAAGTGGCAAAGCTAAAATTCCTTCCCTGTCATGGATGTCCTTCAGGGCTGAACCAAGAGTCTAAGGGCAGAATGGAGCTCAGGATTCTCTGCAGGTCATCTGCTCAACTCAGTGGGTGTGGGAGCACTTTATCATTTAGGTTTGGGGAGGTGTTACCAGTCGTTATGGAACTGTTGGTTTAGAAAATTGCAGGGTAATCTGAGTGAGTATCCTGAAATCCCTTATGCATAAAGTTTTCAAGGAAATGCAACTCTGTCAAGATTGTAAAATCAGGGGTACTTGTCATTGCTCTTGGATGCTGGTGGAGTAGCTCAGGATCAAAATGCAACTAATAGAGGATGAGAAGCAGACTTTCATTCCCCCTTCCTCTTTTGAAAGAAAAGAACAAAATGCTTCCTAGGAGTAGTGAGTAAACTGGTAGGTTATGCTAAGCTACGACTTGCTGACGACCACACAGAGCCCTTCTGGAATCTCAGAATCTCTGTCTTTGTTCATGCCATTCCCCTCCGATCTATTCTGATTCTCGAAAGCACTGGAAGCCCTGGAAGAGCAGATTTTATGGCATGATTCCAGCGGTGTTTCCCTCCTCCCCTCTCCCAACCACATTCCCACTTCTGGCGTGTCCGCCCTGTGACAAGACCAGCCTTCCTAGCCCAGTGGAATGAAAACACCAATTCGCTGACACCTTGATATCATTCCAGAGACATGAATCAGGCAGCTGAATTGGCATCAGATTTCCTCAGACACTAAGGTGTGTGCTCAGGGAAGCCTGTAGACTTACGTTTGATTTCCACATCCATCTTCTCCCTGCAAATTAAATTATTAATTTTCCCACATGCCTGCTTGTTTAATGAGAAGAGTGGTGGCCTTTATCTGTGCATGTGTGCAAACAAAACATCACAGCAGGGGCTCCTGAACCGCCCAGGCAAGCTGAGGGGTTAAGCAATCAGATGTAACTGCCTTGGTACAGTCTGTGTCATTTGCAAAAGCCTGGCTGGCTGTTGACATCATAAACATGGAAGGACGCGCCTCCCCCAACACACATCTAAAGATGAAAGCTTCTTTTACAAATACAAGGGAAGGATCAAAAGATGGGAAAATAATGGCATTTAAAATGCACATGTGAAATGCAAAATTAAAACGTTTGTTTTTCCAGGTTCCATTAGAGTGGCGCTATTTTCTGAGATGATACAATGTTGGCTGAGTACTTTGCCATCTTTCAGATAATAAATACACTATGATGATTTTAGATTTGTTGCCATAGATGTTCTACCACATCTGGCTTCTCCAGCTTTTTTGCAGTGATAGATCACTAGTTGAACACGAGGGTTAACTTCCTCTGGTCTCCGGGACCCTGAATGCCAATGCCCAGCTCTCATCTGGCAAAACAAAACAAAAAGACCCACACATAGGTACATAGGTTGTTAATTATGAGAATTATTTAATCATGAAAATTTTGCCTATAGTTTTGTTTGTGTAAGGGTCATTTTTTGGTTTTATTCCATGGATTTGAGTACTAGAATTGCTGTCAGCTCTAGAGCACTATGGTTCCTGTATCCTGATTCTAGAATGTTGGGTGTATGGCTGTATGATGTGGAACAAATTTCACTTCAGTGATTACAAAGGATTTTAGATTGTTATTTTAAGGATTTGTTATCTTCGCCTTTGTTTTATAAATGTCAATATCTTCTTTGGGGATCTAAAGTTCACCTTTTCTGAACAAGTACCAGTGATGTATCCATTTATTAAAATTAAATACAAACTTTAAGGTTGAGCTGAATGAAAAGTCAATTTTGGCCAGTCTTTATGATACCTCAGAAGCTGTCTATAACTCTCAGATTAATAACATGATAGTTTCATTGAGCCTCCATTCTCACCCCCTACCTGCTATTTCAATGAAAAAAGGAGTGTTTTTTCATTGTTAGATTACGTAGCCTTTCCTCTTTTGAACAGTGAAATCCCTCACCAGTTCATATAAAAAGTATTGATCATTTGGATCCCTATAGCTTTTTTATATCACTCAATCATGCATAATATTAGATACATCATTTTAATTTTAGCAACACATAAAGTTATTTTGTCAATTAAGAGAAGTAAGAGTCATTTACATGAAGAGAAAATTATTTGCCTTATTTAAGTGTATCTAATCATTTATAAAGGAAAAAAATCTACAGAACTCCCAACTTTACCACATTGGGATACGGTGATAATATTTCAATGACAACGGTAGTTTCTAATAAAAGGGAAATGTTTGTATAGTCTTTTTTTTAACACACCATATTATTCGGGGAAAAAAGTCAATTCCACTTTAATATTTTGATACATTTTGTTTGAGTTGCTATATAAATGCAATTAAATGTACATCTTCTTAAAAACTTGTGGGTACTTGTTTGTTGGTTTTACTTGCCTTTCCTTAAGGAATATCTGTTCTTAATCATTTTATGTTGTTATAGAACAAGTATCATGAAAATCACATTAATTTAAAAATACGCGAAATTTCGATCCCTAAAAAAATAGATTGTAAACCATTGGCTGATTTGGAATAAACCTTTTCTAAGCCTCAGTATGTCTTATTAAAAGTACCATGTTGGCTCCAGTTTGAACGGCAGCCTCATTTTTCACGTTCTGTTTCAAAGGAGCCCTCTGCTGGACAGCTCCGCATGATATCACAAGCACACACATATTTATATATGATTTATAGGCTATAGCTAATAACTCAAAAGCCATTTGTGATTGAAATTCTATCGTTGCGAATTGAATGCATCACTGAAACCTGTTTTGTCATCATTTTTCCATATTTAATGAACACACAATTGTTTAAAAATAAAATGATCATCCTTAAAGTTTACTGTAAATCACTGTACATCAGCATATTCCCACACATGAGATAATCGTACTAAATTAACATTCATTACCAATAATTTTAGTAATGAATTATTCAGCTGATATGCAATTATCACACACATTTATAAAGCAATTACTTTATTACATAGGTACTCTATGTCATTGATTTTACTTGTCTGTATTGCATATGTAAAGGTAAGAAATCTTTGCATTTACCGCTTTTAAATGCAAAGGGCTCTGTCCTGTTCGATTTTTCAATGTCATCAGGTTGTGGGGATGTATACTTAATATTAACTGCATTTTAAGAAACTTGCAGTTTCAGAAAAATGCTGTGATAAAATGAGGCACAAAAGACCCCCAAAACCACACAATGCAGTTATAGGAACGGGATGTTTTTCTGAGTAGTGTATCCATAGGCTCATATTGTCATTAATTATCTAAAAGCTCCTATTTGTCAAGCAAATGATTTTTAAAATGACTTTAAATTACAGTTTCATCTGCATTTAGCCTTATATTCAAGACAGTTTAGAGAGACCACATAGCATTATGAAACAAACACATTCCTTGAAATTAAGAAGACTGAGTTCAAAATCCTCTTTTGATGACCCTGAATTATTTATCCTCATCTTCAGAAAGGAAATAGTGAAATGATCTCAGACTGTTATGGGTAAGGATTAATGACATAATATATGTAAAGTGCCTGGCACAATATCCAGGTAATTGTGAGACGTGCTGCTGGGATGTTCTCTGTGTATTTGGAGGCAACTGCTTGATTTCTTGGAGCAGGCTTACGTTACTTTTGTTAGTAAGTAGCTGCTAGTAGTAGCAAGTATTTCTGTGTTCTTGAACTTCATTTGTATGTAGCAAGTTAAGTACAGTGAAATAGCAATCATGAAGAGTATGGTAGTACTTATAGGTGATGTCTTAACCTGCACACTTTAGACTTAGACCCAATTCTAAGTCAAAAGCCTGAAATGAACCTTTTTTCTAAAAAGCCAGGAGCCATGAAGATTTTATTCAATGTAGGCAAACTTTAAAAAAAAACGTTCAGAATGAAAAGAAATATTTGCCTTGGAATAGTTTAGTAAAATGCAATAATCAAACTTTCATGGTTAAGAATGTAACAGAAATGAGGAATGGCATGATCTGAGCAAGTATTGTTAGGTCATCCCCCATTTGTTCTCTCTCTGTCAGATTGTTCACTCATTGAAATTCACATTGCACCAAGTTGATTCTTTTGAACATGGTTTAAGAAAATTCTGTATATAACTTTGCAGTAGTTTATATATGTGAGTATTTTTTTTCCCACAGAAATCTAGACAAGTACCAAGAATATAGTTTAAGTTGAATGACTTATGTTTCAATGAATAAAAGAATGAACAAATGGATCTATCATTCTTTCTCTTAGCAGCTGACTTTAAGATATTCTTTTTTTATTATTATTTTAGAGTAAAAGAGAGAGCCCAAGTGGGAGAGAGAGACAGAGGGAGAGAAAATCTCAAGCAGACTCCATGCTGAGTGTGGAGCCCGACATGGGGCTCAGTCCTGTGACCTTGGGATCATAGCCTGAGCTGAAATCAAGAGATATTGGAGGCGCCTGGGTGGCTCAGTCGGTTAAGTGTCTGACTTCGGCTCAGGTCATGATCTCATGGAGTTTGAGCCCTGCGTCAAGCTCTGTGCTGACAGCTAGCTCGAAGCCTGGAGCCTGCCTCAGATTCTGTTTCCCTCCCTCTTTGCCTCTTCCCCTGCTCATGCTGTCTCTCTCTCTCTCAGAAATAAAAAAAAAAAAAAAAGAAAAAGAGTCAGACACTCAACCAACTGAACCACCCAGATGCCCCAAGATATTCTTTGATAGATGGTGGACCAAGCCAGACTCTCAGTGGAAGGAAATTGTGTCAGTACAGGGTCATTGACTCAAATTGTTTGACCACACTTTTTTTATAATCTGTGTACATAGAAGCCCCCAAAATGCCTTCAAAGCCAAAAGAATTGTGGAAGTAGACTCACCTAGGAGATTTAAATGTTTAATTCAGCAGTATCCTGTCTCAGTCTTCTGTAAAAGAAAGAAGTCCAATATGAAAAGAAAAACATTAATTTTTCATTTATTAAAAAAACATTTATTAGATATCCAATAATGTATCCAGTGCCCTGCTGGATGCTCTGAGGGATATGATGAAGAATATCAAAGGGAAATAATGAAGACTAAGACTCATTGTTTGCTCTTAAGGAGTTTATAGTCCCTTTGGGGGAAGTATAAATTACCTTGATGAACAAGTTCGAGGTGGCAGAGGCCAGAACATGGTAAGGTAGCGTCAGGCCTGGAGGCTCATGGATGGAGGTTGTATGTCTTTAATCAGACCTAAAATTTTCATTGTTAGGAATTTAGATGGGCACCTTATGTTTACAAATGATTATGCTTATGAAGTCTACAAAATATTTGTCTATTCTGAAATCCATCAGTCATGGAATCACCCATGGAATAAGATGGCAAATTGGCCTGTAAGTTGCAGGGCAAGACATGATCAAACAATATGTGGTAAAAAGCCTTAGATTTGATGATGAACTTGACTAGCATTAGATTGGAGCATTCGTATAAAGTTTTAAAATTTTAATAAAGTATCCTCTGAAAAGGAAATAATGTTGCTATCATTTTAGTCCTCTACTTTCAAAATCTTCTATGATCATTCTGTACATAAAACCCATTAGAACTTATGATTTTATCAAGTCCTGTCTTTGATGCTTCCCTTTAAGAAGGAAGATACATTATTTTTTCACACATTTAATAATTTTCTACCTAAATATATTAAATATTATTATAGAATTTTGGACATATATCACATAGAATTCTTGAAATATTTCAATACCCTCGGTGTTAAATGGTTATCAGACACTGTCTAATATAGTGCCCATGTGCTTCTAACTTCTAGGCAATGGCTTAGGCCCTAGGAGAACATAAATTGGATTTCTTTACTCGAGGGTGGAGGTAGGTAAATGAACACGATTAAAAAAGAATGTGAATGGTTTTATTAACAAACATGTTGAAACACCTGCCTCTATATGCCCTGTCCCTTTCAGCATAAATATGTTATTGCCAGTGTGTACAGTGTTAGTTACTTGTGCCATGACCATCTTCATCGTCAGGCTACATTTCCATTCCCATTCAACAGTGTGTGTAGAACGAGTCCTGATCCACCTCTTCTGCCCCCACAGAACAGTGTCCCTAGGGCCTCATAGCCATTACAGGATGGCCTTGTCAGGGGCTGTTGTTTCTGAGAGGAGTTGCTGGTGCCCTACTACAGTGGTTCCATAATAGTGCCAACCAGTCTCGGAAGAGGAGGCAGGTGACTTTGTCAGAGCCAAATATCCCTTGGCTCATTTCTCTGCTACACAATGTCAGTATGCCTGGAGTTGAGAATTCTTGGGAGGAAAGAAACCCTGAAGAATGGGTGATTTAGAGAGATGACTCCCTCTTTGTGCATGTCAAGTACCATCATGCTAGCAAGTCTTGTGCAACTATGACCTCTGTAAGTAGAATGAACTAAACTTAAATCTGAACTTCAATAAGAATTTCCATAGATACATGGATTTTTTTTTAAATTTGTAATGGCTAATTAAAAGGCTGAAGGAATGCATGTATCAATATTTCAAGATTTCTTCATACCTTTTGAAGTTACTATCTTAGACATATGAACTGCTTGAGTGATTTGTGGCACGTACACACCAGTGTGCTGGATCACAGAAAGATTCACTAAGACCACAAAAAATTTCTCCCTGAAAATTCTGCCCAAATCTTTTCTCTTGATTTTATTTCATTCTGTTTAAGATCCTGGAAAAGAAACGGCTGTTTTCATAAAGCATCGTTTCAAGCGCTGCCTACCATTCTCTGTCCATGTTCCCGAAAGGTCAATGCATGTATTTAAATTTTCCCTGAATATCCAAGCATTGATGCATATTTTCATCCAATTTACAGTCTATTTCATCAGTGTAAACAATTAATTTTCCTGAATAAATATGTATATTTGGTTCAGATGCCCTTGAGGCTCCCAAGGCACAATTCAGATGTATACATGAAAATTGTTCAACTAACTTGCAACTAGTTAGAAATCTGAGAAACCAAGGACATTGACTTTTTTAATTAGGAAAAACAGTAACTGTTGCCTCTTGAAATTTTAGCTGCTGTGCCCTAATTCTCTATCCTGACATTTTTATTTTGAGGCTACCTATGCTACCCTGACAGTTGTGTTGTTTGTAGTGAGCTTCCAAAAGGCCTATTTGAAGTTATTCAATGAGAAATCAAATATTCACCAAGTAATAGCCTCTAGTGGTGATTATATCTGATGAGCCAGGAGACTGCAGTCCATCATGACCACAAAGGAGGCCCGGGAGTTAGATGATTGATTGATTGTTGATTTTGTTTATTTCTTTAATTCAAAGCTAAATCGGAGTACATGGTCAGTTTCTGGTTTGTGTTGTATTGTCTTCTAATTAGTCTATCTCAGCAGCAATCTAACCAAGGAATAGATTTTAAAATTTCACAGGCAGGGGTACCTGAGTGGGTCAGTCTGTTAAGCATCAGGTTACATGTCTAACTCTTGATTTCAGTTAAAGTCATGATCTCATGGTTTGTGAGATGGAGTCCTCCATTGGACTCTGAGTTGGCAACACTGGGCCTATTTGGGATTCTACCCCTCACATGCTTGCTCTCTCTCCATCTTTCTCCCTCTTTCAAAATAAATAAACATTTTTAAGAATTACAGGCATAATGACCCAAACGTAAATCCCTAAAGCAGAAGAGAACCAAGTTTTTCAAGCTTGCCAGCTTGAGGAAGGGAAAAAAGTGCTGAGTTACCTGTTATATCTGTGGTCATAAAGTCCAGTTAAGAAGGATGTGACTTATATTTGAAACCCTTGGTCCCTAAACTGTTATCCATTAAGTAGTTTTCTACCATCTAGATTCCAGTAGAGTATTCAAGGGATTCAATTGGCTGTCCCAAATAGAATGGCCTTTAATCTTCCCACAAGATTGATAAAGAGAGGGAGAGTTCCTTACTGTACTTGAATAAATAGCCCTTCCTTTTGAAAGGACAACAACTTAGAGAATGAGCTCGGTTGAAGGATAGAAGAGAAAGTAGCATAGTTTGACTTGAGTGATTCAAATATTGCATAATACTTACAGCTATACAGATAAACGTCAAGTAGACGCTATACCCCAATACATTCACACAGACTTCGAGAAGGAAGGGCCACAGCTAGAAGCTTGCATGTCATGACTACAGATATGGTAGAGAAGAGCCCGTGGGAATTTGCCAGGCCTTGGACAAAATCTTCATATGCTTCAATGTAGCCTACCTCTCTCCCTTTATTTCCCAGTACAGTTCCAACATTGTCTTTTTACAGTTGTTGTTAAAGCATGCATCATTTAAATTTACCAGCAATTTGATAATAAAGATAAAGTAGAGAGTTAAGCTAGAAGGCACTGAGGTGCTGAAAATACACTGTAATGCATTTGGGAAATAATATATGTATGTCAGTCAAATGAAGATAGAAATTGTCTTGATATTTAAAAAAAAACATAACTGATATTGTGATTTCATGAGAAATTTCTTGATGGTTACTGGGTATAAAAAACAAATGATAATGCGATTTCATGTGGAATTCCTGATGCTTACTGAGCATAAGAGAGGTGACATGCATTATATTGAGATAGATCATGCTCTCACCCCATTTTTATTGTTTAGTAAAATAAAACATGTAAGCAGTTTGTCTACTTTTAAGAAAAAGAAGACTCTCCAAGTGGCAGGAAAATGTACCTGAAGGAGGAGCTACTGAGGAAACATCCCTTTCCTGGTAGGGTGGGGAAAGCAGAGGAGGAAAAAATGCATCTTAGCAAGACTTTCCAGTACTTACACAGGAGTATGCTGCAGCAGAGGCTGAACTACAAGACTGTGTCAGGGATAGAAGTACTACTGCAGGCTTGTAGGATAGTTGCTCAAAAAAGGAAAAGAAGTCTTCTGTGTGATGACAAGCCATTTGCCCTTCTGGATTCTTGCATTATTAATGATTCAGGTGAGGTATTGTATTAGGGCTGACTCCACCACCTTGGAAACCTCCATGTTCAAGACTGACTAAGCTGTCTTGTCCCTAATTTGATAATCCACACATGATATCATTTTTCACCACCAATTTTACCTTTAAGACAAAATACAAAACCATGAATTCCCACCATTGTAAAAATGACCCACACCGGCTAACAGAGGAGACGGACCAAATGAAAGGCGTGGTCCCACCTCAAGGAAATGCTATTGTTTTTGTATCTGTTTCGGCACTTGGACAAGCCTGGATCTTAGCCAATGTGGACTGTCAGTAATATATTTACCCGATGAAAATTCTCAGTGAGTTTCCTGAACATTTTCCAAGTCTGTGGTCCCAAGGTTAGAAAACTACACTGTATGCAGGAATTATTATTTTTTTGCAATTGTTTGATTTCTGAATTTTTCCAACTTAAAAAAAGCATAAATAACATCTTGGGGAAAATAGTAACTTTTCTTCATTTTATAAGGCTTTTTTAGAAAAAAAACATTTTTACTGTAGCCTTTGTGAAGTAAATAGGGCATTGTGCATAGTGTTTATTATATGTGGTAGATAAGAAAGCTATTGAGGGAGCCTCAATAGCCACTCCCTGGGCTAAGGGAATTACTATTTTCTTCACTGTGGTGGTGATGTGGGACATAAAGGTGACCTTGAGTCCTCAAAGTTCATTTTCCACTTGGGACTATGGACACACTCATGCCCAGTCAATGAATCTTGAGCAAACAGTAATGAGAAATGAGAATTCTAATAAAAAATTAGCCTTCCTTTGAATAATAAATTAGACCATTGTAAAAAAATAAAATAAAATAAAAATCTGCAGGATTCCCAAGTAGTCAGTGATAGAGAACACAAGAGCTAATAAATCCTAGTGGAAGTTAAATTTGCTGGGTATTTAAAAGAGGTCAAAAACAACCCAAGTGAAAAATGTCCTCGATTTGGTCAATAGCTGGGAAGAAGATAAAAACAGAATGCTTAATTCAGTGTTGTAACCAAGAATTCCTGTGGAGAAAGATCTTTTCACAGTTGAACTCCTTACTCAGACTCATGAGGCCAGCCATTTATGGAGACACAGCTAGGCCTGGTTACATTAAGCTCTGATTTAAGGAAGTTAGTTAACTTAAGAACAATATGGCAGGGAGCCCTCCCTCCCTCCCAGGGACTGTGAAAACTAGATGCAAGCTTTGAAGTACCCCCTGCACTTCCTCTTACAAATGAGACCACCAAGAAGAGACCTGACCCTGATATAGGGCCTTTGTCATTGGACCACGCTGCCTTTCTTGATGGTGCGCAGAGGATGCTGAGATAGAACAGCTTCTCTGGGCCAGCTTGAGCTGCTTCTCAAGTCCGGCAGGAATGGGTGCAGAGGATATGACTGTCCAATTGCCTGCATCTCTTCCAGAGAAAGCTGACTGCTTTCACTGGGGCTCCATGCCATAGAAGATACTGACCGAGTAGGATTCAGGGGTGATGCTAAATGATTTACTTTATACCAATTCTTCTGTAACTTAATAATTAACTTCATAGATTTGTTATAATGCTAACCTTTTATCATTATGGTTTGAATAGCATACATTCATGCCCCAAACACACGTTCCCAGAAAGAGATAGGAATTAAAGAAATTTTATCTAAAAAATGCAAATAGTTGTTTTACTTACAAGTGATTTTTTCACTACCTCTTTTTTAAGTTTATTTATTTTAAGAGAGACAAACAGCATGAGTGGGTAAGGAGCAGAGAGAAAGGGAGAGAGAGAGAAGATCCTTCACGTGGGGCTGAAACCCAAGAACCATGAGATTGTGACCTGTGCCAAAATCAAGAGTAGGCTGTTTAGTTGACTAAGCCACCCAGGCACCCCTGTACTTTGTTAAGAATTTTTTCTTAGCTCCCCATAGTACTTACTAATTTAACAGGTCATATAACTGCTATGGTCATTAGGTCTCTGATCAGTAAAGTTACATCACTGGGACAAAATAAATACATCACTGCTCTGTGATTCAGAAGATTATGTAATAATGTTGGGTATCTTTTACTGAATTTCTGTGCATTTGACTCCTGGCACTGTTAATGCTTTAGGAGTAAATTAGAAAAATAAATATAGTTATATGGATATTTTCTGTGAACTTTTTATTGTACAAATAAAAACCAGCTTTGTTAAATACATTGCCTTTCCTAATATGAAATTTCATGGATAGTTCTCTGCAACATTCTTTATCAAACCAAATGAAAGCAAGAGGCTTTTAAGAGGAAGGCATGGAATCTTAGAGTTGCATGGAACTTTTCACACTTTGTAACATTTTCTTCCAAAGCAATAATCCCTTTCAAAATATCCTTGACAGAAATCACTTGACCACTGTTCAGATATTTCCAATGATAGTAAACTTGATCTGTTCTAAGGCAGCCTATCTTATTATTATATTACTCTCATGTTTAGGAGCATCTTTATATTTTTTACGTTCTGATCCCAGTTTTGCCTTTTTTAAAATTTTTTTTTAATGTTTTATTTATTTTTGAGAGAGAGAGACAGTTTGAGCAGGGGAGGGTCAGAGAAAGAGGAAGACACAGAATCCGAACACAGGCTCCAGGCTCCGAGCCATCAGCACAGGGCCCGACGCAGGGCTTGAACCCACGAACCGTGAGATCATGACCTGACCCAAAGTCAAACGCTCAACTGACTGAGCCACGCAGGCGCCCCCCCAGTTTTGCCTTTTTTACCAATTTGTCTTTTCTCCTAGGAACTCTGTTCTACAAGGTCTCTCCTTAGTAAATTTTTCAGTGATTCATCATATGGCTCAGTGTACTGCCTCATACTCTGACACAGCACAATATTCTGATAATGTCCAAGTAGAGCAAAGACTAGGGAAAGGACTAAATCCCTCGATCTGAAAATTAGACTTCTGATGTGGCTTCAAAATCATACCAGCAATTTAGCAGCTCCTCATTGTTGACTCTTCTGGAACTTGTGGTTGACTAGGAGCTCTAGATATTAGTCATAAGAGCTATAGCAAAGCCAGGTTTCCCCATCTTGCACCTAAGGAAATGATTTGCTTTTCTGTTGCCGTTAGTGTTTTCTCAACTTTGTTCTAACATGGTAAGATCAGCTTGAATCTAATGCTTTCATCTCTTATGCCAGTTATCCTTCTGAAATACATTTTATCTGTATCTTGGAAGGCCTTTAAGAAGTCATTGATTAAAATGCTGAATGATTCAGGGAAATCCAGAGCAAATGAATAGAAGAGAGACTTTCGCAGGATATCAGTCTTCCCTAAATTAGCTCTGAATTCAGTTGTTTGGCTTATTGTTATTTTATTTAACTATTTTTTATCTACTTAGTGTTCCTACATTTTGAATCTATCAAATTTCCTGCTAAAAATAATATTATAATTAGAAAAATTGTTCACTACAAATGTAGAAATTCTGTTTAAAAAAGAAAAAACGTTGGGGTATCTGGGTGGCCCAGTCAGTTGAGTGGCCAACTTCAGCTCAGGTCATGATCTCATGGTTTGTGAGTTCAAGCCCCACATTGGGCACTGGGCTCTGTGCTGACAGCTCAGAGCCTGGAGCCTGCTTCCCGTTCTGTTGTCTCCCTCTCTCTCTGCACCTCCCCCTCCCCCCACCTCATGCGCTTGCTCGCTCGCGCTCTCTCTCTCAAAAATAAACATTTTTTAAAATAAAAATAAATAAACAGGTAAAACTATTGATTCACCAAGGCTTAAAGTGTATACTTTCTGGCTCCTGGTGATTATTAGTGATAAAAGATGTTCATTAAGCATTTTTAATAAAATCTTCTTAAGATTACCAACCATGGTACTGGATCTTTAGGTTATGGTTTGCGTATATAGTGAAACATGAGTATATTTTATTTGGTATATTTGTATTCTTACACTCGTTTCTACTCAAGTATATAAAATTTGTATATGTACATATACATATATATCTAGCATAAACATCTACACATGCATATACACATACATACACACTGCCAAATCCTTTGTTCCTTTTTAAAGATTCTCTTGACCTTTTAAGAAGTTTTTTTAAAACTTCTCCCATACTCTCTTCTTGATGGAGAACCTGGAAAAGAAAATAGTAATTTTCCCCTTTTCCGCCATGTGACAAATCAGCATTATATAATCTTCATAAATGTCCCTAACCCTTCCAGACTTATTGTCATGTGCCAGATATAGTGTGTGTATATGTCTGTGTATACTTATTTTACTGTCTTTAGAAGTTTTTATAAGCTCAAGATCATTCTGACTCTAGCCTTTCTGACACTTTAATTTTACTTCCATGTCATGTTTTTTTTAACCTCATCCTACTTAACTGTATTCCTTCCTCATTTTATGTGTCCTTTTAATATATACATTAATAACTCTGCTTCAGCCCAGCAATTTTCATTTATTCTGATAACTTTCTCATTTTTACTTCTTCATGTGGACCATTGAAATCATACTTCCTCTTGTAGAATCTCGACGTTGCCTTGAGAAATAGTCCATTCTAGAATCTCTAGTCATGGGAGGATGCCTGTCTGTTCATGACATGTTCTGCTTCTGCACACCTGGAACTCAGGGTATATGACTGAGGATACTCAGCTTTCCCTTTCTGCATAGTATTAAAACTTCTTCTGAAAGTTCTTGCCTATTCCCCATCAATAGCCAGCCATCCATTCTGTCAAGAGGTAAACAGGCAGAGGTGAAAACATGCAAAATAAGTCATGTGAACTGTGATAGACAAAAATGGGGCTTAACCCTTCGAAAAAGAAAGTTTGAGGGAATTGGAAACTGTCTTCAAATATTTGTTGGACTGACTTGAGGAAAAAGAGTTAGTTTTAACCTATGTACTCAGAAGAATTAGAATTAAGACTAGTAATTGAACTGATATTAACCTTGCTGTAAAGGCAACTCAGTCTAAACTGGCTGACTGTGGAATGACCAGTCTCATAACCATCTTGTAACTGGAAGTGCTCAATGACTGCTGGACCATCACGGCAGGGTCACATAGATGGCGTTCACATGTTGGTCTGGGTGACATTTACACTTCCTTCAACTTGGAGATTATGTGATTCTTATGCTCTCTCATTTTTTAAAAAATAACACTTTTTTAATGGTTTTTGTAATTTCTGAGAGAGAGAGAGAGAGAGAGAGAGTCAGCATGAGCAGGGGAGAGTCAGAGAGAGAGGGAGATACAGAATCTGAAATAGGCTTCAGGCTCTGAGCTGGCTGTCAGCACAGAGCCTGACACGGGGCTCAAACCCACAAAATGTGAGATCATAACCTGAGCCGAAGTCGGATGCTCAACCAACTGAGCCACCCAGGCGGCCCTATGCTCTCATTATTATACCATGTTCAAAAGAGATTTAGATACCTCTATGAAAATCAGTGCACATCTATACCCATTTCTTCCTTTGACTCCTCACAGCCGAAATTGCCTATAAGGCAAGAATTTATCAGATGCTCTGCTTTTAGCTGAGTAATATTCCCAGCAAATATGCCAATACTTGAGATCCCCTCACCATGTTATCATTCTGCTGCCGAATTGGATAATCTACTTTCTGAAATGATCCTTATCTCCCACCGCATCTGTAATCTTCCCCTACAGCAATCTCAGTGATTTCTTCCTTAACCCAAATACTCTGCATTGTGCTCCAATCTTTTAGAATTATTTTTCCCTCTAGATTTATGTTTACATTTTTTGATTATTTTAAAGAAAACTATACTACTCCTTCCAGTTTGTTAGTTGTATTTCTTTCGATCAGTGTGTGCCCTCTGTCCCTATTCTCCATGTATGAGCCACATCCCACTGAGTCTTGTTGTAACTACAATATACTGCTTAATTCTATGTGTTAAAATTTATATTATTCAGCATGGTGCTAATATTTCAGGTTTATTTTGTTTTATTGCCTATCCTTTACCCATTAGTACATGTACTCCTAAAGCCATAACTATTAGGTGCAAAACTTCTGTTAACATTTCATCTTTGCTAAATATACTATCTTGTGTAGTATGCCTTTAGAGAGTTTTACCTGGGCCTCCCTCAAGCTCCGTGATGTGCATCCAATTTCCCCTTTAAACTCTCTTGATCTGCCAAAAACACATTTCCTATTCTTCATAAGAGTTTCTCTATCTTGAGCCCAAAAAATTGAATTATAACCCTGTTACACAATTTAAATTTTTTTTAATTGAAACTGTTAATACTCTTCTTTCAACCAGCTTTCATATACCAAATCATTACCTCACTGATGGAAATATTTCACCAATACCTCCTACTTCAGGCCTAAAGCTTTAAAAGTTCTAGAGGCAAATTGCAGCACTTCCTATAACGATGATATATTGACACTACAGTCAACAGTAGTGGGTGGGAGTTTGCAGATTCAGTGGCATATGAACATCTTGATTGATCATGTTGAATCATCAACCCACCAGCCAGCAAAGAGTCCCCAGAGGGCCCACCAGCCCTCTTTCTCTGGAAGCTATACCAGGGACTCTCCCTAGGCTGATACCTATGGCCCCTCTTTGGGCCTGGACTGTGGCACTTTCTTTAGAACATCTGAACTCCCATGTAGTGGGCAGTGTCATTTATAGATTTTTATGGCTTTAGTGGAATCTAGTTTTCTGCTCTCCTTTTCCTTGATGATAGCTTCAATTCTCTAATCTCCTGATATTCCATTTGATTCAACATCAACCCTACTGAAATCTTTTTCTTCCAGTTTTTATCTTGGATTATTTTTTCCATCTTCTCTAGGAACACTTCATCCTCTCTAATAAGCTAGAGGATACATAGATATTCCTCAAACTCTTTCACTTTATTTGCTAGATAGTTGGTTTTTTTTTTTTTTTTTTTAATCTCATTCTGTTCTCAGAGAAGACGGGTAAAAACTTGTTACCAATCTCAGCAGAAAATTCTTGATTCAACTCAACAATTTCTATTAAATCACTCATGCCCTTTTTTTTAAATGAAATAATTCTAAAATGAAATAATTCTAATCAACTGCATAGTTCCTTATGAATTTTATTTTCCAAATTCTTTATGGTTTCTGTTAGGTTCTAGTCATGATTTTTGTGACTTTAATTATCAAAGGCAAAGTCTTTAGATTTATGCATGCATGATCTGACAAATGCTGAAAAATGAGAGAGGAAATAATATTTTTTTCTACCTAATGTTTGCTAATACTATGTTTACTTGAAGTAAAATGCTATGTTTCAGGCTAATGGTAAGCCCATTAACTAATACAACTACATTTGCATGTAGCCATTTATTGCATAATGCATTTTACAGATATTTACCAGATGGCAGTATACACCAGATGGTATTCTGAATGGTGGGATACGCTTATGAACAAGGCAGGTGTCTTCATCTAAAGGAGTTCACTATCTGCAGAGACAAGAGTAGAGTTACAATAGAAACCCAGTATGCAAAGTGCTGTCATGTGAGCATGTGTACAGTATAATGGAGACCCAAAGAACCCTCTTAGATTTCTGGTAAAATGTTTAGAGAGTCTTTGTAGAGAAGGGTACTTTGAAGCTACATTTTGATAGTTGGTCACCTGAGCAAGAGAATTCTAAGTAAAAGAAATTTCCATGTCTGTGCAAAAGCACAGAAACACAAAAAGCATGCCTACAGTGGGAGCTAGTAAGCAGTACACCATTGTTGCAATCAAGAGAGGGAAGGAGGGAAGAGAGAGAGAGAGAGAATGTGTGAGTGTCTATCTGTAGGAAGTAAGGAGAAAAGTACCAACATAGCATGAGATGATGTTGAACCTTGTATGACATGGGATGCAATTTGAACTTTTTTATTCTAGGCAATCACTTTTTCAGTTTCAAAATGTGACCATAATATGAAGGAGGACATAGATGTCAGAAATAGGTTAACCACTTTGGAGGGCTAAAAAGTTGTGAGGACTTGAAACTAAGGTTGAAGCAGTGAAAATAGAGGAGGGGTGAATACAAATGACACTTAGAATGTAGAAGAGTCAGGATTTGAGAACTGAGAAGATATATGTGGTAGAGGGGAAAGGTTGACTGCAGTGTGTCTGGCCAGCATACTGGGCTAGATGGTGGTAAAAAGTAATACAGTTGGATCGTGTAGAAGTCATAGTTTGGGAACAGTCGGGAAGATGACTGATTTAAATGAGGAGGTCAAGAGTTTGAAGTGCCTGTAAGCATAAGGTAGAGAAATACCTGATTAGGGTCTGAAATGTAGGAGGCTTAGGGAGGCCGATTTGGGGCCATCTGGATAGGGGTAGGTTATGGCAAAAGTCATGGGCTCAGGGGAAATCATCCAAGAATATGCAAAGTTTGAAGAGAAGAAAATCAAGGATCTAGAACCCCAAGGAATTCCACAATGTCAAAGGAAAACTGATTTTATCTCTCTAGGAGACAGGGAAAGGTTAGAGTAGGAACCTCAGAGAGAACAGTGAAGACTTGGGTTACCAGTTGGAAAGGAAGCTCACAAAGTCTGCCTGAAGGGATTGCTGAGGGTAAAACAGGTGCTGAGAGCCCATCTAAGTTCTGATAGCATACTTTTTGTGTCTTGCTTTGTGTAGTAGGCTAATCTTCCTGATATACAATGTTGCAGTTGTCCTTACCAACTTGATCATATTTATGAGCCGCATTGACCCTCGTTGGCAAGATCATGTTAAGCTTAGATTCTCATGCAGGGAGGAATTCCATGTACACTTAAATTTGGTGATCAGCAGTCATAGTGAGGATCATCTCTCTGCCATCATCTAGATCCTTGATGACAATGTGAAAGAGTCCCTGGGACAAGGATCAAACACTGCTGCAAACTGTTTTCTCACTTCCAAATCTCTGCACACATGTGGTTGCAAAATAGCAACATCTAAGCATCTGGTCTGGCTTGGTCAGCGCAGCCTCTGAGTGAACAGGCCAAAATCTGTCAGCACCAGACGCTGGCCAAATCCAAGAGATGGCTGAAATAATCTGATTAAAAAGAGGAAACTCTTACATATTTGTGGCCAAAATAATCAGCAATGCAATTGGAAAAGTGCTTGGAGCCAGAATATGGGGTAAAAGAGGAAAGAAGAGAAAGGAAACAATTTTTAATAAGAAACTATCACTGATGGCCAGGGAGTGTTAACTACTCCAGCATTATCCAGAGTAGTGCTATATGCAGCATGTCTGCAGGGTACATCCTCCCTGCCCTCCCACCCCCCACCCCACTGCCCGTAACCAAGGATAAGGCTGTCTTGGGACAACTGAGTATGTTTAAGTCTACATGTCATTGCCTACTCTACCCCTACACCCTTCACTCTTGCCTCTGTTCATTTGGGGAGTTTACTTGGCAAGCATATCTTAGTGTAGGAGTCAGCAAGCTACATCACAGGGGCCACATTCCAGCCTCCTGCCTGTTTTGGGTTTTTTTTTTTTTATATAAATAACGTTTTGTTGGAAAACAGCCATGCTCATTCATTTATGTACTGTCATGGCTGCTTTCATACAAAATGGCGGGATTGAGTAGTTGCAACAGAGACTGTATGGCCTTCAGTGACCAATATGTTTTATACTCTGGCCCTCTACAGAAAAAGTTTGCTGACCTGTGTCTCAGTGTGAAGATACTCTGGCTAGAAAAACAGCTGTGCATTAACACATCTTATATGTTTGAACCGCTCTATAGCATAAAAACACATGCACACAGGAAACTGAGATTTAAATAACTAAAAACTGCATTCTAACTCTAAATTATATATTTTTTAAATGTTGCATAGACTTTGTTTGGATTCTCCTCCTTCTCTTCCCCCCTCCGCCAGGCTTCATCTTAATCTTCCCAAGTGAAATCTGTCCTTCGCTTCATGTTGTCTTGTAACCATATTTCAATAGCACTTAATCAGTGATAAAACTGCTTTGATTTATTCCCAGCTGTGGATATTATTGTTGAAATCTGTGTAAGTGTTTCGACGTGTTATGATTGGAGCAATAGCATTTAAGAGTCCAGAGGCAAGTCAGAAAATTAACAACTGAATTTTCTGGTGCTTAAATTAACTGCACAGACAGCGCTGAGTACAATGAGAAAGTTATGTAGAAACTTGCTGTGCAATATGTGAAAGTTCGGAATGCTCACCCATTAAAAGTATTCTATCTCAAGGACAAGTTCTCATTGGATATACTCCCCAAAGGCAATACCAGAATTTCTTAAAAAGGACAGCTGGTTTCTCTTTTCTTCTGGGACACTTTTCTTTGTGCAACATATAGATTGTTGATGCTATAAGCACCAAACGTGACATTTCTCCATTCTGCAGTGAGACTGAGCCACCGTATGTGGCTTATGGTGGGCTCTGCTGACACACTGAAAGTCATCCTGAAAGAACAAAAGAAAACAGTCTATGTTCGTTGCAGAAAACTTAGACTAAAGAAAATACAAAGAAAAGCAAAGTGGCTTGCAATCCTAGTATGTACCAATGTCAGCCCTTTAGAGTATAGTCTTCCAAACTACTTTTTAAAAATTCCTGCATTAATCACAAAATGAGAAAGAAAAAAATACTCAGATCTGGAAAATATTTAGCATACCTATATTCCAAATCTTTTTACATTTAATTTCTGGCACTTTATTTCCTTCCTTAAATGCTGGTTAGTGTTGTTTAGTTTTGTTTTTACTGCCAGATTACTTGTAGTTTGAGTTGTATTATACTTCAGAATGGGCCATGATAGGTCATCATTTGCTCTTTTCCAAATCTGAATTTATGCAAATTGGAGAAAGAAGTTTCCAATACATATTTTAATTCTCATCGATTGGTTTTATTTAACAGTCTCCATCTATTGTTTATAAATATCCTCACATAGAGTTAGATGTTGTTAGCTAGCATTATTGATCGTCATGATTGCAAGGTATTTACTGAGCTAGAGGTATTTACTAGACTATCCTATATATAAACTCAAGGTATTCTTTTTATGAGACAGTTATCCTTTGATGTCCTCAGGAGCTCTATAGCTATGTTAAGCCTGCTTTATTTGAAATAATGATATTTGATCATATCCTAACAAGACCTGAAAATTGTCATACCCTTAAGTTGTTTAGTATTACTCCATTGCTGTGTGTCAAATTGTTTATCTCCCCAACTAGTCTGTGATCTCCTTCAGAGCCAAGACCCAGTATTATATCATATCATTAGATTTCATATTTATTGTCCAGCATGCAGTATCTGGCTAACAAAAATGCATACTTGATAAACACAGGATAAGAGAGAAATTCCTTGCCTAAGATCATCTATTAATATTGTCACAGAACCCATCTGTTCTTACTTGGCCCATGTGTGCCTTTGTTTCCCTTAATGTTCACTGATGTTGTATAGCAGTTAAGAAAGTGGACTCTTGGGTTCAAAATCTCTGGATGTGATAAAATGGGCACCTGAGTTCTTCTACTTCATAGCCATGTGACCTTGGTCAACCTGTGAACCTCATCCGCATCACCTGCCAAATGCTGACCACAACAGAATCTTCTGTATAGGTTGAACTAAGATGAAGCTCTGAAGTGTCCTGCCCATTCTAGGTGCTCAGCAAATGTTAGCTTTTACTTCACTCTTACTCTGGTCATTTTTATAATAGGTTTTAAAAATATTTTAACATGGAAAATAAATATTAAAAATAAGTGTCTGCAAAAAATGTGATCCATGAAATATTTTCTTTTAGGTTCATTTCACTTTTTTTCATTTCACTTTTTAATTATAGTTCTGTAAGCAGTTGACTAGAAGTGTTCACATGACTCTGTGATTTTTGTGCATCGTCTTGAACCCATTTTATAGAGATAGAACTATAGGAATAAGGAAAAGATGGAAGTCTTCCTAAGCCTACTCAGAATTAACCAGGAAGAAAGAAGTTCTATAACAAGGTTCTGTAACTCTTGTGTGAAATCTTCCTTTCCTCCTAAAATGTGATGCTGAAGTATGCATGCAAGTATCATTTGCATCAGCAGGCAGGATATAGGGTTTCTGTGTCAGGTGCTTTGTTTTGCTGAAGTCTGCTAACAGTTAAATTCATAATGAGATTAAAATCTACTGTTCTTAGAAAAAGAAGACTTGAGAATGTGTTGCAAAAGCCCTTTTGTCTCATCATATTAATGTTGATGCCCTCTTATCCCAGAACTTGGCTGAAGCTGGAGCCAAAATCTATATTGGTTTAATTTTAAGTGGCCTTGTTCACAAGTGTGTACCGACAGAGAAGAAGCTAAAAGGTACTTAGAGCACTCACGCTCCTGGATGTGGACTCTCAGATGGAGCTGGGCCTTCTCAAAGGAGGTTGAACTCACATGCTTAGTGTTTCTATGAAGGAGGAGCTGGATTTTGAGGCCCTTGCCACTTTTATTATCACAGAGGCAGACTGGACTCATTAATAAGAATAGTTTTAGATACAGGGGAAAAAAGAAATCCCAAGTTTTCCAATCTAATTTGAAAGGAGCTCCTCAAGAAGTAGAGGAATGATTTTCTTCTAAAATCTTTTTAAAGAATATGAAGGGCCTTTTGGGTAAGTATAAAAAATCAACTCCTAATGTACAGTCTGATGATCTGTTAGATCCATTGTAGCAATTACCTTTTAAAAACCAAACCAGTATATGTATTCCTGTTCAACTTTAAACTCTCTGGGTCCTTTTTGTTGAAGGGGAGGGAAATTAGGTACTGCAGAGTGACTTTCTTCCCTGCTACTGGACACCAACTAAATGAAATGATCATGAGCGGCAGTGGCTATGATACTCACACAGACATGCATGTGGTCCGGGCTCATTTTGAACGAGCCGGGCAGGCTTCAAGCTCAAGTGCAACTTCACTCAGGTGTGCCTGTCTGGCCAGGCCCCTGCTGCTGGGTGAGGTGAAGAGTGCTTGATCTCTGCCTGGCTTGTCTCAGCCGGAGGTCTGTTGTTAAGACCTGCCTGAAAGCTGCCAAAATGACATTCCCCGGTGTGATTGAGTTTTAATATAAGATTACAACCATAGATCAAAGTGAGGAGAACATTTGGGCAGGGACTGTTAAGAATTTTAGAGCCACAGCATAAAAAAGATAATTATACTGTGTGATTTAGGGTTGTTTCTGCATGTGTCACTCATGAGCAAGGCTTGTCCTGTAGCTTATAAAGAGCTTTAGTTCCCCCTGCCTCAATATTCCCATTATTTAGTATCCAGAAGACCTTTTAAGGAATGATTAGAGAAACCAGAACTCTTCTATAAATGGCTTTTCTTGATAATGAAGATCTGCCTTTTACAGAGAAAGCATATTCTTTGATGGTGATCTGTGAATTCTGGGAAAGAAAAAAGAAAAACAATGGGACTAAAAATCTAATCGAGTCAAAGTCCTTTTGTTCTGACTTCCGCAGTTCAGATTTTATGATAATTCCAACTCAGATGGGCTTGAGTTTGCCTTTGCCTTGTTGACCTATTTCTAAAAATTCTTAGAATTACAGATTCACATTCCTTACCTGGAGACCATTGCAGAAATTCCTCTTCAACTTGAGGGTTTCTGGAAAGTTCATCCCTCCTGATGATCCGATATGCTTTCTTTCATTAACTAAGGGTTTCTCTGCAACTCCAGAGGTTTTCCCTTTTTGCCATGGTGACCCAGGACCAAATTCCATGCACAGTTACATTTGCTTCCTTTAGTGTATTTCTGGAAAATGGACCTTTTTTTGTGATTGCCCGGCTTTGTACCACCTAATAACAGAGTTAGAGCTCTATGTTTTCTATATGTTTCTATGTTTTCTATACTGTGCCAATGAATGTATGTTATGTGAAATCCTCTTCATGAAATGTGTTTTTAAATTCTAAACTTCTTGCCATATAACAAGTATCTGATTATTTTTTTTAAAGTTAAGCAATGTAGAGGTGCCTGGGTGGCTCAGTCGGTTAAGCGTCCGACTTCGGCTCAGGTCATAATCTCACAGTTCGTGGGTTCGAGCCCCACGTCAGGCTCTGTGCTGACAGTTAGCTCACAGCCTGAAGCCTGTTTCAGATTCTGTATCTCCCCCTTTCTCTGACCATCCCCTGCTCACACTGTCTCTCTCTCTCTTTCAGAAATAAATTTTTTAAAAAACATTAATTTTTTTTTAAATAAAAGTTAAACAATGTAGAAAAGCACAAGGAAAAGATGAAAATTATCCATAATTTCACCGATCAGGGAATAATTTGCTCTTACTCATGTGGTTCTTTAGCCTTTTGTGGCTCATCTGTAAAATTGGGATCACCAAGAGTTTCCACCCATATTGTAGCCTTCTAGGCATTCCAGGAGCATAAACATGTTAATTTGTGAGCCATGCTTAGAGCAGCACCAGAAACAAAATATGTGTTTGATGACGGTGCATGTTCTTGCTCTTTCTGGGTATTTTATTCCAGACCTTTTTTCATAGGCATATGTTGACTCATTTTTCTACATAAGTACAGGTACAAATTCTGGGGAATCATGTTTTTTGAGAACTGCAAGGGGTCTCTGAGTTTATCTAGTTTCCCCACAGGGGCTGCAAGAGTATCAGGTGGGGAGTTCTTTTCAACTATCCTATTCTAAGATCCTACGCAGGACCTAGTGAGTCAGAAGCTCTAAGAATAGATGTGTGCACTTGAAGGGAAGAATGAGATGATTGTGATTGGTGTGCCTATTGATGAGACCCACTGGGCTACAGCCAAGTCTCCTTTCCCAGGTGCAGAAGGTATGTACCTGAAGGCTGAGCGAGAAGCTTCAGAATCACATAAATGTTTAGATAGAACCAGAGCACAACCTGAATCTCTGAACTGCTGCGGCCGCCTCTGCCACACAGAGGGCCACCAGGCATATTTAAAGAGATAAGCTTTTGTATGAGTTTAGCAGCATAGTGATATGTTACAGCCAGACAGTTGTTGCAAATAATATTCCATTTTAAGATAAACTGTAATGTTTGGGAGCCCCTAATTCAGTTTACCCGACATATGGTTGTTGAAAGTAAAAACAAAGCAAAGAAAAAAGTACTAATTTTCATTCATTGTCTGTGAAGCCTTAAAGCACTCATAGTTTACAGATCCAATCTGTCCTTTATGCATCAGTTCTAATCAGTGAAATTTTACTGCATTTTACTGCATCCGAAGTTGCAGTGGTTTGGGGAGGGGGTAGAAGAGGAAGCTGGTGAATTTAAAACTTTGGAATAGGCAGCTTCTAGTGACCCTTTTCAGGATCTTCCTTGCACAAGGTGGGGTTCTAGTGGAGAGCATCCACATCTGAAGACAGGCAGCAGAATGTGGCATTTCCTATCATTCCAGGAAGTTCATTTTCCTCGTAAAAAATGAAAAAAGAAAGCACCTAACCATGTGCTGTGAGTTGGCCTGGGTTTGAGAAACTACTGGAAGAAAAAGCCAAGAGCTTGAAGGCTGCATGAGCTAAGCCTGTGATGGGGTGATTTGTAACATTTCTAAATATTACAGGTACATCTTGAGTCTCGTATGACACTGCCCTTACCGCTGCACATGACTGACTCTGTAAGGATCCACATGGAGGTGTTTGGATGTTCCACCGCGTCTGCTTGACATAAACTAATGATGTAGACTGCTAAACATGGTGACATGATTAAACAGGATATTAATTAGTGGTTCCTCCAAGAGTCTCGATCCTTCCTTTTAGCAGTCTTTGTTATGCATGTACAAAAGTTAAAGAGACAGAAATGGCTGTCGCCTGTATAGCATCTGTTAATGGCAACAGGATTTAAGAGAAAAGCATGTAAGCTACCCAGTAAGGCATGGCAGGTTCATCTTCTTGGCCTGGGGATTGTCCAAAACCATGTCTTTGTGGGAAAGAATATGGCAATTTTTCTGCAAGTGGTAATCATTTGTACTATTACTTAGTTGTCATGTATTGATGATCCCATTTCAATCAAACATATCTCATTCAGTGAGCTTTTGATGGGAGGAATTTTTGGAAGGGTTTAGGAAGGTTAAATCTGTGAGACATGGCTTCCATCTGGAATGCATTAGCTACAAAGATTTATTAGTCAGAGTGCCTCTGCATAATGTTCCATGGAAAGCGGGCCCTGCATCTAATTTCCAGCGTGATGTCTATATGAGGAGTGATCTTTGAAATATCATAGGTGACAATCAAGTTTGTTATAAAAATAGTAAATGCCTAGGGTTTTCATGGCGGCTATTTTAAATCCCTCATGAGGGCTGCTAAGCAGGTAGTTGATTTGTTGACAAATGATAAAACTCGAAGAATAACAACATGTACGAAATTTTAAAATGGGATGGCCCTTTTAGGCAGAAAAAAAGACTGTTAGGACAATTATGAACATTTAGTGCTTTCATTTACCTTTTCTCTGGGCATGATTGCATTAGAACATAATAAAACTAATTCTCAACTCTGTAGAGAAGTGCATCCTACTTCTGATTAAAATCATTTTTAAGAGCCAGTGTTGTTGATCAATAAGCAAGGTAACGAAAGCTTTATGACATCCCCTACGTGAGACAGCCTGACTACAGTGCTGAGCTGTAATATGATCGGTATAAATTAGACATTGTGGAGGTGCTAAAATTTCCACCTCTAGTGATTACTTGTGGAAGGAAGGCAGAGATGGTATGTACCTCAGGCTTACCTGTGCTGCTGAACTTTTAAAACATAGTAAACCTAAAAGCAGAAATGGGGGTAAAGTTGGAATTTGGCTTGCAGAAATGATAGAGGCCAGAAGCCTCCTCAGCTTCCTGCTGAAAAGGTAGTGCAAGCCTTTTGGAAGGATTGCGTCCTCTCCACCTGCCTTGGCCTCAGTTGCCAACATTAAGGTAACATAATGAGAGCAGATCCAGTCCGACGAAAGCTTTTTATACCATCAGGAGGCAATAATGGCTTACTGTGCCTTCTCTGGCTACAGTGTATCTTCCTGAAAAGGAAGGGCAAAGGATTAATGCCAGGTGAAGGGCGAGTCGCTGTCCAAATGTTTATCTGTTGAATTTAGGTCACACCACAATGCCCAGTTGTGTCATTCCCTCTCAATGTAGGGAAACAGTGTTCTGTATCCTAGATACAAGTTCAGCACTAAATTGTTCTCCAAGGATTACAAGGGAAATGCTGGAGCTCAGCAATTTTCTTTTACCCTCGTGTTGGGCTTCTGCACCATTGGGCAGTTTTGTGCCAGACAACAGAATTGAGAGCGAGGTAGCGCTAGCCACAAAATGCATGTTCGAGAAAGAAAAGAGGTTTTATCACAAGACCTCAGAGAGCAGGGCTTGGGTTTTCACCTTATGCGAACATTTATAGGACCCTTTGCTTGAACGGTTTCTTTTTGGCACCCACGGCACATGCTAAGGGAGACCCCACCTGGAGCAGTGCCTACCCAAGAGGAAGACACATTCCCGGGAACCCACTTAGATTCAGCACCTTTGTTAGGTAGGATGCATTCGGAGACATTAATTTCTTCTTCGTCCCCTGAGGTCTTAGGGAGCCCTATTCCTTCTTATTTTTTAGACAAAATGATATGGGGTTTCTATACACCCATGTCCTAGACACACTTCCCCCTCCACTCCAAGTGATGGGGTCCTCTGATACCCCTTAATGCAAACTACTCTTACCACATGTGAGTGTAGTTTGCTTTCTGGACTTGCTTTCATGGGATCTGTGCTTTGTGCCCTGTCTCCCCACCAACTGCTGCCTCCTGTTTCTAAGGCCAGTCTTGCATACACCCCTTATTTGCAGGAACTTTGTATTGATCAAGGTCTCATCATACTCTGGTGTCATGATTTCATGGGAACCAAATAAAGCCATAATGGAAATCATGACAGGTTCTCACAACCATTGGTTGAGCTTTCTCATCTCCACCTTTGACATGGGACTGGAAATACTTTTCATGCCACAGCTTTTGTGAAATAGCCATTTCTTGCCTGCCTCGTTGTCCAAATGACTTCACTAGTCTCTGATGAAATTTGTGTGAATTCCACTCTTCAACATCCACTTTCCCCCAAAGTAATAATTTGGCTTCATTCATAACTCATTTACTTTAAGGCAAATAAAGTCCTGGACCACTCTCACATTTGCTAAAAAGAAACTCTTCCTTTTGATTCAACTAGTATTTCATTTTTTTAAAACTTTAGTGGATTAGAATGAGATTAATTGCTTAATGTACACTTGAATGCATGGAAATATCCTGAAGGAAATTCAAAAAACATTTTAAGGAGAAATAATCAGTCTTTCTTTCATGTCTCAATCTAAGCTGCTTTTGATATTCTGAGTTACTTTAAATTTTCTCTATTTTGATAGTAATTATTAAAGTTGCCAGAGATTTATTTTTTCCATACATGTCTTGAGATTTGGAACTTCTTTTAAGTGACATAGAGGGGGGAACAAAACCCATAAAGTTCTGTGAGCGAAGTTCTGTGACTAAAGGTTAATTTCACTAAATCTAGCAAAAATTATTTTCATTGCAGTTAAATTCTTGACACAGGAAGCATTAACATGCTAATTGTCATTTCTGAAATAGAAATTTAACAGCTTTGAAATGAGATTTGATTTTAAAAAGCAGCGCAGTCCTCCTCTCAACCCTTTCACAGTGTGAAATTTCAGCTAAATGCTCCATGATGTATGAAAGAAATCTACCAGTCATTTCAGTCAATTCAATAATAGTCAGTAACTAAGTGGCAAAAAAAAAAAAAAAAAGCCACAAGTTAACCTGACTGTTTAAATTGACTAGCCTTATGATCGTTTCTTGTGTAGGTATGCTATAAGAAAACTCTAAAATATTACGCAAAGGTTGGTGTCACAATTGATTCACAGAATCGGTGAGAAAGTCTGCTAATGGAGCCTGTTGAGTAGCATAACCCTGGAGAATTGCAGCAGAAACCACCAGTATCAGTCCGTAGGCACTCAGAATCAAAGTCACCTCAAATTCAGGACCTGGTTGGAATCTGAGATTCTTCTAGTTCAGCAGTCTGAGTTAAATCAGTTAATTTCTGATTCATCTATAAAATGGGCATCATTTCATTCCCTTATGTTTCTAGGAAGAGCAGAGGGAGTGTTTTATAATGGCAGTGCACCATTATAATGAAGTCTATGTTATAGACCTAATCCACTTCCCTTACAGCAACAGTTCTTGAAGGAAAACTCTCTGTAGCCCTCACTTTTAATACCACGTGCTTCATATGCTCCAAGCAGGTCTGGCTCATTCCCTTTTCTGTGAACATCCAAGAACTCTCTTTCTTTCCCACAGAATTCTTCATTATAATAATCTGTTCACTCTCATTTGCTAGAGTATGGGCTCTTTCAGGGTACAGATTATTTCGGCCTTGTGCCCAAAGTAATGCCTGGGCAATAACTATGTGCTGAGTTGAATGCATTGGAAACTATACACAGGGTGACTGCTAGATCCTTCTTCCTGTAGAGATTTCACAGCAGCACCAAAGATGGGGCCTTTCACACAATGGCTTGCCGGCCAGTTACAGGTGTGCTTGTGTTATACAGCTCTGTTAGGAGCATACTATTTTGTAGTTTCTTCTCAGTGACATTGGCAATGGAAATAGAGGTGGTTTTATGATTGCCCTCAGGACTCCAAGCCTCAGTGGTCCCTCTGTACCATCATGCTGGAGTACAACTTGGGAATACCTGGATTTTAACCCTCTCTTCCCTCTGGGCAGGGTGAGTTGTATAATTCCCTGCATTACAAGGCAACCCTTATTTCACAGTTGAAGGTATGCTGGTTTAAATTGCAAAAGGAAAAATATAAGCTGATGACAGATAAAAATACAATTAGCATGTATAGTAATATTAACACAAGTAATATGACTGTAAGTTTTTCTCTCTCTGTTTTATTTTGTACTCTTTTCTAAGTCTGATTCCTAGACAACTGCATGCTATAGAAGTGAATGCTTAGATTTTGTACTTGTGGTATGCAATTATTCCCTCAAAAGTTATCAGTCTTCCTCAAAATGTATATACCTAAATTTTCTTGGAATTCTAAACTTTCCTACACATTTTAAATTTTTCTAAGCTCTCAGTCAAGTTTTCTTCTGATCTTTCGCCTGAACTTGGAGAGTTTCAGTGTTGTGCTAGCCAAAAGAGATCAATGTTCATCTGACTTTTACTGCTTTTGAAAGTCTGGGCAGCTTAACTAAGAAGCCTATTTTCGTGTTGGATAAAAATATTCTATCAAAACCACCACTATAACTGGTCTGCCCTATTTCAATATAATAGTTTTACCCTTGTATTTTTAATTTTTAAAAGCTTTTCCATTCGCAGCATTGTACAGATCTGTTATTGCCAGATGATAATAGTTAACATCTATGTAGTCAATATGGTATTGGAAAAGATTAGCGGATTGGGTAAAGCTGAGCTCTTCTTCCTCCACCAATAGTTAAACTGGGCAACGTCAGGCTACAACATTCCCAGAGGCTTCCCTTACCTGTACCCTGCAGGTGTTAGACTAGATGATCCCCACGGGACGATGGTAGTCACTAGTGCTGCGTACAGACATCTGATTGTCCTCCGTGGTGGCACAAAGACGATTGAACACCCTGTGCCCTTATTGTCGGATGGGACCACATAACTAGTTCTAACCAGTGATCTGTTATGAACAGAGGTGACAGAGTTCACACAGGCTTTCACATTCAGCCACAGAGCCCTCTGAAGTTCATCCCTGGTCCATGATACACTGGTGGCCACTCTGCAGCCTGAAGGAAGGATAGCATGGAGCAGACTCCCTAGTAACCCCATAATAGACAGGAGCAGGAGTAAGAAATAAGCTACCACTTTTTAAGCCACTTAGAACGTGAGGTCATGTGTTAGTGCAGCATAACACATCCATCTTGAATTGCCACAGGAATCTTCTTGCATAGGGGACCAGGGAAGATTCAGCAGGAGCTATTATTTGAACTCATAATGGTCCTAAGAATGTGGTCTGGGTTTGAATACTAGCTCCACACACTAATAGCAGTGAGATCTTCAGCTAGTTGCTTAGTTTCTCTGAATTTCCATTTCCTTGTATTTAAAACGGAGATAATACTATTGGCTATGTTACTGAGGTGGCATAGGAGTAAATGAGATCTTGTGTGTAACACACTGTAGAAAATGCCTGGCAGAGAGTAGGATAATTCTTATTATTCTAGTTTGAACTCTCTATGTCAATGCTTTTCTAATCTGTCTGTTTTTCCTATTGTGTCCATTGGGGCAGACTGAGGACATTTCTAAGAAATTCAGCACTGAATAGCAGCTTTGAAACAAAGTAAAAGGAACTGGACCTTACCCCTTCTGTAAATAATGTTTTAATGTTTATTTATTTTTTAGAGAGAGAGAGGCAGAGAGAAAGGGAAACAGAGGATCCAAAGCAGACTCTGCACTGACAGCAGGGAGGCTGATGAGGAGCTCAAACTCAGAAACTGTGAGATCATAACCTGAGCTAGTCAGACACTTAACCAACAGCCACCCAGGTGCACTTAGACCTTAACCCTTTTAAGGTGAACAGCCTCTAATAGGAATTGGAGGTATGTTGGTGTGATATCATTAGATTTCAGCCTGCCCATCTCCAAAATAGGAGTCAAAGCTACTATAAAAAATCTCAAGTAATTCTAAGGTATCCATTGTCCAACTAGTAATATTTTCCTAGAAAAACTTCTTTAGGAAAAGAGATTATGTATTTGTCTCACCTTGGATCCTACAATTTTATGATGTACTTCATGTCTTTAAAGCTTTCCAACAAACATTAAATTGATTATATAATAAAGGCAATAGTTCATTTAGAATATTTACAAGAAAACCCCTATAGAAGGAGCATAATGAGAAAAATAATGAAAAAAAGTAATTATAATTCTCAAGGCTAATAATTTTAATAATAATTTATACTTAAACAGCTCTACACATAAGGAGATTTCAAAGGCTTATAAATATTAAGCAAGCTCCGTGTGCACTGCAGTTCCTAAAATAATGCCTGAACCCAACATTCCTGAAGCAGACACTACCAGCATTATTAATCTTATTTTGCAAATGGATAAACCAGGGCAAAGAAAATATGCCTGGAGTCATGTAATCCTTGGCAATAGATTCTTGTCTCAAGTACCTGTACCCAACACCCCAATTAGAACCTCATTGTGGAGTAATTTGTGTTTTAGTCTGTCCAGGAGTTCAGTTGTGTTACAGTAACTGCCATACCTGGGTTACATGAAAATAGCAGCAATTGAAAGGATAGTCTTCTGCAACATGTGGCCTGTCTCTGGATGAAGTGCAAGGGTAGTTCCACATTGGGTTCTTGGCATGACTTACCCAAAATGTGTGCCCTAGCCAGAAGGTCACTGCCAAACATGCCCTCCTCCTTTTCAAGAAGTGAACCAGAGCCCATAAAAAGCTGCAGTTCCTGCTCACAGTTTGTATAAGCTTTTTTTCCCCCTCTGTTCCATTGTGCTCATTCACACATGATATCCCAAAACAGTTAAGTAAAATGAGGGATATTATATCTGTCACACATGAGAAAGCTGCAGTTATGGATTCGCTTAATGCATTCATTGCTTTTTGGACTCTGTAGTCCCCTGGGCAGTGCCACAAATCTAGACGGTGGCCCCCAGTTCCGTATTCTATTGTGGGACTCTCTAGTGAGGCCAGCATGTGTATAAAAGGTTCATTATTATTATTGTTAATTTTTTTATTTTTATAGCTCAAATGAATCGGCCTTAACTTCTGGTAACAGTAAAGGCTGCACTGGACAAGTACATTACAGTAATCTATTGTTGAAATAGCTCACTCCCAGTGTTAACGGTGAGAGTCTAAGGTCCTGACTTCTGAATTAATGCCAAAGCATGGGTGGAGAGCCGGCACAGAGCAGAGAACTGAAGGGCCTAAAGCCCCTGCGTCTCTGTGAAGCTTTTTTTTTTTTTTTTGAGAGAGAGAGCTCCCCCTTTTCAGTTTTCCCAATTCACATTAAGATAGATTCCTCTGATGGCTCTAGGTCTGCAAAATGAGGAAGACGAAGTCGGTAGTCATCTGTTCCCATAAATACCTACTGCCTGTGGACACAGATGTGCCACAGGGTGTGTGGAACACGCAGTCTTCCCTCACAGGCCATGTCCACAGGTTGCTCTTTGATTTACAGTCGTGGGTTCCCCTTGGAGAGGAGACAAGAGCTGTTTGTACCTTCCTGTGCAGCACCAAGTGCGAAGCTTTGGTTCAGATACCAGCCTGGTCCTGGGTGGCACCTTCTGTGATTACCTGGACCCCCACACCTATGACCTGAGGGGTGTGGCACATAGTAAGTGCTCAACTGAGGCTAGCTTTTATTCGCATCACCTTTAATTTTATTGTCATCCTTGTCCTTCCAGTTACTGCGGAAACAGTACACAGGGATCCTGGGTTGATTCACTTAATGTGTGTGTGTGTGTGTGTGTGTGTGTGTGTGCACGCGCGCTCGCTGTCTTTAATCATACACAAACTCTTCAAAGGTTCTTTTCACTTAAATGATCAATAATCAAACAAATTATGTATTTATAGTATCAGTTCATACTTTTATTTTTAAATCTATAATGACAGGGACTCTGATAATTTTCTGAGGCAAAGTTTTTCTGCTGTCTGTATAGTGGATGCTCAATAAATGTTGCTAAGTGAATAAATAAGGAAATGAAACCTTTAATTCTGTCAATGCAATAAATTGAACAATTGAATAATGCTTAAGGAGTTATTAAGTGCCCATTAAGATCACAAGAGTGAAAAAGCTTTAAATATCGATATTGTCTTTAAGAAGATGGGGTGCCTGGGTGGCTCAGTCACTTGAATGTCTGACTTCAGCTCAGCTCATGATCTCAGAGTTTGTGAGTTCAAGCTCCACATCGGGCTCTGTGCTGACAGCTCACAACCTGGAGCCTACTTTGGATTCTGTGTCTCCTTCTCTCTCTGCCTCTCCCTTGCTTGTGCTCTCTCTATCGTTCCCTCTCTCTCTCTCTCTCTGTCAATACTAAATAAATAAGCATAAAAATTACTTTTAAAAAAATTTACAGTAGGTAGGGAGATGAGTCACATGCATGTGGGGACCTAAACAATGGCATTATACATTTCTTCACTCATGACATCTGTTGTTGCTGTGGTTAGCTTCTGTTGGGTACATACTATGCACCAGGTACTTTTGAAAGAAGTCTACATGTATTGATTCTCACACACACACACAAAATCTATTGTTACTGTCCCCATCCTATAGATGAAGAAATTGAAGCTTAGGAAAATTATATAAGTTGTCCAAAGTAATATAGCTTATAAGGAGTAGAGCTGTAGAATATAATTAATGCTTATCTTCTTTACACTAAATTAAAAATGGCCAGTATGCTTTATGCTCTTTTTTTAAAACAAAACCTTTGATATTCTACTTATTTATATTTTCCTTTGTTTTAATTACATATAATGTATAATTAATTTTATCAGTATTCAGCTGTATGTATTCTTAGTTTAGTCTCAAATCATTTGTGCCATCTCACAGGACCAACAGACACATCATAGGTAATACAAAACTAAATTGTGTGGTGTCTACAATAAAATAATGGTGTGGGAAAAGAGTTGCTGAACAGACGACATGTGAGCTTTTCGAGAAAGATGGGTCAAATCAAGATGCATAGCAGGTGGAGAGAGGGATGAAGTATGAGCAAAACCATCAAGGTAGGATGGGGGCTTCTAGAAAAGATGAGAGACTGCCTGTTTGGGAGTATTGGACTGTGTGGGAGAAAAGACTGAGTTGTTTGGAGAAGCAAGAGATGGACCTTGGACCCAAGCATAAGGGTTTGAAACATGGTAGCGGCAGGGTTAGCCACCAGGTCTATTTGAGCACCAAAGCCAAGATTGCTGCCATGGAGGTCCCTGTGTTTCCTAAACAAGAGCCTCAAATTCTAAATTTTTAGAATAGAAAAACACAAACACTAGAAAAAACAGATGATGGTTAGCAAGAAGCTTTTGTTTAACCTCTTAACAGATATTCATGCAGTAGAAATAGTAGTCACCAATTTGCTTTTCTTTTTTTTTTTAATATTTTTTATTTATTTCTGGGGGAGAGAGAGAGAGAGAGAGACAGCGTGAGCAGGGGAGGGTCAGAGAGAGGGAGATACAGACTCTGAAACAGGCTCCCACCTCTGAGCTAGCTGTCAGCACAGAGCCTGACGCGGGGCTCGAACCCACGAACCACGAGATCATGACCCAAGTGAAAGTCGGACGCTTAACTGACTAAGCCACCCAGCCGCCCCACCAATTTGCTTTTCAAGTAAATATTAATAGCATAAAATCCATCCCTGTGTCTTTACAGGAAGGCTGAAGAGTCTTTTTATTCTCCTTGAGGGCATTGGTAAAAGAGAAATTAGGCTGTAAGTTTCATATCTGCAATTTATTTGTTAATTGAAGTTCTTCCTTACTGGTTCTTTTTTTTTTTTTTTTTTTTTACTAAATCTGTCTGTGAGTTGAAATAATCTTAGTAACCATACAGTTGTTCCCCAGCTGTTAATTGACTCTCAAAACCAGGACCACCTGAGTTAGTATGCTGGACTACCCCTGGCATGTATGCTCACCCCAGTGCATGCACACACTCAGTAGCCAAATTTCCTAAAATGGAATTTAAGGAAGAAAATACAAGGATTTTGAATTCAGATTCTTCTGCATTCAGACTCCACATGTACACCCTGTCAAACAGCACTTTCATTTTGTATATATATATATATATATATATACAATTTATATACATTGTATACATATATACATGTATATGTATATATATATGAAAAATGTATATGTGTATATATATGTATATATAATGTATATGTGTGTGTAAATATAAAATATATATATATGTATATATATATATATGTATATATATATAAATGCACAGAAGACATTGTAATACGAATGTGTAAATTGACAAAAGAGCTAACTTTCTCTTTTGGGGCGAAAGTAGATGGAAAATAATCTAGTGTTAATTAGAATTGAGATCCTGCTGGAAATCACTTAACGAGTAAACAACCACACTGGAAGAGAAAATCATGGGATTCATTTTTTACTGGAGCTATTAGAGAACTCATTTTACATGTTAAGTTCTAGCTACTTGTCTTGGAGCAACGAAAGGAAAAGGAAAGAAACCTGGGAAAGCACTTGGGTTTGGAATACCCAGTTGCTTTGTACATAGGTGAGCAAAATACCTACGTAGGTAAGCAAAATACCTAGAAACAAAACTGAAATTTGCATTGTCCCAGGTATTTTAGCACTGTCCAGGTGGAGTTCTGATGCCTTTGTATGCTGTGGCAGTGACTTAGTTAATATAAGCAGTGTGGAGCATGTGTGGCATGGGTAGGAGGCCTCAGAATCAATAAGGAGCCTTTAGATTTAAAACTAATGATTTTCTGTGTTCAGCAAAAGTCAAAATCTCTCAAAGTTGCCATTGTTGGCTCTGATTTTTTCCCCAGAGAATAAGAGAAGGTGTGATAAATCATCATGTTCGAAATGCAAATAAAATGCACGTCAGAAGAGACTTGAACTAGACTAGAGATGGATAATGTGAGTCTTCAACATCTTAATTATTTCAGTCTCTAATCGAGCAAAACCCTTAAACTGGCACTGTGGTAACTGTGATTGCCACAGCAGTGGACAGACTGTGTGGTCAGACCGTTGTCCCTCAGAGTGCAAGTGTGACCTGTCCATGAATGCATCTGTCATCATTTCCTCCCAGAAGGATTGTAAGCAGTTTAGATGACGTCAGATGCTTTTGAATGTATCTATAAACTGTTGTTGAATGTACATAAAATTTCACCAGACCCTCTGATTTAAAGCCCTAGAGAAGGCCACCAGGCTCGTATGGAAATTAGCTAAGCATAATTTATTCATGAAAGGCAGAAAAGCTGAATTAATAAATACATGAGTATGTAAACTTATAACTGCATAAAGATCTGTAGAAAATATGAAAGCCAAGCTCCAAGTTCTATTAACAGAACATCCTTAAGGTGTGGCCACTTTGTCCTTTCTAGCAAACAGTCCTGTCTCCTGTTTTGAAAGCCAAACTGGAAATAAGTAATAAGTAAATAAGTACATTTATTTTTTGGGAGGTGTCTTTTTTCCCCTAAAAAAATGGATATACCATGTGGATGCTGCTCTATGCACATCAATCTAAGAGAATTATGTTTTTGAATATTAATGAAGGCACTAATTCCAGAGACTGAGAAAAGTGCTCAGCATCTTTAACTCATACTTTCTCTATCCGAACCCAGTTCTGAGAGCATCTTCACAAAGTATCATCTGTCATGAAACAAGGTCTTGCCCTATTACAAGAGTGGTCATCATTATTTTTTCTTTATTTTCATCCACCCCGTGAAATCACAATCTGTGTTAACATCATTGGCCCTACCAACCATTGATTCAGCAGTGCACTTGTGATGCAGCAGGAATTGTAGGAAAATATATATGGCCACACTTAAAAGAGAGTCTTGCCTTGTACTGAATGCATTCAGATAACATTTTTCATATGAATTTAATTCTAAGCCTCGTGGCCGCAATTAAGACCCAGTTGGACTCTAGAAGCCTGAGTCTGCAGAAGCATTATTTAGGATTTGATAATCAATCAATGAAGCTATTATTATTTATAGTTCTTTTAGGTTGGTCAGAACACTCCAATGGAAGCATAGTGTTTCTATCCATCTTCATTACTGATCATTTCCTTTTACTAATTAAAAACATTTTGGAAGTCTACTTTGGAAAGCATGAGTCCCTTTCAAACTTTGTTCCTAGTCAAGGGATGAGGACAGACCAAACAACTGTATAATTTAAAAAAATATATATCTTAATTGAGAATACAGAATTATAGGGGACACAGGATAAAATATGCATTATCATATACTTTTCTATGCACAGCCATGATTGATAGAGGAAGTTTAAAAAATGGTGCACATCTCTATGCTAGTCATAGAGTACTTTAAGAAGGCAAGAAACAAAGGTGTATGTAACTTATTCAGGATCTCATGACTCGTATGGAATTACTAGAAATCAGCCCTGATGGTGTGGATAGTTATTTAAAGCAAATTCCAACTCCTTGATGCCTTCAATGGGTTTATGGGATATAGTTTTTCTAGATTAAGGGTTTTTTGTTTTGCTTGGAAAAATAATTTTTCATAGTATAGATCCTTGCAATTTCCTGGATTGAGAATTTTTTAAATGTTCATTTATTTAATTTTTAATGTTGAGAGAGAGCACGCAAGCAGGGAAGGGGTAGACATGGTACCGGGGATGGAGGGGAGGGGCAGACAGAGAATCTAAAGCAATCTCCAGATCTGCAGGCTCGGAGCTATCAGCACAGAGCCCGATGTGAGGTTTGAACTCATGAACCATGAGATTATGGCCTGAGACAAAGTTGGATGCTTAACCAACTGAGCCACCCAAACACTCCCTGGGTTGAGAATTTTTAAAGGATCCTTTTGATTTCAGGTTTTTCATTCCTGCCTTTCCATACTCTCCAGTTATTAATTTGACTGTTGTCTAGTAGGCAGGCTTTAGGTTTCTAACTGACCAATGGAAATGCATATGTGAAAGTAGGAAGATGTATGTTCTGATCATTGCTGCATTACAAAACCACCCCCAAAATTTAGTGGATGAAACAAGGACACCATCTATTTTGCTCATGAATCTGCAATTTAGGCAGTGTTTGGAGGGGATAGTTTTCTCTGCTTTACTTGACATCAGTTGGGCATCTCAAGGGCTTGAAACTGACTTCACCTGCAGGTATACTTCCACACAGTAATGGTAGTTGAGGCTGCCAGTTGAGATCTTACCTAGAGCTTTGGCTGAAGCACCTGCTTGTGGTCTTTCCACATGACTGTTCAGCCTGCTTATATAATGATGGCTAAGTTCCAAGGGTCAGCATCCCAAGAGAAAGAAGGCCAGGTGGAGTAACCAGTCTCAGAAGTCATGTAGTGTCATTTCACCAGATTATAGTTGTGGCTTTCACAGAGTTCGGCCCAGGTTCAAGGAAAGGGAATGTAGATCCTGTCTCTTGATGATGGACCTATTTATAAGAAGAGAATGTAGGACGGATATAGTGGTAAAGCCATCTTTGGAAAATAAAATCTTCTATAATTTGGGTTTATATTAAGCATTTAAGACTGTTAGTATGAAAGAAATGTTGTGCCAGAACAAATCCCATTGCTGTAAGAATATGGACCTATTGAGCTATAGACTTTTAACAAAACAAAACAAAACAAAAAACCTGTTTGAAGAATCAAGTTTTGCCAAGAAACCAACTTTCGTATCAGATAGAGGTATCCAAGGAAAGAAGGAAAAAGCCTTTGAAAGTTCATTCCAGCCTTGTGCCTACTTTATAGTAAAAATCTTAAGAGGTTGGAATTCCCCAAACATATGTAAGATGGTTCATTTAGGCTGATCACATCTTTAGCAGTTGCCAAAGATGGATCTTATACCAGATGTTAACATTCTAGTTTCTATCAAAGAGCTATGTTGGATTTTTTTTTATTATTTAATACAAGAACAAATGGAAATGAACTTTTATGAAGTTCCTTCCCTGTAGACTCTAAGTAAAGTTAACCAGACACACTTGAAGAAAGATGGTAACATTTTAGAGGAAGTCTGTTTAGTGAGCATTCAGCCTAAGTCAACAAGTCAGACCCCAGTCCTGAGAAACTTAGAGATGAATGCAGGATTTGTGGATCTCATAAAAAAAAGAAAAAGAAAAGAAAAAGAATATTGCTTTCTTTATGTAAGGAGACACTAAAAACCTACCACATGATTTAGCACCTTCTCTAGTTATGTGATAAATTCACAGTTTAGCTAATTATACACCATCTTCCTGTCTTTTTCGTCACAAATGCCCTGTGCATATTAGATAGTTCTTCAGGGTTAATAACCGACTTATGCTTGTACAGTGTTTTATAAAATCTAAAATGCTTCCATATCCGTTATCACATTTGATGCTTACAGCAGATCTGTAAGCTTGGTAGGGTTTTCATTACCTCCGTTTTTCATGTGGGGACCTGAGAGGTGAGCCACGCTAGCTGGAGAAGCTGGGGCAATAGTCCCCCGACTGTACTACTTATCTACCTTTCTTTTTGCCAGCTTTGTGGTTGTCTCTCTGACCAATGCATAGATAGAAAGCAAGGTCTCCTTTGTTTTGGGACACATCAAATAGAAAGCAGAGGGGTGTCTGGGTGACTGACTCAATTAAGTGTCTGACTCTTGATTTTGGCTCAGGTCATGAAATCATGGTTTGTAAGTTCAAGCCCCACATCAGGCTCTGTAGTAACAGCATGGAGCCTGCTTGGAATTCTCTCTCCCTCTCTCACTGCCCCTCTACTGCTCACTTGCTCTCTTGCTCTCTCTCAAAAATAAAACAAACATTTAAAAACAGAAACAAATAGAAAGCATGTCTCTGCCCATGATAAGGAAGTAACTGATGGATCAGTGTGGTTCAAAGGAGTAAGCATTAGAATGTGACCTAGGGGTCCAATGACTCCTTCTTGTCTTGGCTCTGCTGCTCACTGGCACTCCTTAATGTATAACATGAATGACATGGACTACATAAGGTTCTGAGATTACTTTCCATTCTAAATATCTATGATATCATATAAATTAAAAATGAGTGTAGTGGATATCAGTATCCTTAAAAGAAGTCAGGTAGGCAGGTAGAAATGAAGCTGTGAAAAGATTTTTCTTTCCAGAAGAGTGATCAAGGGAAATTGCCAATAGAAAGTTTAAATAAAATTTAAGACAGAAAGAGGGGCGAGGAAATTGAGTTACTTATTTGTTCATGCAAAAGAAATTTATTGAATACCTACTATGTCCCAGTCATTGTGCTTACAGAAAGGGACAAAATAATTCTCTGTCCTCACGGAACTTACATTCCAGTGGGAGGAGAAAACAAACAAATATAATACATATATGTCAGATAATGAAAAGTGCTGTGGTGGAAAGGGGGACAGGAAGTACCATGCCTGGAGGGGATTACAATGATGTGATTGATGAGAGCAGGCCTCTCTGTGAAAGCCACTTTCGAGGGGCGGCCTGAGGAAGGGAAGGAGCCATTCATGCAGCTGTCTGGGAGAAGAGCTATCCAGACAGAGCAGTGTGACTGGAGAGGGGTGAGGTATATACTGGGTTAGAGCCATAAGAGGTTTTTCCACGATGTTGGAAGCCTGGAGGCTTATGTAAGCAGGTTTTGTTTTTATTCTGAGAAAGTTGGAAAACCTCCGGCTTTAAGTGGCATGACTTGACATAGCTTTTAAAAGCATCACTCTAATGAGAACTATATCTCAAGTTGTTAGTCAAAAAATCTCTAGTTGTTGTTTTGTTAATAGACTGTTGAGAATAGGGTGAAGGTAGGAAGACATGGAAGCTATTGTAATCTTCTAATCAGGCAATGGCGGTACCTGGGTAAGGTGGTATCAGTGCAGGCGGTAAAAAATGACAGGTTCTATATAAGTCAAGCCCACAGGATTTACTGACTGATGGGTGCATGGGTGACTGTAGTATTTTTATCCTGAGCAAATGGCTGGATGGAGTTGCCTTTTACTCAGAGAAACCTGTGAGAAGGCAGATTTGGCTATGTGTGTGTATGGGGTGGAATGAGAGTGGATTACACATCAGAGGGTATGTACAAAGGCAAAGAAAAAAGATGAAGGCATTTATTATTAATATGATTATATTATTTTATTTTCTGGGGATAATTTTAAAAGGCTTAAAATAGATGTACCTGGGTGGCTCAGTCGGTTGAGCACCTGACTTCGGCTCAGGTCATGATCTCGCAGTTCACAAGTTCAGGCCCCACATAGACTTCCATGCTGATGGCTCAGAGCCTGGAGCCTGTTTTGGATTCTGTGTCCCCCTCTCCCCTTGCCCCTTCCCTGCTCACACTCTCTGTCTCTGTCTCAAAAAAAATAAACATTTAAAAAATTAAAATTATTTAAAAACTAATTATAAAAGGTTTACCAAAAAAAGGTGGAAATAAAGAGTATTACAATACACTCAGAGGGATTTTACAGAGATCTGTAAGTTTCAGAGAGGCTTGAAGGTGTTTGGGGAAGGTCATTTGTTTTTCCCTAGGACAGGTGAAAAGCACAGGAATGGGCAGGCTGATGTCAGACTGGAAAGGCCAACAGGATTCTTAGATGATCCAGGTAAGAGACGAGCTGGTCCAGGCAGGCCACAGTGTTCAGGGGACTTGGAGATTGGTTGTTTGAGACAGGAAATTAGAAAATATACAGTGGCTCTCTCTTGGCGTCATGACTGACGCATACATTAGAACCACCTGGTGGGCATGTAAAATAAACACATGCAAAATCCAGAGCTACTGAATCCTAATCTCAGGGAGAAAGCCCAGTATCATAAATGTCACTGGTTTTGTTTTTGGTTTTGATTTATGTCTTTATTTTATTTTGAGAGACAGAGAGTGAGCGGGAGAGGGGCACAGAGAGAGGGAGACACAGAATCTGAAGCAGGCTCCAGGCTCTGAGCTGTCAGCACAGAGCCCTACATGGGGCTCGAACCCACAGACTGTGAGATCATAAGCTGAGCCGAAGTCAGACTTAACCAACTGAGCTGAGTGTCACTGTTTTAAAAGTCCTCCATGTGATTCTAATGAAATACCTGGTTAAGAAATGCTGAAGGAAAGAAGTTGATGTACTTAAATATTGTGTGAATCACATAATTGGAATGTTTTCTGGAGAGAAAGAGAAAAGTAATAATTAAAAATAATTTTGGAGGGATGCCTGGGTGGCTCGGTCAGTTAAGTGTCTGGCATCAGCTCAGGTCATGATTTTGTGGTTCATGGGTTCAAGTCTTGCATCAGGCTTTGTGCGGGCAGGTCAGAACCTGGATCCTGTTTTGGATTCTGTGTCTCCCTCTCTCTCTCTCTGCTCTTCCCCCACTCATGCTCTGTCTCTGTCTCTCTCTCTCAAAAATAAATAAAAATTTTAAAATATTAATAATTTTATAGACACGTGTTTATTATTTTAGTTAATAGTTATTGAATACTTATTCAATGTTATACATATAAGTGCTCGCGGCCCAAAGATGAAGGTAACACAGTTTCTGCCCTCAAGTAGTTCTTAGTCAGGTAAAGAAACAAACACACACATTGATAGTTTTACAGAGCCATATTTTCTTTTTTTTTTCTTTTTTGTTTTTGTTTTTTGTTTGTTTTTGTTAATGTATTTAGGTAAGGTTTCCTGAAAGAGGTGTCATCTAAGCTGAAACGTGTCTAGAAAAATGTATCAAATCTAGCCTGGCTGACTGTTTTGTAAATAAACCTTTATTGAAACCATAGCCATGTTGACTCATTTCTGTGTTGTCCAGCTCTGTAGTGTCTTGACACTACACATGCACAGTTAGATTGCAAAAGGAACCATATGACCCACAAAGCCTCTGGTTCTGGTCCTGGTCTAACCCCTATTTTAGAACAAAGGAGAGAAGAAAAGCCATTCTAGAAAATAGAGACAGTATGATATACGGCAGTCTTCAAGGAACTATGAGGAAAAGATTAAGGCAGAGAAGCGAAGTAGTATGAGGCTGGAAAGATAGACAGGGATGAGAACTTGAACTTCCTCCAGTTCAGGGGAATCAGTGAAGGATTTTAAGCAATAGTGCTAGGATCACACTGGAATTTTACCTATATTATTTCTGTTTGTTTCATAGACTCTAGATGTGAGGGGGAAAGGAGTGTAGGAAAGGAAACTGTAAGGAGACTTTGTAGGAGTAATTTATGCAAGAATTGACGAACCAATTAAAAGTTTGACCATAAATTTATAAATTGAATATTGTGTAACTATGAGGTGTATCAGAAGTATACTAAGGAAAAATACAGACTGTTCAGTAAAAATAATCAAGCAAACTGCATGCACAAATATAGAAAACATACATGTTAGTGTATACATGGGAAAAAATGGGAAGAATATACAGAAACTGCTTAAAGGTTTTTTTTAATTTGTTTCCCACTCCCCCCACCCCCGTGGGAGTAGAATTGTAGGAGAGAAGCACCTTAACTTTCACACATCTGTAGTCTTTGATTTTTTTTACAGTGAAAATAATGCTTTTGAATCAGATTTAAAAAGCTAACTTTTTAGAGTTATTTATGAGGGGATAGAGGTTGAGAGCTCATACCATGACTAAGGATAGGAAAGAAAGGTAAGATGAAGAGAAGGACAGAAATTTGGAAATGACTTAGGAAGTTAAACTTGCAAAATGTGCTAATATCGGAGGTGAAGAAGAGAACGGAGAACGTGCCTAGGTTTCTGGTTTGCATAACTTTGGTGAATGCTGCATCAATTATTTAATAAAAATAGAATGAGGGAAGCTTTATTAATTATTTACAATATGCAAGGTCTTGTGCCAACTGTACTTAACATATTCTTAGTACACTTAAACTGTGAACAAGTAATGGAGTTTATTGTTCCCATTACATAGATGAGGAAACTGAGCCTCAGATTAAGTAGTTTATCCAAGGTGATGACACTTGTGAGCAAGATAGCTAGGAACTGAACGAGGAAGGTCTCGGGGATTCCAAAACTGATAAGCACTCCTACCCACAGCCCTTTTTTTTTTTTTTATTTTATTTTAAAGAGAGCATGAGCTGGGCAGAGGGACAGAGGGGGAGAGAGAAAGAGAGAGAAAATCTTAAGTAGGCTCCATGCTCAGGGAGGGGGTGGGTCCAATGCAGGGCTCATCCCATGACTGTGAGATCATGACCTGAGCTGAAATCAAGAGTCAGACGCTCAACTGAGTGAGCCACCCAGGCTTTAAATGACCTTTTTAAAGCTTATTTTTAGTTAGTTTATCTTGAAAGAGAAAGTATATTCACATGCATGAGCTGGGGAGGGGCAGAGAGAGAGAGAGAGAGAGAAAGAATCCCAAGCAGGCTCTGCACTGTCCTCTCAGACCCGATGAAGGGCTCAGTCTCTGGAACCATGAGATCATGCATGCCCCGAGTCGAAATAAAGAACCGGACCCTTAACAGACTGAGCCACCCAAGCGCCCCTTTAATGAATTTTTTTTAAAGAGCATTACAGATGGAAAGACAAAAACAGTTCAGAACATACTGAGTCATCACTATAAAACTTTTGAACTACCATGATCAGCTCTCAGTAAATCAAATGAAGAAAAGGGACTGCAAAGCCATATTCTAACTGGTACCGCCTTTTGAGTGCTGGGTCACCAGACTGCAGGGATATGTGGCCACTGCAATCCCAGTGATTGTTTCTAAGTCTATGACACATGATGGGCTGACCTTGCTTCACAACTTGCTGTGACAGACACAATAAATAAATGTGAAAAACCAGTTAGCTGATGGCTCACAGAAGCACAGGAGGAAAAGCAGAGGTTTATTTTATCTGCCTTCTCAATATTCCTTTCCTTCTGTAAAAGGTTTAGTTGGATGTTCTTGGGATGTGTTGTCCTGATTCACATGGTAGGTAGGGCCAGTACACAGGCTACCAGTCTGGTATGTATAGTAGACTTTGGGGAAAATGAATTTTTTTCAGGTATTCAATCTGAGTGGTTGAAATGTGTATTGGGCCAGTCTCTGAGACCTATTCAAGTGATGCCTATGATAGTGTCATTGTGTAGTGGCCATAGATTTCTTTCTTTTTAATGTTGCCCTTGCTGTGTGATAAAAGCTATCGCTAGTTTAACTAGCAAAAGCTTGAAATTGCGCCAGTGTAGACTTTTGGACAGATTTAGTTTTTGTACACACCCTTGGACAATCTTGTATCGAGAGGTCAGCCTCTTGAGATATATATCTGAACTCTCTTGTATTATATAATTTTTCTTGTTCTGAATATCCTTGGCATTACGGTTGGAAGACATTAAGACTAGTATTTCAGATCTGTTTTCTAAAGAATTTTAAGCTAAAATCACATGCAAGGATTGACTTTGCAGCTACTAATTTGACACCTTTTAGGTCTGTACAAAAGTGTGTCATGTTGAAGCAGCAAACCAGTGAGTGCTGTATTTTAGGCATTTAATTTTATCTGTAGTTAAACACCACCCTTATGTACTCATCTGTACTATTTAGTATGTGACACACAGTTGTAGTATGTATAATTTTGTGATCGTTAGTTCCCTTTGTATTCATTTTAAGCATCTAAATAAATTGCTGAATTGTGCTTAATTTAAAATAAAAAAAAAAAAAAGGAAAAGCTCCAGATTGAATTTTGGAGAATGTTCACTGTAAATGGATTTTATTAATCACTAAAGTTAAGAAAAATATTGAATATATCAAAGACTTTGTCCCTTACTCGTGTTTGGATACTTGATATACTTGTGTATGCCGTGAGTAATGCACATTAAAAAGGATTAGAACAGAACAAACAATGTGGAGTTTTATTTTATTTTATTTTATTTTTTTTTGGTATCAAAACTCACAGGCCTGATTTTGTTAATTTAACTTACTGAACATCTGTTGAGTACTCACTAGAAGCAAAATACAGCGATGCTACATTTTTACCCACTTTAACTTTTTATGTGTCTAAAATTTCAGTAGGGCTAGGAAGGCGTAAGATTGCAAAGGTGCTGAATTTTCCAAGCAGATATTTGAACTATTGAAGTTCAGGAGACATTTAGGGTCCTTCACGTGCCTCTGTTTTTTCATCAGATCATTACTGCATGTTCTGTTGAGGAATTCTTTCTTGGAGGAAGTCTTCCTAGTTTTGGGTAGGAGTGTTTGGGGTAAAGGTATTCTGGGCCGCCAGAGGAAATGCAGTGGGCCTTTGTGAAGGGGAGAATGACACGCCTCCCACTGAGAGGAAAGCAATTTCTCCAGGTGTCACTTCACCCTGGCATTCAGCCACCAGAGGGGGCACAGACCGGAGTGAAATAAATTCTGCCAGCTGCCTAGCTGGCTTGTCTGCCCTTCAAAGGAGTGCCATAGTCATCTTCCCTTGGAGGTGGGAACAGAGCTTCATTTCCCTCTTAATGAGCAACTAAGTAGTTCACTAGCAGCCATGGTTATGGTGTCCCCAGTGAAAGCAAAGACAACGCCTTAAAAGCTTCTAAAAGAAGCAAGAGAAGGGGCTGCAAAAACTGACCTGAAAACGCAATCATGGTTTTCCTTAGTGCCGTGTCCCATGTACACTTTACTTTCTCTCCAATGTAATTGATTTTTATACAAATATAGATTGGGGCTTTTGGAAAGAGAAATCAGTTGTCGAGATTGACCATTCGACACAAAGTTTGTACATTGCATTAAAAAAAATGTGTTTTTGACACAGTAAGATACATTCCCTCTCTGCTCATTGTAATTCACTTTATAGTGAACTTGCTTAATAGCATAACATATATCATTTATATTGCTATCCTTCATGCTTTTAAACTGTAATATCCTTTCCTCAATGACTACTTGTCAATTTCACTGATCTAGATTTGATTTCATAAATTAACTAGGCCAATTAAGTAGAGAGTTATCATTAGAATAAGAAGTGGAAGCAAATAAATATTAATCTTCCATCTCCGAATGTCGGTATTCCAATACAACTTTGATCATACTTGAACACTACTTAATGGAAAAAATATACCCATCCGTTGTCAATTCAGTATTACTCAATTTAAACATTTATGAGTATTTTTCATTCATTTTCTCATTCTGAATCTATCTTTCTTTGGGGGCGGTTACATTTTTATTCTGTTAATGTAAAAGTGGGAACTGAGCAAATACCAGAACTTGATTAGTTCAGAATTCTGAACTTGCCTGTTTGCTTGACTTTTCCTTCTGGTCCCTTTGCCTGTGGGATGTTTATTTCAGAGACATGGGAACCACCTCATATAGAGAAAGAATAGTAGTTGGTTTACTCTACACTTCTGTGTATCACTAGGGTCATTTTGTCCCCCTTACAGACTTTTGAAAACCACATGGAGATGAAGTGCTTGACAGAGAATAACATTTTAAAATGCAGCCTCTTTCAAACAGTGTTTCTTTTGAAGAGCTTAGAGTCAGAGATTTTTGTCTTCATCTCTTTTAAATGATTATTCTTATGTTATTAGTACAAATCTTGCTTTGTCTTCCTTGGAGATGGAAAAGAGTTTGTCAATAGTTTTTTCATAAAAACACCCAAGTGCATTTATAAAATCACCCAGTAGCCTTTTGTTTGCCTCTGCATTTGTTAACATTAACTTCTCTCTCTCCTTTTTTCTAGATCCTCCTTACAAGCTTTCATCTTTTGGGAAGGGTGGGAGAGGTTGCTCCTCTTGGTACCCTATTAATTTCTCCCTCCTCAATGATAGAAACTTTAGATTGCTGTGGTAAAGGCGCATCTTCCCGGATTGTCTGTGAAAACATCCCCAAAGGACATAACATGGGATCCATGGGAAAAATCAGCCGGGGATTCCCGTTTCTGTGTTAACTCTGCTCTCACAGGGCACCTGTAACCCTGAATAGGGGTGACTTAATCATGTGCCGCACACACAACACACAGCACGCACACGGTCACATCAATAGCTTATGGGACATCAGGGGCACCACGAGGGAGGGGAAGACTGGATTGACATTGGCCTGCTTGTTCGGATTAAACATTTCACATCTAGAAGCTGGCAAATCAGAGCTGCTTACTCTCTCCATGTTCACTTACCCCTTGCAGCCCTTCAAGCCTCAGTAGTTTTACCATAGTAATAATTTTTCACTAAGAATTTTAAACAAGACTTTGCCATTGGACATCCTTTGAAATAGTTAGCTTTGCCTCGCTATTTTTTGTAACTTGCCAAATCACAAATAAAAGGGTCTGTGTCCTCTAATGCTTCTTCTCTGGTCATTATCTTGGAAAATATGCAGAGTCTGGTCCAAGTAGAGTGCTCCCCAAACCTTGCTGTTACTTTGAGAATAGTTTTAATGAGGCTTGCAGCTGAGCCAAGCTCTCCTGTTGGGTTATTATTTGGGCATGTGGAAGCCCTAGTGATTGATCTGTGTGGGAGAACTGGCAACACTCGCATGCCCTCTGGGTAGAGGCAGAGCCTCCAGCAGGAAAAATTAGGGAAAGAGAAAAAAAGGAGAGGAAATGTTTATCACCCATCTCCTAGCATTTTATGGCAGTGTTATGGTGAACTGGGAGATGGATGTGTATATTCATGGATTTTGCACCACTTTAAGCACTAATAACATTAAATCAACCTTAATACTTTATGCCAAATGTGCTCTAAAAGAGGGAATAATGGGAATTTTTGTTGACTTTAGTAAAGCATCAAAAGTTATACTGGAAACACATAAAATGCTACAATGCAGAGGTCACAATTATGCTAATATCATGATAATGTAAAATATTAAGTCACCAAAATGACAGGATTTACAACCAGCTCTCCTCAGTCCCCAGAAACCTTAGCGATAAGCTTATGGTAAACACAACAGCCTGTCCTCCCAAGGAGTCTGATTACAAATTTAAATATGTATATGATTAGAACTCTGCCAGTCTCCCACCCCTAGAGACAGATGAAGTAAAATTTGATTTATATCATACCTGAAATCTATTGTGTGGAGGGCACTCAGTTTTGCAGAACCGCTACCAGGTCTGATGAATTTTGTGTCTAGCAGGTTGCTTGTGGGAAAAACAGGGACTGCTGTTAATGATGGTGAATGGCCCTGTAATCTTATCAACCAAAACTTAAACATTGATACCGAATAGTCAAATATTTGAAAACGGAATGCTGGCAACACTTGTGTTACTGTCTTTTTTTTTTTTTTTAATATCCTGGTTTTCATGCTGAGGTCCAGGATTGAAAAGCCTTTACTCGGAGCCTTAATCTCATGGCCTTCAGTTTACCTTTAGCTTTGTGGCCCTTCGGTCACATTAAAGTGTCTCCTTCCATGGAGTCCTTGGGAGGCACTAACTTTATCAGCAGTCATAGTTATCAAGCAGGGTAGAGCCCTCATGGCTCTGCAGCTTTCCTAATTATTCTCAATTCTGGCCAAATAATACTGACTTCTGTTTGACAGAACAAAGGTCATTATAGTAATAAAAGGCAAAGGAAAATAATAAACATGCAATGAAAGTACCCTGTTATTATAAACTGATGCTCTGTAGGAATTCTTTGTGCTGAGGGCTTCGTTTCAGCTAATTTCGTTAGACCCACTAAAGTCTATAAATACACGTTCATAAGGGGTGTGCTTTTCCTTTTTTCACTGTTAAATGCATGCAGGTTTCCTGAGTTTGTGCTTCTGTCTCACTCTGGCAAGAGTAACAAACATACATGGTATATAGCCACATATATACATAATTGTTTTTAAATATACTGTATATCATATATATATCACATATATATATACTATATATCATATATATAATGCTATGTTTATGGCGCTATCATCACTAGTTAGTCTCTACCAGCAGACTAAGGACCAAACTCACCCCTAAATGGTGAGGCTGTCGGCTAGAATAAAAGGCAGTGCTCCCCTATATGCTTAGCCAGGCCACCCCTTTACCCACCTGTCACTCCATCACATCATTAGTGATAATGTTATCAATGACAATAAAATAAAACAAGTTGCCCCCAGAGGAGTTCCTATTTGTGTGTTCTTAAGAAGAGCTCTAAAGCCATGTTTTTTAAGTGCACCTTGCTGTCCCCAGAGGGTACAGCAAAGTTCTTATAGGAGTTGGCAGCGTCAAAAGAACACTGAAACTCTACGGGCACTTTTCCTCTGTCAATCCCTCCATCTTAGCAAGAGCCAATCAATATTTCTTGATCTCCAATTTTGTGCAAACTCTGCTTGTGCTTGACCCTTCTGGCAATCTCCTTCTTTGCCAGTTCCCTCTTTCTGGGATGAAAGGAATGTGCTCTTTCTCTGAGAAGGATGAAACTTGTGAACATATTTATCTGCTTTGATTCCTAAAACATGGGTCGGGGTCAGAGGGCTCTGTCACATATGCATGTATAGAGTCTGAGAGAGGTATTTCCACCATTCTCCACATTATATTTGTTTCTAAATAAATGGTATTGTTTTCCCCCTTCTCTCAGGAGGCTTGAGTTGGCTCTCTTTCCAAACCAACCTTTTGGATAATAAATTCCTTTTGAAAAGAAGCACGAAACCCTTTTGATGTTATAAATAGTATATGTGGTAGAAGAGAAAGGATCATGTAATTGTAACGCAAAGCCTGAGAGAGGTCTCTGGAATAAAGTCGATCTTCTTTACTCAAAGTGAGTAACATATCATGAGTTTATATTAGAAGACATATTTTTCATAAGCATCGTCAGTTGTGCTCTGCCCATTTGCCTCTAGTACAGCCTGAATGGATTTGGTGATATGTACATTCTCATCTACAACTCCAACTCCAAAAGAAATTCAGAGGATCCCGTGATCTACTGCTTTTGTGGGCCTTTAGATGATCCTCTTTAAGGCAAATGATCACCTGGAGTTCAGGAAATGCAGACAATTTTGCTCCTCCGCGGACTTCCTTGAGAAGGAAGGATCTTCCGTGAGATCTCCATGGCAGTTAACTCATTTCTATTCTCTTTCACCTTCTCTCCCTCTCACCCTCCCCTCCTACTATTTTCTCTCTCTGCATCCCACTTTTTCCTCCTCCTCCCTCTCACCTGTCCCTATACACATCCAAATCTACACCTTAAAAATATTCACTTCTCAGGGTGCCTGGGTAGTTCATTAAGCGTCTGACTCTTGATTGTGGGCCAGGTCATGATCTCGCGGTTTGGGAGTTCAAGCCTCACATCGGGTTCTACACTGGCAGCATGGAGCCTGCCTGGGAGTCTCTCTTTCCCCCCGCCCACTCGTGTGCTCTCTCTCACTCTCTCTCTCTCTCTCTCTCTCTCTCTCTCTCAAGATAAAAAAATAAACATAAAAAAAATTACTTCTCAGGATGGCCTATCATCTTCCCCACCATTACCCTCTTTCCCTCAAGTTTTGTGCTTTGTTTTTGGAAGGCATTTTACAACTCTGAAGACCTAAAGCTCACTCTGGCATTCCGGCCATGGGGTCCAGCATGTCAGTAAATGTCACAGAGGTGTCAGCCTCTTCCATCATACCTGCAGTTCATTTCTCTGCATTCACAGTGATGCTTCTGCCAGGCAAGGATCAGAATGGGCATATTTCCAGATCTTAATTACATCAGGCATAAGGATGAGCAACAGCATTTTTCTTTGGGGGAGAGGAAGGGAGGAGGGAGAAAGAGGGGGAGAAAGAGGGAGTAATGCTGAATTTGGCCATCTAGAGCCTCATGTGTCCCCGTTTATCAAGAGATAATAGGATTAAGCTAAGCTATGGGACTTCTCTGGCTAATGCTGCCTTCAGCAGGGGTCTAATAAGGATAGATATAATTGGGTAAATGACGAATAAGAATGAAAAAGTACAGAGTATAAGCACAATGCTTAGGAATAAATAATGACAAATTGGATTTTGTCCAATCTCTGCAGACTTGGTTAGAATCTGGCATCCCACACTGAATTATAACGGGCAACATCTATCTTTCTTCTTGCCTAACTTGTCTCTGTTCATTGCAAATATCAGAAAGTATCCTCTCAAGTTTAACTGGGGTCTATCAGTACTGCTCATTTGAAATCAAGTAGGAAGTGTTGAGGAACGTTCAAATAGGGTTAAAGAAACAGAGTAAATTAAGTGCCTAAAAACAAATGTGACACAAATTAGAGTTTGTTTCTTTGACCCTTATCCATTTACAGAATTTACCCCATTAACAGCTCGAAATTTATTTTCACTTTCTTCACCTCTCTAAGAGGAAAGCAAACATATAACATAGCCCCAAAGGAGTAATTAATTAGATCATTTGCTGACATGGATTTGAATAGTTTATTTAAATACAATTCTGTTATTTATTTATTTTACAACATTATGCAGGAGGTTGAAACTCTTGTTCTAATTTGCACTTAGCAAGGATCTCTGAAAAAAATATCACAGTGAAGGAAATAAACAAAGAGCCAATGATCAAAGGGCCACATTCAGAAATGCATAAAAGAATTTTACCAGGATGAGTGTTTCAGTGATTAAAAAATAAGAGATTGGTTGAGTTGGGAGGCGGAGGGGAGATAACTAGACTGTTTGTTTTGTGTTCCCATGGGCATACTTTAACAAATATAATGAGTTCATTGATAAGCTGCTCTATAAAATGGTAAGGGAAATTTTAAAAGTAAAAGATGCCAATGTAGGTAAGAACGGTATAATGAATATGCAGATTATCACAACAAAATGAAGACTGCTTTTGAAAATAGACAGTGAAAAATTCATGAACTCAGAAGCCAGTTAAAAAAAATAACTGTGCAACCTTACAAATAAAAGTTGTAAATTTTCCCCAGGAAAATGAAAGCTTCTCCCATGTTAATTTCAAAAAGCTGGGAGTTAAAGTAGGAAATTAGTTCACCAAAGATGAATATTGAGTCTATTCTAAAATTAGGTAAGGTTGGGGGGGGATGGAGAGAACATGAGATGTTATGGTATTTACATTGGGTCCCTTTAGATAAGTAAATGGCCTTATGAATGCTTGTGAGTATGACTTAAATAGTTTCATTCAGTGGGCATTTAGGGGAATCCCTGACTACACCACTATTTATGCACCTTTATTCCACCAGCCTATGGGGTTATAATATTCTGGTCACTTCGAGGATAGAACGCAGAATTCCTCCCCAGTGCTGTTATCCCATAGAGAGTTTCAAGATGAGCGTAAATGAAGAACAATGGAAAAATTGAGATGGAATTTCAAAAAGGGAGTTGATAGTAATATACTCTCAAAGTCGTAATTTTAAGAAATCTGAGGCACAGAGAACATTCTACCTGCGCCTCCCCTGGAAGCCTCCTTTCCCTTCTCTCTGTCCTGCCTCAAGTTCTTTGTCCATGTGTCTCTCCCCCTGCCTCTTCTTCCCTCCAGACCACTCGTCACTCATGCCTCCCACGTTACCTTTCCCCTTTACTCTCTCCACTTTGTCTCAGCTGTTGGTCTTTCCTCCTGTTTCTTTTTCTGTTTCTGTTTCTCTTTCTTGCGCTCAGTTGGTATTAAAGAATTGTTCTGGTACTAGTTGAAAAGTTCTAAACATGACAATTTACATAATGAGATTAAAACATTTTCAAAAATATGCATATCATTTTAAAAGAAGGTGGTCAGACATGATTTTTTAAAGAAAAAAAATAGAGGGCTAGGTGAAAATACTTATTTTGTGATCTAGTTGTGGAAGGCAAAGGAGGCCCTGAGACACAGAAATTTGCCCTGTAAGGGTGTTTGTTGACTATGTGGGCTTGTTTTTATATTTTAATGATAAAAAAGTTGGTGGATAAATGACCAATTTTAGCTAAAATAGAATATTAAACTATGCAAATTGTATGAGGCTTCACTATCATTTAGAAACAAGTGAACAGGGGCACCTGGGTAGCTCAGTCAGTTGAATATCTAACTCTTGGTTTTGGCTTGGGCCGTAATCTCATGGTTTCATGGGTTTGAACCGTGCGTTGGGCTGTATGCTGACAGTGCAGAGCCTGGTTGGGATTCTCTCTTTCTTCCTCTCTCTCCACCTGTCGTCTGCTCACACTATCTCTATCTCTCTCAAAAATAAATAAAGAGAGAGAGAAAGAAAAGAAACAAGTGAACAGAAAAATGACTGCATCATTAAGTGAGTCATCTAGTAGGTATTCAGGTTGTGGCTCCTGCAGGGTGGTTTGGGCCACTTGGAACCCAAGTCGTTGTTGTGCTTATCTTCACCTGTGGGTTCAGTTTGGTTTGGTTTGGACAGAAACCCAAGGGTAATATTTAACCATGACTCTACATTTAGAGTCACCACCTGTATTGTCTTGAGCAAAAGAACCACCAAATTCAGCTGACCTCTCCCACAGCATAGTAAATGAACAGGGACCTGGGTTTCATCCAGTTCTAAAGGCAAAGTCAGTAAGACTCAAACCAGTGCGAAGAATGCCCTCAACAGAGCAGACACTTAACCTAATGGTAAATGATGAGGGGTCATGGTATCGCGTGAACATGCATGCCACAGGGGTTTACATAGCTTCTCCAGGATTGTGAAACTGCTAATGGGAGCTGGTTGTCACCTCACATGCTTCCCTGTCACCAAACAACCGAATGAAACAAGTGCCTATCTTGAACAGCTTTCCCTTTATGTGAATATTTTTATCTCCATCAGAAGTCTGCTATGACTGGCTTCCATCTACAAGGTAACAGCTTTGCAGCATATTCCTGCCTGGAAGGCCCTTCCCCTATGCCTGTCCCCAACAGTTAGCCTTTTAAAAAGGTTTCATATGGGGTGCCTGGGTGGCTCAGTTGGTTAAGCCTCCAACTTCAGCTCAGGTCATGATCTCACAGTTCGTTGGTTCAAGCCCCATGTCGGGCTCTGTGCTGACAGCTCAGAGCCTGGAGCCTGCTTCAGATTATGTGTCTCCCTCTCTCTCTGACCCTCCCCTGCTCATGTTCTGTCTCTCTCTGTCTCAAAAATAAATAAAACATTAAAAAAATGTTTAAAGGCTTCATGTTTCTATAGCTGTATACATTTTTCCAAATTCCACTAGGGAATTCCATGGTATATGTTCATTCAGTAAACATATATTAAATGCCCACTGTATGCCAGGTACTATTTCTTGTGACTAGAGGTGTAGGATTGAACACAACAAACAAGACTGCCTTCATGGACCTTTCATATTGGTAAGGGGTGTTAGATGTCAAATAAAATAAATAAGGGGGTGGTGCCTGGGTGGCTCAGTTAGTTAAGTGTCCAACTCTTGATTTTGGCTCAAGTCAGGATCTCACAGTTTGTGAGTTTGAGCCCCATGTTGGGCTCTGCACTTGGAATTCTCTCTTTCCCTCTCTCTCTGCCCCTCCCCTTCTCTCCCTCTCAAACATTAATAAAAGGATCATGTGGTATGTTGGACAGCAATAAGGTCTATGGAGAAAAATAAAACAAGGAGGGAATATGGAGGATCTGGATGGCATGTTTACAATTATGATTATTGAGAGGTGGGGAGAAATGCATAAGTGGTTAATCAGCAGTGGGGAGTACTGGGGCATCATCATCTATTCCCAGTGACTAGATTAGTGTCTGGCCCACAGTTAGTAGTCTCTAAATATTTGGTGAATGAATGGCAATCTATATTTGCCTGATCCTCTCTCTTCCTTTAGAACATTACCTCAGAAAGGGAGGAGATACTGATTCTCTTCCTCCCATAGTATGTTTTACAGAATTTGACTGACAGGAAACACTGGGTGGTAGCCACATGTCTGACCTAAAGATAAAGATAACCAATAAGGCTGGGTAAGAATGATAAAACAGGCCCAGGGGCTCCTCACACAAATGCTTTTACAAAATTTAATTCCACTCATTTACGTATATGTGTGGAGAGACGCGGAATACTTAGGGGATTTGGATTTCAAAGCCATCACCCAGGTCACTTTCACCTTTTCCCTGGGTTAAACTACCTGGTCAGTAAACCATTACTAGGGGAAGGGGATACCATTAGTAAAATAGTTTAGACCAATGAAAAGAGCCTCACTCCAGAGATCTTTACTCAACTGCCAGCATGGCATATGACTATAATTAAGAGAAATAAATGTAGTCCAGGACTATTAAATTGTAGAGCAGAACACTTCAAGGCAAGTGTGATTTTGCCCACATTGGACCATTCATGGACTTCATTTCATTGATGCCCTGTTGGAGCACAGGGGGGAAAAAAAACTTAGTTCACCTGGAGTTTGCATCATCTTTAGTAAAAGGAAAGAATTGTTTAATATAAGGTTGAAAACTGCTTTTGATAAACAGAACGGATTCATTTATAGGTCTAGTAAATAGTTCCATTGGAGCGGCAAATAATTATAAATGTGCAACTAGAAAATAAAATCCAGAGATTCAGGCCAGTTCTCTCATGGATAGACAGCTCTTCCTTGCTGGTTGGTAATAAGAATCTCTTAGGATTCCTCATGTGCTTAGCCTCATCTTTGTGTAAAATTCTGCAGCATTCCAAATTATCACCAAGAATCCATCTTCCTGAAGATGCGACACCAGGAGCAACGGAGATTGGCTAAACAGGAGATGTTTTGAATGAAATGCATAGTTTAATCACATTCTACTTTCAGAAAACTACTTCATTTAAGTCGGTGCTTGCCTGGGGTAATAATTTATGCTCCACACTTGAGTAATCACCAGGAAGATTGCTCAGAACCCACCCCATCGCAAACATAGCCACCGATATTCATGGCCTAAAGTAAACTTGTGAAAACTTTGGAACTACATAATCTCAGCAAAATTCAGACCTCTGGATTTGTCTGTCTTCCCCCACCATTCTCAGAGACAGTAATTTCATTTTTTATGCTTTGTAGTAGCATTTGAAAGTGAAGTTCGTCTTCTTTTCTCCTAATGAACAAAAATTTAAAGGTAGTACTTGTGAACGTTAAAACTGCTCAATTTTCTAAATTTGTTTTTTCACATGAAACTTGAAATCTACGAAAGGTCAAGAAAGATCATTTCTTTCTCAATTTGAATTTTCTCACAAAATCTCCTCAGTCTTGGCTTTCTCCATATTAGAATTTATCTGAATCCATAAAGCACATTTGGATTTGTGTTTGTTCTCTGTTTTCTCTGCCCCTAGGAGGGTCACATATGGGTATTCAGGCTGTGTACTGAACCTAAGGAGTCATAGTAGATGAGTGCTGGTGGTAGCCTATGTGTCCTGTGTTCTCACCATTTATAAGGAGGGAAGAGTGTTGGGCGGTACGCTGGTATAGGTGGGCGGAATAGAGGCCTCATCTGGGCTCTGGAAAGCAACCCCAGGCAGAGCAACCAGGCCTCACTGTGTGGTTCTCCAAGTCATATAACATATAACAAACAATGTTAACATCTTTTACCTGAGGAAGGAACGTATCTTTCTAATTCTCACAAAGGCATATATAAACTATATATAAACTGACTGCTGCTCTGGTGTAGATGCAAGTCAAGGAGGAAAACAGAAAGGTGAATGGTCGCCCATTATCCTCAAATTCTTGCTTGGAAAACGGTCCCTTCTTCCCAGCATCCTTCAGTTTTCTCTCGGTTTTTCCTCACCTAACCTCACTGGCAAGCAGGCCTCCCTCTCTTACTTACCACTGTGCTACCCTAAGACTTGCAGAAAGTACTTAGTCAGTTGCCACAGAAGCTAATATTGTGTCATCAGACGGGCCCTCCCATCATTTATTTAAGCAGAGATAGTTCTGGGCTAACGGCAGGGAGACTGAAGCTGGTTATGAGGCGAGGCCCTCAATTCCCTAAACCTCCCTGTGCTGCAACGCCCGTTCTATAATACAAAGGGAAAATAATGGTCTTTCACGTTTTCCATTCTGCAACTCAAGGAGTCTTGCTTGACTAGACGTTTTAAGCGGACTAGTCAACTCAGTCAGAGTACATTCTCGCGACCCGCACCCCCGTGTCCCAGTGTGCTTAGGAGCCCGGCAGATTTTCAGCAGACATGGTTCCTACACCGATGGGAATCTGTACACTAGATTCTCACTTCTACAGTATAATTTTTCTTCGCCTAACCTTTAAACTTTCAAGGTATTAGTTACCTCATCAGTCCGGACCAAACTCAGACATTTCACTAAAAGGAATAGAGACAAAAAATATCACTTTCCTGATACTGTTCAGCAATTTTCAAGCTACTTTGGCCTCCTATTGGGAGGCTTCATGCTTGGTTTGTTTATGCTCTCAGATGAATCCTCAGTGTGCTTTGAGGTGTTTATTCCAGTGGTTAAATTTGAAGAGGTGAAGAAAAGTCAAACTCTCCCCAATATTACCTAGGAGGAGTCTAAAATAATTGGTACACATTGAAAAACTTCTTACATCTGAAGAAGGAGGAGAAGGTTCCATTTGTTCATTACAGCAGAGTTTTCTAGAATTCTGGGCCAAAGAAACTAAAGCATAAATTTACCCCCAAATGTAAGGGTGCTGATTTTTTTCTTAGTCTGTATAACGTGTATTATTTTTTAATATAATTGCCCACTTAAATTTTTGTTTCATATTTCTTCATCCCCTTAACCAGGTCTCAGAAATAATAGTTAAAATTAGTGGATCATCTTTCTGAAATTATACATTTTAATTATGATTATTTGATAAGCATTTCAGACATACTCACTCATATATCACATAAAATCAGAAATAAGTATGTATATCAATAGCAGTTTAATCCCAGATGGAGGCTTTATTTAAACTATCAAGGACTTGATTACAGGAGCTTCGAGATTAGAAATGAGATTTACAAGTGGCTAGAGGGAAATATTTAAATATCTTTGCTAGAGCAAATTATAGTCATTTTTTAAAAGACGTAAAATATGAGTGAACTGAGAATTTCATCTAAGATATCCTATTACTGAATTACACTTTTTTTTTGTCATCACCTCCTTAGCTGTTTAGAAAACAGCTTGACCAGAAGCAAAGAACACCTATTTTGCATTTTACAGCTAACAAAGTAAGCCTTTTGTGGAAAACCTGAGTGCTAAATAATTTCCTGTTTGAAATTCCACATTAAACTTGGGAGGGGGTGAGGGATTTTTACTAAAACAACCAAAGAAGTTTACTTTCTAGATATCTGTAGCTTCAGAACAAAGCTTCTGAGTTAACCATGGAGTATTGAATAATAATCTCTGATACAGTGGCATTTATCTTTCATATTTAATTATGTCTACATAATCTGTTCCTACTGCCACTCTGATGGCATTTCCCACAAATCAGGCTGTGTCCTCACACTGTCCAGCTCCCTCCTGAGTCACTCAGGGTCTTTGTACTTGTTTTTTCTACTTTGTGGAGCTCCCATTTCTGGAAAGCTGTATATCTGGTACCCTTACTTCGTACAGGTCTCTGTTCAAATGTCCTATCATCACAGGTCTTTCCTAATTACCCCAAAATAAAGGAGTGCCCTGTACTCCCAGAATTTCCCATCACGTTTTTGCTACTTTGTTTTCCATAGCATTTATTGGGAGGTGACTGATTATATAATTATTTGGCTTCTGATGTTTGTTAATTGTCCATATCTCTGTCTCCAACTAGAGCTGAGGCTTACTTATTCTCCCGTATTGTTGTATCTCCCGGGTCTGCAAGTATGTGTATGTTGAGTGAATGGATTTAATTCAAAAGGTATATATTTACTAAGCATGCACTATATATAAGACACTGTTATATGATACAAGAGTTATGAAGCTGAGTTACCTAGGAGTACTGAGTTACCTAGAGTAACAAGAGAAATAGCATAAGAAGGGTCCAATCAAGGTGCCATGTGTATCAGAGAAGAGAGAGCATGGATGTGGTTGAGGTGGCCACTAAAGGAAGAAGGCAGTGCTCCCAGAGGACCCACGACAGCTGTGCAGGAAGACCTTTTGCTGGCTGAGGTAGCAAAAAAGGATGTTTCAGGGCTGAACACATTTGAGCCAACAGAGAAATCAGAATATGTTTGTAGGAAGTAACATTTGAGTGAGGCCTGGCCTGTGTGTGGAGCAGCAGGTTAGAGGGTGGTGAAAAAGAGATGGAGACTTTCTTGTGTAGTACCCCCTGTCAGCTCGGAGAGTGAAAAATTATTATGCACTGATCAGGCAGTGGAGATCTCTGAGGAGAGATGTGATAAGAGCTGGGCTTCCAGAAAATTAACCTGACAGTCATGTTGTGATGGATCAAAGGAGAAACAATAAAGCCCAGTAAAGAGTGGGTTGCTATTTCTGAGAGCATAGAGACTAATAGCCTGAAAAGGAGGAGGTGGAAATAGCCACAAGAACTTGGAAAAGTAAGAGAAGGGAGGGAGTTCAGAAGACAGCCATGGCCTCCAGCTTGCATAGATGGGGTTGTGTTGCTATTATTACTTTCTTGCAAGTATTATCTTTAGGAAAGTAAGAAGGAAGTCCTCATTTGGAGTATGAGATGGTCCATTTATGTAGGGATGGTGAAATGAAGATACCCCAGGCTCTCTGGAAGATGGGGCTATCAAGGCATTTTGAAGTGTGAGACAGGCCCTGTAGAGAGGGTACAACCTAAAGGTGGAGACTAAGATGTCAAGTGAATGGAGGAGACTAGTGAGATAGGGCGGCCAGGGGACTGCCATAGCTAACAAAGAAACAGCAGAGGAACCAAGCAGACTCCACCAGAGAGAAAGGTGTGGAGGCGAAAAAAGATTTCCAGAGAAGTAGACAGGGGTCAAGGAGGGAGCTGAAAAGAAGAAATCTTAACATGAGTAGAGAAGGTATGAATGGCCAGTGCCTCAGTGCTGCCAAGATAGTGAAAAAGGTGAAAATCAAGAAAAATAATCTCAGCATTTAAATTTAATGTTTTTGGTCACCAGTTGCAGAACAGTGGGCATCTAGAATGGTGTGAGTCAACTCAAAGTACAAGCATTTAAGGAGAAAATAGATGAAAGTGAGCAGAAGTATAAAATACAGGTCATTTTTTCATGAAATGTTTAAAGAACAGAGAAAAATAAAATGGCACTAGAACAGAAAAAAAAAATATTTTTTGACTACAGTTGAGAAGCATATATATCACCAGATCCAAAACAATCAGTAGTCTGTTACAAAAAGCCCTTCCATTTTATTTGGCCAATGATCTTTGGAAAGTGGTAGGATGAGCGTTGTATCTGCCTTTGAAAGATGAAAGCCTGGATGGTAAGGAGGGTAAAGAGATAGGCAAGGTCATTCATTCATTCGGCATGCCACATCCAGTGTCTGCTGCAGGCCAGGCATTGTGCAAACCGTGGCAGTTCAGTGACAAATAAGAAACTGTCTCTGCCCTGACTGGGCTTATATTCTAGGAGAACAAAGTAACACGTACTCCTGTGTTTACACACAGGCGCACAACAAAGCAATGTGCTATGTCAGTGCTAGGAAGGTAAGAAGGGGCTGAAATAGGGGCTCACAAGGGAAGACTTCTCTAGATAAGGTCATCTCCTCTGCAAAAATGACATTTATGTAGAGAACTGAAGGGTAAGAAGGCACAGAAAACACCAGGAGAGGGAGTGAATTCTGAGAAAACAGCATAAAAAATACCCTCAAGGTAAGGAGATACGTGAAGATTAGGGAAATTGAAGGGATATGAGTGTGACTGTAGGCTAGTGGACATGCAAGGCAGTGGCCCAAGATCCATTTAGAGAAGGAGGTGGCTCACGAAGGGCCTTACTGAGCCAACGTCTTTGGGTTTTATGTTAAGTACGATGGAGAGCCCTGAAAGTGTTCTACAGTAGGACAGTGGCATCCAGTTTATGTTTTAGGAAGATTGTTCTTTTGTCTTCAATGAGAGCTGGCTAGAGAGAAGAAAGAGGCGAGGGGAGTACAAAGAGAGGGATTAGGAAGCTCTTGTAGGCATCTCCAAGATAGGGAATGGTGAGCTGAAATAGGGCAGGGCAGTGGAGATAGTAAAAAGAGAAATGGTTCCAGATGAACTTGACAAGTAAGATTAATACAAGTTGTTGGATATTTGCCTATTTGGGAGGGTAAGAGAAGAGAGCTGGAGCTGGCTCCTCACCTTGAATTACTGGGCAAATGGTGGTTCCATTCACTATGTGGGGGAGGAAGAGAAGGAGGGCAGCTTTATAGTTACAGAGGTCCAATGAGAATGAAAGTTTATGTTCACACAAAAACCTGTCCAGGGATGTTTATTCACAATTGCTAAAACTTGGAAGCAACCAAGATGACCTTCAGTAGGTGAATGGATAAGTAAGCTGTGGTACGTCCAGACAATAGAATATCATTTAGGACTAAAAAGAAATGACCTTTTGAGCTATAAAAAGACATGGAGGAGTCTTAAATGCATATTATTAAGTGAAAGAAGCCAATCTGAGGGCTACGCTGTGCTGTATGATTCCAACTATCTGACATTATAGAAAAAAAACGAAACTTCAGAGACAATAAAAAGATGAGCGGTGCCAGTGGTTGAAATGGTGGAACATGGAAGATTTTTAGGGCAGTGGAAATGATCCACATGAGAGTATAATGAGAGATACATGCCATTCTACATTTGTCGAAACCTATGCAACATACAACACTGGGAATGAGGCCTGAGGTAAGCGGTGGGTTTGGGGTGATTCTGATGCCAGTTTATCAGTTATAACAAATACATCACTCTGGTGAGGGATATTGATGACAGGAGAAGCTACACACATATGGGGATAGAGGGCATATGGGAAATGTCCATCCTTCCTCTCCATTTTTGGAGAACCTAAAATTGCTCTAAAAATAAAGTCTATTTTAGGGGTGCCTGTGTGGCTCAGTTGGGAAAGCGGCCAACTTCAGCTCAGGACATCATCTCACAGTTGGTGAGTTTGAGTGTCACATCGGGCCCTGTGCTGACAGCTCAGAGCCTGGAGCCTGCTTTGGATTCTGTGTCTCCCTTTCTCTCTGCCCCTTCCCAGCTTGCATTCTGTCTCTGTCTACCTCAAAAATAAATAAATATTTAAAAAAATAAATAAATAAATATAAAGTCTATCTTTTAAAAAGGCCTTTTGGAATATGTTAAGTCTGAGAGGACTTAAAACATCTAAATGTAGATGTCAGAAAGGCAGTGAGATATTTGAGTCTGGAGATTAGAGGAACATTGTGGTCTGGAGAGATACATTTAAGAGAGGCTAATGTCAAGAGGAGAGTCAAAACCATGGAAATGGATGGAAATACTCAAGAGAGATGAGTGGAGGCATAGGACTGGGTCATGGTGTACTCCAATATTAGAGGCCATGGAAGGAAGAGTTTGGGTGAGACCTGAGCAGGAATTATGTTAGGAGAAAATCCAGCACAAGGGTGATGATATGGATCTTTTTTTAAAACCTTTTTTAAATGTTTATTTTGTTTATTTTTTGTTTATTTTTGAGAAAGAGAGAGGGAGAGCAGGGTGGGGCAGAGAGAGGGAGACACAGAATCTGAAGTAGACTCCAGGCTCTGAGCTGTCAGCACAGACCACGACGCAGTGTTCAATCCCACAAACCGTGGAATCATGACCTGCGCTGACGTCAGACACTTAACCAACTGAGCCACTCAAGGCGCCCCGAAATAATGTGGATCTCTTATTCCCAGTTCAGAGTTCCTTGCTCTAAATCCCATCCATCATTTGCTTCATTACACAAGTACACCAAAGAAATAAATTATGTGAAAGTAAATTATCTTAAACTTTGCTCATGCCTGCCAACACTCACTTGAGCTTTTAGATTAGCAGTGCCCATTGTGCGATGTGGAACACGTTATTGGACCACAGCCACTGGAAAACCTCAGTGGAGTGACCAGTACCCAGATTGTCATTCTTTTTCTCTCTGTGTCTCTGGTCACACCCTCTCGTCCCCCACCACATCACACACAGTCTGAAAGTCTCCATTTCCAAGCACATTGTAGACCTGACATGAAGATGCTACACTGGTGCCTCCAGATTAGCCTCAGAGGGAGGCTGTTCGGTTCCTAGCAAATTCCTCAAAATCTGGCTTTAGGGACCAAGGCAACTCAAAACAAACACATACATCAGGTAAGGGATATTGACTTGTCAGATACATAAAAAAATATACATGACATTTTCTTGAATGGGATCATCGCATTCCTAGAATTGCCTCAGGACTTTATGGGATTTTACTAAACAGGGCTGTTAGTCGTATAGATGGGAATATTTGTTCGCCTTTTTGCCTGTAAATTGGATGTCACTCTGGGCTAGAAAGCCAAGTGGAGAGTTTCCCTGCTCTCTCTCTCTCTGGCATAGTTGTAGGTGTGCCTGGAGCTGGCAGAACTGGAGGAATGTGTTCGGTTTCAGTTTACGTTCTCACCCATTGGTACTATATGTGTTGAAGAAGTGCTTTCCATATTGACACTCTGTATGAAAGTGTAAAACACCAACATGTGCAGTAAGTGTGAATATGGGCAGTGATTTTGCTTATTCTTTTAAATGATGCTCATACTACAAAGCAGACATGCTAAAAATTGCACCCATTCTGCCTGATTGCTACAGTAGTAAGCCCTTAATCTGCTTTGAAGATGACACTTAAACTGCTAAATGGGCCTTTCAATAGCCTTGTGATATTTAGTGTTAAAGAGAGTTTTTGTATAATTGTCATGTAACAGTATATTATTTTCAGGTGTACAAAATAATGATTCGATACTTGTATACACTGCAAAATGATCACAGTAAGCCTATTTACCATCACCATACACAGTTACAGGTTTTTTTTTCTCATGATGAGAAACTTTCAGGATTTGTTCTCTTGGCAACTTTCTAGTATGTACTACAATATTATTGACTGAAGTCTCCATGCTGTTTATTATATCCCCATGAGTTATTTATGTTATAATTGAAAGTTTGTACCTCTTGGCCCCCTTCACATATTTCTCTCAACCCCTCACTCCATTTACTTTAGTAATCACCACTCTGTTCTCTGTATTTATAAGTTTTGTTTGGTGTTATCTGTTCATTTGTTTTGTTTCTTAGATTCCACATGTAAGTGAAATTGTAAGGCATTTGTCTTTCTGTCTGATATATTTCACTTAGCATAATGTTCTTAAGCTGGTCCATCCATGTTGTCATAAATGGTAAGATTTTCTTTGTTTTTATATCTGAGTAGTATTCTCGTGTGTGTGTGTGTGTGTGTGTGTGTGTGTGTGTGTTTCACATCTTTTTTATCCATTCATCCATTAGGTGGTTTCCATATCTTGGCTATTGTAAATGATGCTGCAATGAACATGGGGTGCATATATTTTTTCAAATTAGTGTTTTCATTTTCTTTGGGTAAATACCTATTAGTGGAGTTGCCAGATCATATGGTAGCTCTATTTTTAATTTTTTGAGGAGTCTCCGTACTGTTTTCCACAGTGCCTATACCAATTTGCATTCCCACCAACAATGCACAAGGATTCTCTTTTCTCTACGTCCTCGCCAACACTTGTAATTTCTTGTCTCACCGATAATAGTCATTCTAACAGATACTGAGATGATATCTCATTATGATTTTGATTTGCATTCCTCTGAATTAGTGATGTTAAACATCTCTCAGTGTGACTGCTGGCCATCTGTCTGTCCTCTTTGAAAAATGTCTGCTCAACAATCAGCCCATTTTTAATCAGGTTTTTGGGGGTTTTTTTATTGTTTTGCTATTGAGTTGGAAAAGTTCTTTACATGTTTTGGATATTAATATGTCATATATGTGATTTGCAAATATTTTCTCCCATTTAGTAGACTGTCTTTTCATTTTATTGATGCTTTGCTTTGTGTGAAGAAGCTTTTTAGTTTAATGCAGTCCTATTTGTCTGTTTTTGGTTTTGTTGTCTTTGCTTTTGGAGTTAGATCTAAAAAATCATTGCCAACACTGATATCAAGGAGCTTATCACCTATATTTTCTTCGTAGACTTTTACAGTTTGAGGTCTTACATTCAATTTTCAAATCCATTTTGAGTTAATTTTTGTGTATTTGAAACATAGTAGTCTAGTTTTATTCTTTAGCATGTGCCTGGTCAGCCTTCCCAGCACCATTTACTGAACAGACTTTCTGCTTCCTTTGTCCTAATTTAATTGGCAATATATGCATATGTTTATGCCTGGAATCTCTTCTTTTCCAATGGCTTTTGTGTCTGTGTTTATGTCGATACCATACAGTTTTGATTACTGTAGCTTTGTAATATAGTTTGAAATCAGAGAGTGTGATGCCTCTGCTTTGTTTTTACTTTCTCAAGATTGCTTTGACCATTTTGGGTCTTTTGTGATTCCATACAAATTTTAAAATTGCTTGTTTTACTTCTATGAAAAATGTTATTGAGATTTTGATAGGGATAGGACAGAGTAGTAGGTTTTATGTATCACAGATAGGTTAGTAGATAGTTCATTTTTAGTGTATGGAAATGCAACATATTTTTGTAGATTGATTTTGTACCCTGCAACTTCTCTGAATTTATTTAATAGGTGTAACAGTTTTGGGATGAAATCTTTCGAGTTTTTTATGTATATAGAATCATGTCATCTGCAAATAGTGACATTTTTACCTCTTTCTTTCCAATTTGGATACCTCTACATTTGTACTTACTGTTGTCATGTTTTATATCTTTATATCTTGTGTGTCCCTTAAGTAATTATTGTAGTCATATATTTACTATTTTTATTTGTTAATTCTTCTATTAGCCTTTATAAGTGATTGATCCACTACCTTTACGTATATTTACCTTTACAGATGAGATTTATACCTGTGTATCTTTTCTTTGTATTAGCTAATACCCTTCTTATTCAACTTAAAGTTTAATATATCTTACAAGGCCAGTTTAGTGGTTATGCTTTAACTTTTGTTTGTCTGGAAAATGCGTTATTTCTCTTTGAATTTGGAATTATAAACCTTTCCAGGTAGAATATTCTTAGCTGGATGTTTTTCACTTTCAGTACTTTGGATATATCATGCCATCTCCTTCTGGCCTACAAAGTTTCTACTGCAAAATCTGTGTAAAGTCTTATGGGAGCTTACTTGTACATAAATTATTGTTCTCTTGCTTTTATGATTCTTTCACTTTTGGTGTTTTCATTGTAATGTGTCTTGGTGTGGATTTCTTTGAGTTTATCTTATTTGAGTCTCTATGAGTTTCTTGAGTCTATATATTTGTTTCCTTCTTCAGATTAGGGAAGTTTTTGGCCATTATTTCCTCAAATAAGTTTTCTGCCACCACCCCTCCACCCCCCCTCCCCCACCGTCTCTCTCTCAGACCCTTTTAATGTGAATGTTATTCTGTTTGATGTTGTCTCACTAGTCCCTTAAGCTATCTTCATTTTCTCCTCTTGTTTTTTCTTTTTAATTCTTGTGTTCTGTTTAGATGAGTTCACTGCCCTGTCTTCAAGCTCAGTAAGCTTCATTTGGTCTGATACAGAGCTCCTGTATGTATGCTTTAGTTTAGTCATTGTATTCTTTAGCTCTTAGACTTCTTTTTGGTATTTTTAAAAGCATGTTTTGTCTCTTGGCTGAAATTCTATGATCATCCATTCTTCTCCTAAGTTCAGTGAGCAATATTATGGTCATCACTTTAAACTCTTTATCAGGTACATTACTTGTGTCTGTTTTATTAAGATGTTTTTTCCTGAGGTTTTATCTTGCTCTTTCTTTTGGAACATATTCTTCTGTTGCCTCACTTTACTTGACTCTTTGTGTTTATTGTATTAGATGAGTCAGCTACCTCTCCCCATCTTTACAGAGTGATGTTGTGTTGGAGATGAACTTTGTCATTCAACCTTGCCCTAGCTCTTGATTGTCTCTCAAACATTTGTGATGGTCTGAACAACCTGATTTATTCTTTATAGGTGCCAGTGTTGAGAACGTGCCAAGACCTATCAGTATTTGAAAGGAAAGGACTTCAATCAGCACCTAATTTCAGGCTGACTGGAAGTCAGACCTTCAGGTCACAGCTTTTAAAGTATTCCAATATATACAGTCCTATGGGACCACAGTTGTAAAACGTGTTTGCCTCAGACTAGGAGATCTGGATGTCTTTCTTGGGTGACATTTGCAAAAATCCAGGGCTCCAGATATGTGTATAGGCTCCTTTCTGGAATGTACTCGTGAGCTATTGTGAGGCCTAGGGAGAACACAAAGAAGGTATCCCCCAGCCCCTGTTCCTTGAGATTATCTCTGAAGTCTCTAGAAGTGTAGCAGACCTGAAGCCTATCTCCTCAGACTGAACTCCAGGACAAGTAAATAGGCGTTTTCCTGGGAGACTCAGAATGTGTCTCAGTCTGTTGTCTGTACAGTGCCCTGGGGGTGATAGCCTACCAATAACTGTCTCTGTGATTGGTACGGTTTCATGGGACTTTAGAATCCAAGGCCCTCAAACTACCCAAATCAGGTAATAAAAGGAGAGTTGCCTTTTGTTGTCTGCCTGCACCCACTGGCTTTAGCAAGGCACCTGGAGAGTGCAGGAGTAGTGTGTGTACATTGGCTTTAACGGGGCAATGGGAGAGCACAAGAACCACATATCCCCACTGGCTTTAGCAGAGCAGCAAGAGAACAGAGGGACAAGGCCACATTTGCCAGTTTTAGCAAGGCAGCAGGAGACTGCAGGAACTGTGTATGCCTGCCAGTGCTAAGAAGGTAAAGAGAGAGTAGAAAAATGGTGCCCACTAACGTCTTCATCCCAGAGAGTCCCAACAGGTCCCCACCCCTCTGGGAGAGCCTTTAAGATTAGCCAGTGGTTCTGCTTCACAGGTAGTCTAGGCACTTTTCAAACTGCTACTTTGGTCATGAGTCCTGAAGTGGATGAATCTGCACACAAACCCTTTAAGAGCAGTATCTCATTTCCCTAGAGCCCTTTGAGACCCCCAGGATGTAAGCCCCATTGTTTTTCAAAGCATATGTTTTGAGGGCTCTCTTTCTGGTTCAGGTTCCAAGTGTTGGGGTACCTGCTATGGGGTACAAACCGCTCACTCCTCAGGAAGAAGCTCCTGCTTTGCGAGATCCCTGCTGGTTGTGGGTCATTGCACCTGGATTGGGCTTCGGGCAAGACCAATCTCTGCCTCTCCTACCCGTCTCAGTGTGGCCCTTTTCTCCTTTGTTGTGGAAAAGCTGTTCAGCTAGTTTTCAGGGCTTTTTCAGAAGGAGTGTTGCATATTTAGCTGTAGATTCAGTGTACATGGGAGGGAGTGAATTCAGGATCTTTCTAGGCTATCTTCTTGGGCACTCCCCACCAGAGCATTATGTTGTGTTTCTCTTTCATAGGTTTTTGACGTACATTTAAAAAGTGGTCTAGGATTGAATTTAATTTATTTGATTTTTAGTGAAACTAAGCTTAAAATTGACAGACCGAATACACATAGCCTACATGCAATTTCCACTCTTTTGGAACCAATGTTTTATAGAATTTTTTTGTCTCCATGACCTCAGACTTGGATACTAACACACAACAAGCAGTACCTATAGTACTAACTACAGGCATATGCCTGTATCAGAAGGAATTTTGATAGAATCCCGTAGCTAAGATTGATCTCATTGAAAGCAAAGGTTATGTCAATATAGAAAGTGTTACATATTTTATTTAAAAAAAAAAAACAGGAAAACTGTTTAGTAAAACCATACATTCCAATAACGGAGAAAGAAAATGCATCAGCAAAAGCCTTGCTAATAAAATATAACTTCTACTCCTTCACTTTAAAAGAATGCCCACTTCTATTTTAATACTTAACAAATAACGGTTCGTGATTACTCACGTTGGTTGTGCTTAAATAAAACCTTTTATAACTCCTTATTAATTTTTTCTTTTCGTTGAAACACAATATTTTGTGCTACATTTTGGCAGATATGAATGCTGCTGTTTCAAGTGCAAGAAGAGTAACCTCCAGAACATATTATAAATTGGCTAGCCTCGGAATAGGGGAGATGATTAGATTGTCGAGTTTCCTGCTGAGCGGTACATGCTTGTTTTGTAATACTGTTTTATGAGTCAGAGATTCAAACAGAACATGTAGGTCCAATTCAATACCTCAGCATTGTTGATCTGCTTTTTATTGATTTTTCATCTGCTCAGATCTCAAGTTCTTGGTAGGTTTCAGGAATGTTGTAGCCAGAGGTTGTGGCAGGGGAGGGGGGGGGGTTGTTTTAATTAGAAATGCATTGTTCTCACTGGAAAATCCTGAGGCTCTTTGGTTGCTTCTGGGTTTGGTTTTACCATATTCACAAAGTAGGATCCTTTCCATTATAGTAAAAAAGTTCTCTTTGTGTGGGCAAAGTCAGAGTAATAAGGGCTTATAGATTTTGTGTCTGAGCATCACTGAAGACAGTGACTTACCCTGTATACATTTGTTTCTTGGACAGGTAAACAATCTCATATTAAATATGGAGACAGGTTTCCTATAAATTTTGAACCCATTATTTGCCTGATCAATTTTTCATAGCTCTTCTATTTTATATTACTAAATAATTACCTTGGGACACTTGGAGTGAAAATTGCTAAACATTTTTATGCCATTTGGAATTAACGTCTAAAACCCAGTTATATTTCCTTTTTTCCTTCCTTATCATTGCCTCTGTTAATTTTTCTTCAGGATCCATTGAACAGTGTACAGTGACATTGTAAGTGGGTTGTACTTCCTCACATCAGTGCCTTGTTAATGCCGTTCATTAATCTAGAACCTTGAGCTTGTTCAGAGATGGTTAGATATTCCATATTTCCATGGGGTTTTGGGGAAGGGTGACAGCTTACTTACAGCTTCTGCAACCAGACCTCATTGGTTGTCATGTCATTTTTAATACTGATAAAATGGAAGGGCATGCACATGAACTTGGAGCCTTTGAAGGCAGAAAGAGAGGCATAGTGGCACACCCGCAACACACAGTCATTCCATCATCCTGCACCGTGCTGGAACAAATCAGGTCTTTCTGTATTTGTTTACCTCCCTGTTTGCTTTCTGCACCTGGCAGAGAATGAATTCATGTTCAGGAGCAAGTTCCCCTCCTAGAGAGCCTCAGATGCAGCTGCCAGTAGCAGCACCAAGCCTGGCAACCCTGACGTATATTTATTCTGGGAGACCAGTCCTAGTTGACCCAAAGGGCTGACCCCTAGTCTACAGAGTCTGCAGTTCTTTTCTGTAACAGCAGCAACATCTCCTTGTCTGCTCTACTCTTCTGTCTTTTAACCTCAGCACAGATTCCTCATCCCTACCATGAGTTCAAGTATAAGACTCAAGCAACTTCAGGGGTGATGTTTTCTGGGACATGGTAAAAAGTTAATGGGAAAACTCCTCCAAAATTCAAATGAAGATTACTACAAAGAGAAAAGCCAGTTCTTTGCTACTTCTAAGGTCAGTCCTCTTGCTGTGTTTACTTTAAGAGATAAACATGTAAAGATGTTTACTGAGGACTACAGGGATAAGACTGATTCAGCATCAGGGGTTAAGAGTACAGCCAAGGTGTCTGGATCCAAGACTAGGCCATGCAAGTCCTCCATGGAGCAAGATGATGCCATGCCTCTAGACAGTGTAGTCCATGGAATTTTCTGGATCAAGGAACCTTTCTACTTTGTACGGTCCCATATGCACTAGCCGTGGGTGGCTGTTCAACACTAGGAATGTAGCTCATGCAACTGAGGGAAGCCATTTTACATTTTATTTCATTTTATTTTTTTTTTTTAATTTTTTCAATGTTTTTTATTTATTTCTAGGAGAGAGAGAGAGAGACAGCGTGAGCAGGGGAGGGTCAGAGAGAGAGGGAGTCACAGACTGAAACAGGCTCCAGGCTCCGAGCTGGCAGTCAGCACAGAGCCCGACGCGGGGCTCGAACCCACGAACCGCGAGATCATGACCTAAGCGAAAGTCGGACGCTTAACCGACTAAGCCACCCAGGCGCCCCCATTTTATTTCATTTTAATTGATTTAAGTAGCCAAACATGGTGACTGGCTACCATAGTAGTTCAGGTCCAACATCATATGTGCAAAATGTGCTAAACTTCCTTAAATAAGTATATAAGTATCTGAGTCATTCTGATTCACCTTCAGAGGACAAACATGATAAACATATTTTTATTAATAAGAATAATACTTTATTCTTCACTATAGTACTTTATTCTCTTTAAGCCCATAAGCATTGCTTGTGGAAGTAAATGGCTAAGCCTATTAATCTATCAGAAAAAAGCATTGCCAGTATTTACATATTACTAAGTCTGCCTGAACGTGTGTGCATGCGTGTGTGTGTGTGTATCTCTGCAGAGATATGCATATATCCAAATGTAGGGTTTGTGTAAATCAGACATCCAAGTTGTTGACCAAAATTCTCATCACCTGGCTTTATTGAAATGTGATAAGCCATGAGTTGTATGTTGCTAAAACAGACTGGAAATAGATCAGCTGGGCTGAAATTTGAGTTTTTCTTGGGGCTATGTCAAGAAAGTCCTATAATCAAAGTGCTATGCAAACATTCAGAGATGTTCACAGGCAGGGTGATAATCATACTCACTTAGGGATCTATGCTGCCTTCAATACAGATGTGTAACCCCATTAACATTAATAGGACTTACGTTCACGTATTGATGGAGAGTAAATCCCTAATTAGTAGTGAGAACTGTTATCACCCCCACTGTGATAATACCTCTGAAACATTTTAATGTCACTGCGATAATAGGTGCATCTTTAATTTTTTTTAAACAATTCGAGAGTTGGCATACAATCAACCATGAGATTTATATACCTGTAACTCTCACAGGTAAATTTTTTGATTTACTAATAGAGTCTGGCCCTGATTCTGGTATGAGCAGGTAGAGGAAGCATTTCTTCTTTATATTAACTTAGGAGGATGTGAATGTTTCTGTCATGCAAAGAGAGGAAGTGTGCATTCTTTTTCCTTCCTGGGATGGTAATTATTCTACAAAGATTCGCGGAAGATTCCAGCAAAGGGCTACTATCTGAAGCAGTGGCCTTTCATCCCTTTTAGAATGTAATATGTAAATAGGATATTCATTGGACATGGTTTGGCTCCTCTTGGTAATGGAAGGGACAGGGATTGAAGCAGGGAGCTTCCTGTCCACAGCAACGTGTTATTGATGAGCTGGCATTTGCCCTGTGGCCCTCCCAGAGGATTGCTTACATCTATTACTCACACACATCGATTGGTTAATTTGATAATTCTATCACCAATCGGCTGGTGTCTGACCTTTCACCAAGGCAATGATGGCAGGCTCTTCATTTTTACATTGCGGACCAGTTAGATTGACCTTTTTGAGGAGAATGTCAAGGTATCCCTTGATCTTAACCTGTCACTGAATTTGTTAGAACCACCCTGTCCCTTAACCCTGATTTATGGTATTTCAGGTCTCAGGATATATTTTGTGTTTGTTTTCAAAATTCTTCCTAAGATACGCTGATGTGAGGGAGGAGGCTTTACAATTAAAGTTCCGTTTCTGCCACATGAGTTTTGTGCTCAGAAACCAGCAGTGGCTGTTTGGGGTTGTTTTGTTTTGTTTCGTTTTGTTTGTTTTGTTTTGTTTTCATTAGACATGTCAGTTTGCACTTCCCAGGATACTTCTCATCATCATTTTGGTGGCAAATTGAAATGCAAGGCTGATTTTTGCGGTGTTTCCTGAACTTGATCTCTCCGGTCCCCTCACAAATTGATGACGCTGGTAAAACCTCTTTGAATGCCTTTCTCAAATCAGCAGAAGATATTGTGGTCGAGTTCTGTTTGCGCTCAGAGTTTTCATCCTTCTTTTTTTTTTTTATTTCATGTTCCTAATTTATACTCTTGCCAGAGGGGAGAAATTGTCTTGTCTATGAGCTGCTCCTTGGGGAGCAGTACATGGGCATCGCTCTGTGACTCTGAAACCGTAGATTTGCTCTCCAACTCATCTGGAGGCAGAATGAAAGGGAACTTTCTCCCCGATCCTTCTGTGTGTATTTGTACACCCACATGTTGTGTACATGCAGACACATGTATGCTTATTCAGGCATGCTCCGTGTTACCTCAGCCTGCTGTGAGAGACAGCGGAGAGATAGTATATAATTAAGGCTCTGTCATTATCTAGCTGAAAATAGAGGGAGGGGCTAGCCCCTTGGCTTCCCTGTGACTAAAAACCAGCCAAACCAATTTCACTAAAATTTAGTAAAATGAAAACTGTGCTCCCAGGATGAGAAGTTGCATGCCAAATTTCAGCCTGAAGCGAATTTAAATAGCTGAGTTATAAACCTTTCATAAAGGATGTTTTGTCACTCACTAAAGATAAAAAGGCTCCTTTTTTGAAAAGGAAATTATCTAGGCACATAGTCTTTAGCGGGGATTGTTGCCATTTATTTAAAGAAAACACAATTTTAAATGACTGGGTTTTTGAGGACTGAAAGCAGCAACTGTGTCTGAGCAGTAATTATGTTTCATAATTTTGTTTAGCAAGTATTACATATTATATGAATAGCATCATCGTAAAAATGATTAGCATTCATACTATGCAAAATTCTGCATATTAAGAGCTCCACAGTAGTGTCCTACATACAATACATTGTAATGGCTCCAAATTATATTGTGTCAGTCAGAGCACTCTGTTCCTGTGGCCCGCCCTGGGGGCCTGCTCAGTGCCAGAGCTGAGATCAGGCCTCCACTTCACACCAAGCACCAGGGGGACAGCCTCTTCCAAAACGGCCTTAGAGAAACCCCTCAAGCTGAAGTAACCATTCAATCTGTGGTGTGGAAGTTTCTATGTATTCTGCAAGGCTAGAAAAATACCCGGTAGTGCTGCTAAGTCTGATTGTCGACGTGCGTGTGCCGTTGGGGTATGAAACCAAAACGTAGTCCAGGCATTCTGCAAATGACCTGCTGGGGATGAGAGAGCCTGTTGGCTGTGAAGTTTCTTCCTCACATCTCATATTTGGAGCTTCAGTATCTCAAAACATTTTCCCAGCTTGAATATCCGGCTGTGAAGCGAGGCCAGTGTCGTTTCATCTGGGGAGACCCACAGAAGCTGGGGACCGGACTAGGGTCAGACCCGTACGTACCGGGACCCATCTCTCTGGTCTGAGCGATGCACAGTTTTTTCAAGGGCCACAAACAGGTGTAAGCAATGAAAGCTATTTTTATTGCTACTACTGTTGTTTAAAAACATGATTAATTCATTCTGTTTTCATAATTTGTTTTTCAAGTGAGCAACATTCCGTGTAAAATCAAAAATTAATATTGTGTGGGGGCGGGGATATAAGTGACCATCTACGTAGTAAAACTTACCTAAAAATTTAACTTCCCCAGAAATATTACTGAGAAAAGTACTGTGTCCAATCTTCATTTTTTTCCAGAATCAAACCTAATAGACTTTAAATACTTTCACTTTGACTGTATAAATGGGGCCCCAGGGAAAATAGAAAACAAAATTTGAAAGTTGCTGGCACACACACACACACAAGGAAGAAAGGAAGGAAGGAAGGAAGGAAGGAAGGAAGGAAGGAAGGAAGGAAGGGAGGGAGGAGGGAGGGAGGAAGGAGGGAAAGAAAGAAAGAAGGAAAGAAAAGAAAGCTGTTAGTGCACTTTCTTTGGCAAATGTCTTCCAAATCCTAGAGGGTGAATTTCAAGTTTTAACCATTCTTAAAAACAAAGAAGGAGAGGGTATAGCAAATCTAAACTCCACTTCTCCCACAGTGCTTAAAAGTGTAGCTTCATTATACCACCCCAACCAACTGGAGAAAGAGCATAATTGTCTGAGATCATGTGAAAGAGATCACACCTTAAAGTCCGGTAAATCCTTAGTAACCCTGCACCTAGCCTGGCACATGCAGCTATGTCAGCATGTTTTTGATCTGTGTGCATCTTGCTTAGCTTTAAATCTGGCATTGACTCCTGGGGCAGGAGTTTTAACCAGTTGGAATGGAGACCTTTTAATCTGTTATTGATAATGCATATCCATCCAATATTAATAACAATATTTGCAGGCTAACCAGTGTTCCACACGCTCAAACATGCTGATTCCCTCTGCTGTCTGAATGTTTTCTCATTTCTTTTCATTGCCCACTTCTTATAACAGTTTATCTCTGGCAGCCTTCTCACATGGAGGCATAAAAAGAATGCCTTTTTTGTGTTTCTTTTTCTCCTCTGCCCATCCCCAGTGTCTGTTTGGCTGGTCTTGTGGAGTCTAAATAGAAGAAAATAAAGGAATCAAGGGTTCATTGCATTTCTCTTACATCCTCCCCATCGTTACTCCCCTCCCTCGCTGATTTCTTAGGAAACTGTTTCTTCAGGGTCATAGTGCTACATACAAGACAAAAACACAAAGGTCACATGGCTGCATGATTATTCTGCACAGAAAGAGACTCTGAGGAAGGAGCCTAACAATTTGGTGCCCAGCAGTCACACAGCCAATCAAATCCAGAGTCTGAGTTGGAATATTTTTTTCTTTAGGAAATTCAGTACCACATTAGAGAGGTTTATTTTAAATCTAGGAAGCGGGTGGAAGAAAAGGCTTTTAAGAATCCCAAGTAGTAGCAGTTTCAATTTGAAGCTCAAGTATCTCTGCGAATTTGGTAGAAACTCTGTTTATTCCCCCCTCTGGTGTCTTTAAAAGTAGGTTTCTGTGCTCTGCAGAGGATGCGGGCGTGAGGCTAGACCCTTACCCTGGTTTCCCACATCTGATCGGTGCAGCCTGGCCATTCAGAGGCTGGCACACAGGGACCACATGCAGTGTCTGTCTCGCATGAAGATGACCCAAATGATTGGGGCTAGTGGAAGGTAGTGGTCTTTGGGGGACTTTTTCTGAAATCAAGATGTTGTTTTTATTTCTATCAAGAGAAGAGTTACCAAGAGAAGAATATGGCCTGCTTCATAGAAACACTCTGCTAACTTCTTTGGATAGAATTCTGGTCTGTCCTCTTTTTCACTCAGCTTTTTGTTCAACTCTGACTTTTTGAGATAAATCCATGTGGGACACGGTAATCACATGCAGACTTTGGGGGTTGTTGTTTTGTTTGACTAAAAGATGATCTCTAAGCACAGTTAAATGGTAGTCTAAACGAGACTGAATGTAATCCTTGAAAAGAAAAAACTAGCAGTCCAGTGTGAGAGTGGGGGTATCATGGGCCACTTGGCCCAAAGAATACAAATATGCACATGAAAAAGTCTTGAATTATTCCATAGGATTGGAACATGCTTCCCTACTTATAGGAGCAACTTTTTAAAATTAGTATTTTAGGTGATCGGTTTTTTTAATGTTAATGTTCAAAATGCTTTCTCTTTGATTAACTCAAGAGAAATAACCTTTTTGATTCTAATATTTAATGTTAGCTACTAGAAGACATGACAATATATAATTTCATATCTCCTTAAAAGTATTCTTACAGAACTGATGTAAATTAAAGGATGTGTGGTAAACATACCCTTCTGTCTATCCTTTGTGTTAGAGAGTGATTTTTTTTTTAAATATTTTTATTTATTTCTAGGAGAGAGAGAGACAGCATGAGCAGGGGAGGGTCAGAGAGAGAGGGAGTCACAGACTGAAACAGGCTCCAGGCTCTGAGCTGGCAGTCAGCACAGAGCCCGACGCGGGGCTCGAACCCACGAACCGCGAGATCATGACCTAAGCGAAAGTCGGACGCTTAACCGACTAAGCCACCCAGGCGCCCCAAGAGTGATTTGATGAAGATTTTCTTTACATGGAAAAACGAAAAGTAAAATAAGGGAATCTGAAGATGAAAGTTCCGAGTAAAAGGAACAATATCCCCCTTAATAGTGCAGTGTGAAAGCTCAGCTCAGGAGTGTCTATTTCGCATAATATGTAAATAACTAGATGTATTGTCAGTGAGAGGCAATAGTACTAAAGGTGAATTTGAAATCCAAGGCCCTTTAAAAGTTTAACTTTTTCTAGGGGCACCTGGGTGGCTAAGTTGCTTAAGCATCTGACTTCAGCTCAGGTCATGATCTCACAGTTTGGGAGTTCAAGCTCCATGTCAGGCTCAGTGATGACAGCTCAGAGCCTGGAGCCTGCTTCCAATTTTATGTCTTTTTCTCTCTCTTTCTCTCTCTCTCTCACTCTCTGTCCCTCCCCAACTCGCTCTCTCTCTCAAAAATAAATAAACATTAAAAGATTTTCTTAAAAGTTAGCTTTTTCTTAAAATATAATGTCTTACTAAACATTGACAACCCTCCTTTTCTTTTTTAAGTTGATTTATTTATTTTGAGAGAAAGGGCTGAGGAGAGAGAGAATCTCAAGCAGGCTCTGCAGAGCCAGATACAGGGCTTGAACTTGGGAACCAACTTAGGAACCGTGAGATCATGACCTGAGCCAAAACCAAGAGTCAGACACTTGACCAGCTGAGCTGCCCAGGTGCCCCAGCACAACAAATGAACGCATGGCCACCTCTCTGTCAAGTTCTCTCCTTTTTCCTCTCATTTAGTTTTTTGAACATAATCTTTCAGATCTCTATTTCTTGTTTCATGTTGGTCTCCTTCCTGCAATCAGTGTTTCTATAGTCTTGGAAAATGTCTCCTAGGTCCAGATTTCAGGTTCATGACTAAGCTGTTCACAGTCCTGAGCCTTTTCTGACCCAAAGAAGAGGGTGTAGCCCACAGCAGCTCACCGAGGAAAGGCATGCTTTTTTTCTCTTGTTGTTGTTGGGTTTTTTTAATGATTATTTATTTTGAGAGAGACAGACAGACAGTAACGACCGGGGAAGGGCAAGAGAGAGAGACAGAATCTGAAGCAGGCTCCAGATTCTGGGCTGTCAGCACAGAGCCGAACGCGGGGCTCAGACTCACAAACCGTGAGATTATAATCTAAGCTGAAATTGGGTACTTAACCAACTGAGTCACCAAGGCTCCCCAGACATACTCTCTTAAGACCTTATTTAAGGGGTCTAGGTGTTGATTTCTGATTTCTGTGTTGGACTTTGAAGTGGTTGGTGTCATACTGTCCAGAATTTGCATATCACAAAACAGGGAGATAACTGCCTTGGGAACTTTCTCTGGAGCACATTTATATATTAAATAATAAGTGAATCATTATTCAGGCAAAGGACCAAGTAAGTAAACCCTCTAATGAGCAGCAGTATCATTATTTCAACTAATTCATCCAATTGCTCCCCATCCCAAAATTAATTTCAAGTCATGAGGGTAATATAAGAAAATAAAATACTATTTATAGGTCCCCAAATCTATACTAGCATTAAAGATTATCTTTGGACTTATTGTGGCAGCACAAGCTCAATAGACTAAAAAGCCTGTTGAATAAAAGGCACCTGGCAGATGGGGGTAGTGGGAATAGTGGGGTGACACCCCCCCCCAAAGCACCTCTTGGTGTTTTCCTTTTGCTTTCTTTTTATCTGTGTCTAACTCTAGTTTAAATGCATTGTTTCTTTTCTGTTGTTGCTGCTGGTAGCACTTTGTCTTTCTCCTCTCCTTTTATTCCTTACCTTTTTCAGCAGAAGAGGATCTTTACCTTCTCTGAGATCCCTGGCATTCAAATCTAGCTTTCTAATCTTTGCCTTAATCACTATTAGCTAAAGCTGCATTCCTGCTTCCCCCTGCTCTGTTCTGACCTGACTTTTCCCTGTTTGAGACAACTCAGTTCACTTCTGAAGTCATCGTATTGCATCTTTGGTTTTGTATGTTTTCTTTCTGTGTCCAAAATAAGATGATTGCAAATCAGAAGAACCAGATTCTGTTCTTGTTTTCCGGAGAGCTCCCTAAAAATAGGCTCCTTCTCTATACCTCTTCTTATCCCTGTTAGCAAGTAAGTAGTTTTGTTTTGCTTTCTCAACAATATCTTCTGCAACTCTTCTCTTTACTGGCTGTGCTATCCCCAAGCCTCTGTCCTTAAATGATCATAGTATTATGTGGTAAAACCCTTTTCTCTCCTCCTTTTTCTTTCAGTCCTAGCCTAATAACTTACTGTGAGCTGTCCCTCATGCCCATAAAAGCAGATTGAGCCACCAATTTGGGATCTGATTGAAGTAAGAACACCTCATCCAGGAGTTATGGAAACTTCCAAGGACTTAGAAAGGTCTAAGATACTCCAGACTTAGAGGCACCTGGTGGCTCAGTCAGTTAAATGTCTGACTTTGGCTCAAGTCATGATCTCACAGATCTTGGGTTCAAGCCCTGTGTTGGGCTCTGTGCTGACAGCTCAGAGCCTGGTGCCTTCTTTAGATTCTGTATCTTCTTCTCTCTCTCCCAGCTCATATTTTGTCTCTCAAAAATAAATGTTGAAAAAAATTTTAAGATACTCCAGACTCAGCTACTCACAAGGCCTCCACACTATCTATACTCTCTCTGTTGCCATCTTCTTCATGAGCTATAATTCAAGCAATCACCTTAACAAATAATATGCACTAAGCTCTCGCAGGATTTATTTTTTGTAAGATTTCCAATTATCACATTATAACTAGGAATATACACCAAATGATGGCAGAAAGGAATGCTAATCCAACAACCAAAAAGGAATTGACTCGGCTATATAACAGTGTTAACAACTACAATAACAATTACAGTAATACCTATATTATATTAAGTACTTGATGTAACACTGTAGTAATAGCCCAGTACTGTAAATGGCCTAAGTTTCCATTCCAATTGAACCACTTACTAACTCAGACATAAGATACTTACTCTAATAATGAAAAATAGTAGTGCTCATGCCATAGAACTACTGCAGGGATTGGAGAAAATATACAAAAATCATATTGAGCATGTGGTAGTCGCTCAATAAATGATCAAAAAAGAAATAAAAAGACCTTAATTGGTAAGATAAAATGATAGCTTTGTATTCCATGGCTCCAGCATGTTTAGTCTAACCCATTGAAACAGAACTTCCATAGACCATATTGTTCTGTTTCTTGCTTCTTTGTAAAAAAAAAAAAAAAAAAATGTACATGGCAATAGGAAGAGCCTTACATCCTTGTATCATTGAGACTCACTGAAAATGTGATTCTCCAAAACATACATTGTCCAAAGAACTTTGTGGGAAATACTACTTGACAGATGGGAAAAATTTGCCAGAAAAGATGAAGAGAAAGTTGAAAGAGGGAATTACTCCCAACTGAAATTTTTCTCCTTATCTGCTCTGTTTATCTTTTTTCTTTATTTTTTATTTTCTCTTCTTAGAGAATTTGTGTTGATGTACAAGGAAACATTCATCACGTAATAGGGAAGGTCTGATTGTTCTGTTATAAGCTGGTTGATGGAAAGGATATTTCGGCATTTTTCATGATGTCCCATGCACAACAGTTATTATCTAGATATTGTTATCTAGATATTATTCAAGGGTTGTGAAAATGCATCTCCACCCACAACTATAATTTCTGCTATGCATACCGCCTAATGCCCATGCAAACAGTATGGAAAAGCTTAATAACACTAATGCCTAAGGTCTAATCTTTTTGGGGAAGAGAACTACCAGTGAATCTTGAGTTCCATGCTTGATCATAAATGAAATCCCAATTATATGTAGAATGGATTGAGCAGGCTGCCATCTTGAATTCCTCTGTGAACTGACTTACACTGTGAGGCCTTTTTTCTTTATACTGTGTGTTATTGTGTCTGGCAGAAGACTTTTATTCTCTACGTGCTTTGAAGACTTCACAAATACCATAGAATATGTAATGCATTTACAAAACTACCAACAATAAAAGCTGGCATGAGCTTTAAGAAATGTGATTCCCAAGACTTTTATATTTCTAATCATATGCAGAACAAACAGGTTTACTTAGCCTCCTTGGCATATGGGATAGAAATTCTCTAACAGTCCCTATGTGGCATTTAAAATTGGCTGTCCATTTTAAAGGGTAATAGCCCTTTTGCAACAGAATTAGATGAATTAAATTGTTAGACTTGAGGAGTCTCTGAATTTCTATATTTTCCAAACTTTGCATCCTTAAGTGCTGATTTAAGGAAATGTTTATCAGTACCTACTGTGTGTTGGCACTTTTTCTGGGCATCAGAGAAACAATAATAAGCAAAATAAGCATGGCCCCTGCAGTATTTGTGCTTACAGACTTTGGAGGAGTTACAGACAAGTAGCTAAGCACTTAGAATTTATGTTATAATAGCAAAAGTCCAGCTTGCCATGGGATCTTTTGGGAGGAACATCCAACAACCCAGACTTGGAAGGAAGCTGACAACCACAGAGATGGATTCATATTAGGCAGAAAAGTGAGGGGGAAACTAGCCAATAATTCTTGTCTCCCCAAAATAAATATTTTAGACAAATATTGCTTTCAATAATTTCAATAAAAATTTTGGAAGTTTAGCAAGAATATCAAGTTAATATGCATAAGCAATTATTAAAGCATCATGATCAGAGCATTATCAATACTTTTGATAAAAGATTACTAATAACAGAAAACCATATCAGCCAGTAAAATACTGACTCTAGAGAATTAGCATAGTTTAACATCCAAGACAATAATATATATTTAAATTTATAATTCTGTATAAATATTATAGCCACATAGTAGGTCCTAAACTAATAGTGGTTGAGTGTTTAATGGGAGAAAGTAGATAAAAGGAATACAGTGTCTAGGGAAAAAAAGAAGTTTCTTCTCTCCAGCTTTAGCAATTGCTGTTGTGATCCCCTACAGACATGCTCCTCAGAAAGTTTTGAAGAAAGTCTGCTTGCTCGAAATTCACACAAGGTAAAATAACATATGAGTTATTAAAAGGTCTTTGAGCAGAACTGGGATTAATTTCCATATCCCTCAGGAGCCCATCTGCACTCCCTTATCACACAAATGGAGCTTTGGTGGGTGGGTTAAAAATTAGTTACCAAAAATTAAATTAGGAATAACTGAGCCATACTCAAATCAACCAGATTTGTCTTGTTTGTTTATTGGTTTAAAGCAGGAAAGAATAGATTCTTCCAAATTCAAAAATGTATTTTATATCTCCTTACTGTCAAAGATACAATGTTGAACAGAAATACACAGTGGCATTCAAGTAACCTAATGTCCAATGGCTTCTGACACTTCATTATTAACCTCCCCTGGCCTGACTGCCCCTCTGACTTTACTGCCCATCACCTTCTCCTTTGGCCTCTTTCTCTGGCTTACCCACCTTCTTGCTGTTTGAACATACCAACCTCATCTTCCTTCAGGACTTCACATTACCTTTCTCTCTCAGGACTTCCTCCACCTCCATGTCCATGTGCTCTTTTTTCTTGGAATTCTCTGATCACATGGAATCTTATCAGAAGCTTTCTCTGACACCCAATATAAAAGAGCAGCCCAATCCCACCCCCTACCCTCCCTCCTTGCTACTCTCTTATCCTCCTCCTTACCTGGCCTTATTTTTCACCGTTACTATAACTGCGACCTGAAATACTATATACTTATCTGCTGTCTCTCCAAACCAGATTTAAGCTTTGTAAGAGCAGAGAATTTGCCTATATTGTGTATTGTTCTGTCCCCCAATTCTAAAACACAGCTTGTGGGTACATCATAGGTGCTCAGTAAATGTTTGTCGAATGAATGAATGTTAATTCCCCAAGAGACAGCTTTGCATGTAGGTATAGACATATATGACTTTCTGCCATCTGTGCTGTTAAACATGAGTAAAAGCTAGTTAAAAAAGATTAAAAGGCACTTGTGGGGATGAGCACTGGGTGTTATATGGAAACCAACTTGACAATAAACTATTATTTAAAAAAGGATTAAAAGGAAGACTCCTTACATTTTACAATTAAAGGTATTGTCTTCTTGTTTTCATAGTGCCAAACACTCTCCAATAACTGTTAAAAAATAACATACTGGTTATAACATCACAGGCTGACAATTTTCCATACCAACTATCTCCTAAATAAATCTACAGATTTTGTATTCATATTGTTAGAGGTTAAGTTTATGGACAACATCAGTGTATGGTAGGCATCCATAAGCCACAGGTTGTGATCCACTTAACCTTTTATCCCAGGATCATAAAAATCATCAAATGTTTATTGACTGTCCTGTCACAAGGAGAAAAGACTGAGGTCTCATTAGATTACTGCGTAAGGAGGCAGTTCCTACTTTATTCCCCCATACTTGAAGCAGAAAATGTGTATCTTCTATTTTCTTTTTCTTCACACCCCATAAGTTCATATTTCTTGAGTTGTTGACTTTGAAAAGTTTCTCCCATTCAATTGTGAACTTTCTCATGATCATCACTGAGGATTGTGAATCCAGCTATCTGTCTCTCCAGTCTAATCAGGCCAAAAGATAGCAACAATAAACTCAAACTAAAAAAATTATCTTGCTCTGTGAGAAGTAAGAGAAAAAAGCCATCTCTACCTCAGCACCTGAGGTACTGTGGGTCTAGTATTCATTAAGGACTGTGATGTCCATTTTGTGGAATTTGAATTCATTGGATTACTCTGCCCTCACCCAAAGATATAAGAATAATTCTGGTGTGCTGGGATGTTAGCCAAAATGGGGAATATAAGGACAAAATGCAATCATTTGTTAATACAGAGAAGTTAAGACAGGGAAAATGTCATGTTATACAATTTGCTGCTGCTTGTTTCCCTTTATGTTTCTAGTAGTATCTATTCATGATCAAATAGAAAGAATACCTTAGACTGCCATCTTGTGTGGGAATTAAAAGAACTGGGCACAGAAGTGTAATAGACCTTGAGAATTTTATGTTTGTTCATTTCTTGCCAATGGAACCTGCTCAACATTCTCAGTGGTTTTCATCTTAAAGATGGCCACTCCCTCCTCTTACTTTGTTCACTGGGTTGCTCACAGTGTGGTTTCTTCTGAAGCATAGTCAGATTATTTGAATAACTAGTATTAAGAGGCTTTGCAAGTTTTCATCTTCAAATGTGATTCCCATTCATTTTTAGCTTATTTTCCCCACAATTATGGAATATTCCCCAACCATGGAGCATGGGATTTCTTTCCAGTTTTATACAGTTCCAATTACCCTGTTCTGTTCGCAAAGTGTTTTTGTATTTTTGTTTTTAAATATCAAGATTTACTTCAAGATGGGCAATTTTCCTGTGACTCTGACTCTTCTATTCTCTTTTGCTTCCGGGTTGAGTCTGGACTTTTTGTACTTTCTCTTTACTTGTTCTTGGTGCAGATACATGCATGCACACTTTTCTGGTTGTGATGTATAATTGGTTCCCATCTTTGGGGTATATGGGGGTATATGTGTGAGTGTGTTGTGATCTCTGTAATTTCTAAGACTAAACCACCCTTCCCCTACTCCCTGACTGCCCTCAGGACTGTGAGAGGCTGAATTTGCTGCCAAGGGCCCCTTCCATGAAAGCGCTCAGCTTGCCACAGAAAAAGTTTTCTAAGACTTCCTTCAACTCCTAGTCACCATAGCAGATAATGTTGTCATTGTTCCTTCAGGAAGAAGCAGCCTGCATTCGGGTTTCCAGTTTCCTCATGCTATGACAAAACCAGCAAAGAAATCTTTGCAGCCTGAAGCAACAGAATAAAATTTACAACCACTTTGCTTGGGCAAAGGAGCCAGCTGCACACCCAGTGCTTGCTATTTAATTCAGAACAAAATCATAGCTGTCCTTAGGATTATCTGACAAATCATCACTTCCAGATGCATTACCAAGGGCCTGTGGAGGGGAGGCCTGGATTCCCCAGAGCTAGAAACAAGCAAAGTGATGCCATAAAAGGGTTACAGGGTTATACTGAGTCAGAAGAGTCAAGTTTGAGGAAGGATCACTAGTCAAAGCCAAGTTTATTCAACATGCTGTTGTTTTACACCATGTAAATCCCAAGCCCTCCGCAAAGTCTTCTTCCCTTTCACTGAAAGAGACAAACAACTCCAAGGCGACTCCTCAGTGTCCCGGAAGCCAGTATATACACACACACACACACACACACACCGCAGAAGAGACTGGTTGGCGGCAGGCCTCCATTATCCTCTGAGGGACTCAGTAAATAGAGAGGCCGCTTAAAGCCATGAAGGGGAGAGGGATATAACATTCTTACTGCCCAAGTGAGAGCAGATGTGATCTTTTTAAGGTGCATTTTATTGTTTTCATGACCCACACAATTTCCTAGGCTTCCCTTAACTGTGGTGCCGCTGCGAGAAGAAAACATCCCCATCTAGAAGGGGTCAGAGGACATGGAAAGCCTGGGAATCTAAAAGCGCAGCCATCTTTCTGGCGAGGCTGGCTCACTCTCATCCCTGAGCACACACCCCTGGTCAGGCCCCTGGCATCCCTTTGCTGCCCTGGGGTCTCTGTCGCTGTGACCTCCGTTTGTGGGAAGATGGCATCCTGCTCGTGCTGTAAGAGGCATTTTACTGATTGAGAGGCTGGAGGCCTATTTGTTCTTCACAGGAAAGTGTGGTTTAACTCAATAGAGCCTTGAAAGGTTATTTGACCTTATTTTTAACTGAGACTGTCTCCTATGTGTAAGTAGAAGGATTCAGACATCCTAAGGGGGCGGTATTATTGGCATGATTTGATTAGAATTGAGTCTTGATCAAACGTTCCATTGTGTTATCTCTTGGCAAATCACCTTGTGCTAGTGACTCTTTTGTTTTTATTTAACTTGTTACATTTTAACATGTAATTTCTCCATATAGAGTATAAACCTCTCAAGGGCAAGAAGAAAAGACAGTCTAAGAACCTTCAGGGACTGAAGCAAACATTTGGCTTAATCTTTTCCTTCTTCACAGGTTCCATTTTACAAATGAAAAAGCTGAGTACCCAGAGACATTAAATGACTTGCCCTGATCTGACAGCTAGTTGGTAGCAGACAGAACTAAAGCCTGGATCGTAATTTTAATCTCATTCTCCTCTGTGACTCTCTATTCTTGTTCCTTCAAGCACAAAATGACCATAATCAAGTGCTTGACAGGGTGGGTTTTGCAGTCTGGAGACTGAGGCTAGAATGAGCTCAGGTAGAGATGACTTTCAGCCAGGGAGACCTGGAGGAGGAGGTGGGGCTTCAGCTGGGGCTCACCTGGTGTAATAGGTACTTGAGAGGAAGGAGGGACAGTTCATTGCACTGGTCTTTGGTGCACTAGCATGATCACTGACCTAATGTCGGGAGACCTTCCTCAGCCTTGTGGTGAGGGCCGGACCCCTCCAAGGTCTCCAAGTGTTCCAGTGTTTGTAAGAGGGCTTAGAAGAGCCTATTGGGTCTGTGGTTATGATTGCCATTAGAGTCTCTTCCATGCCAGATTCAACTTAAAGAAAGAATTGTGATTTCCGAGTTGGCCTTGTATATTTTTCAATGGAAAACATAGCATCAAGTCCAAGATCTACTCTCCAAGGCTTTTATATCCTGAACCCTATGTGTGCACACACTTCTCCTTTCCCCTCCCCCAGCACACCCCAGGATAACAATAATCAGAAAGGTCTGCCAAAGCAAGAGCACTCTCAGGACATGCTCCTCCATAAGAGCTTTGCAATTTCCACCGCGAGCTGGAGCAGTGCGATGTGGTGTGCGGTTGGAAAAGCAGTTTGTTCTCTGCTAATGATGGCTGTGGATTCTGAAATGAAGCACAGCAGGTGGGACAGTGGTACTCAATTTTCAAAACCTGTGCCCTAAAACGTGTTTGCTTAAACCTTGTCTCTACCACCCTTTAGGGGCCTCCACATCCATCAAAACCAGACCCCAGGAAAGGGATTCAAGGCTTCTATTTCTTACTGATGCTCTCACAATCGTCAGTATGATTCAGAGGTTGTCTGGAAAGTTCAGTAGCCAAAAGTTCCCTCCTTCTCCCCAGAGCAATAAATTAAATCACTGCCAGTTCCCAGAGAGGGGTGGGGAGTGGGCACTGGCTTTACTTTGAAAAAGACATGCGATTCCTCATAGCCATGACTAACAGCATTATGTCATAGGGATTCATTTTCTGGAAATGATACCCGGGTAAGGTGTTAATGCTGGTTTTGTCTGTTTCCAAAAGCCCTAAGTAAAGCAGGGGGAGTTTGCATTTTCTGTATTTGGGGAGATTTTCATCTCTTCAAGTTAAGTCTATCACAGATTCTTAGATGAGCTCTGGAGAGTCTGGGCTTCCTGGGGAAATCTCTCCTGTGTTCTCTGAGGTGAACTTGGGTGTGAGATATAGTTTTGTTGGGGCATTAATTGATACAGTATTTAGAAAATCATAAGGCAAAAGATGGACCCTCAAGCAGTCGATGGATTGTGTGTTGTTTATCAATGTGTAAAATACCTGGGTTCCCCCTGCCATTTGCTTTTCTGTGACCATTTAGGCATGAAGGAGAGAGGCTAATTAAAGTTCTCACTTGAGATCTTTTTTTTCTTAGTGTTTTATTTACTTTCTGAGAGAGAGAGAGAGAGAGAGAGAGAGAGAGAGAGAGAGAGAGAAAGACAGTATGAGCAGGGGAGGGTCAGAGAGAGAGAGGAAGATACAGAATCTGAAGCAGGCTCCAGGCTCTGAGCTGTCAGCACAGAGCCGGATGCGGGGCTCAAACCCACGAACCGTGTGATCATGACCTAAGCCGAAGTCGGATGCTCAACCGACTCAGCCACCCAGGCGCCCCTCTCACTTGAGATCTTATTTAGGCAAGGTACTTCCAGCAGTTTCTGAGGGGTTTTGTGTTGTTTTATTTTGTTTTTATGCTGGTACTGAGCGTATTATTCACCAGAAACTCCCCATTTCATATTTCCTTTATTCTGTGAGGTTGTTTTTCTTAAAAAAAAAAAAAAATACAGCATTCAGGGTTCCTGAGGGGAGGGGGGGCTCCCAGAGAGCCATATATCCCAGGGGAGAAACAGACGTACAGTTGTAAACTCAACAGACTTTACTAAGAAGCATCAGGGTCTTCAAATCCAGTACATTATCTTTCCATGTAATTCAATCCCCTGTTATTTTATTGCTTTGTTTAATTTGATCAAAACCTCAGCAACCAAATCATTTGTATTGTAAATTATACAACTTCCTATTTTTATTTCCATCACTTTGGATCCCTTTTGGCATGTTCCACTGGATAATTCCATTACAACCTGCTTTAGAAAAATTGCAGTTTAATCAATAAGAAAAAGGCCAAATTTCTAAAGAAGATCAAAGGACATAAAATACCACACAAATCTTGATTTTAAAGGTGTGTTTGGAGACACTTTTGTCACGATTCTTGGGTGTACTGTTGTATCATCGTTGGTGGTTAGATAGATGATGGCCACCAGTTCCTTGTGCATTAAAAGAAATGTGATGGATAAAAACTTGATTAAAATGAACAGAGTCCTGCTCACTGGTAGCCAATGAATTCTGCCAAGAACGCTAGACTAAATAAATGGAGCACCTGAACTGAAGAAGGGTGGACGAGTCAGAAGCATGCTCTGCTAGCACCAATACTCATTCTTGTAAGAAAAGGACTAAATTTTTTCAGTAGGGGGTTTGCTGCGATGGCAGGTGTTTTTGCTTTTGTAATATTCTACCTCCATGCTTCTCTCTGTTAGCACTCATCAGTCACCTGGAGGGCTTGTTAAAACCCAATTACTGGGTCCCACCCTCTGAAATTCTGATTCCTTTGAGTCTGGGTGGTGCCTGGTCAAGCGTCCGGTTTCTCCTCGCCCTGCTGGTCTGCCAGCAAGACGCCGTCAAGTAGCATCGCTCAAGGTAGAGATTCATTCTTAACGGGTCTTCCACTCACTTCTCAGTCTCTCTCATTACCACTGTGACAGAAAGGATGCTTCTGCTGTAAGTGAACAACATAAACTTGAAAAACTGGGCTGAATAGTTTTAGGCTTTTTTTCTACACTAACTTGTGCTTCTTTGTTTTCAGCATTGTTAATGCCATACTAATTCTTAATTTCAGATTTAAGCTGGTTGGCTCCATGCGTTTGTAAAGATTTTCACACCAAATTTGTAGAGCATCTCTTTTCCAGCGAGGAGAGTATAGTCTGTGACATGGTGTGTTGCTTTCCTGCCAACACACCAGAGTAAAGAAATTCATTCAACACTCTGGAAAAGTTTTGTAGGACTCTACAGTGTTCCTGCTTTGATCTGAAACGAGATGAAGCTGACATTAGTCATGTATTTTACTTTAGACAGCTACTTCCAGATTTGTCGGATCAAAATATCTTATAAATGACTCAAATGTTATAACAAATGGTTCAAGCCTCATGGCATTTGTGGAAAACAATTTAATGGGGTCCCTGAGCAGCTATGGGATAAAGAAATTTGAGTTATGAACTCTAGCAGCATTTTGATGTGGGGATTGTATTCCGGTGTGTCCCTGTGAGTGCTAAGAAGTATTTCTCTCTCTGTAGGAGAACTTCTGGTTTCTTCTGTGACAAGGTCAGAAAAAAACAGCCTATGTTTTTCTATAGGTAGGCAAGGAATTTCTCATATATGTGAAACTATTATGTAGAGCTTTAGATACTTTTATAGAATTATAAAGATAAACCAGCCTTAAAGAATATCAAATGGAATGCCCTTATTTTACAGAAAAGAAAAAAAAAGAATCCAGTCCAGTGCTGTTGATATGACCAAACAATTTTTTAATGCTATTTCTAATTTTAGGTGGTCTTGAAAATTAATTTCAAGGTAGATTCTTATGAAAAGGGAGTTGTTATCCCAATGTGTTTGTAATTCTGATGTTCTCTCCATCACAAAAAAGTTTTAGTGTGAATTAAGTGGGCAGAAAGCCAGTCTCCCTAGCAGAGCTGTCTTTCTATTTGGTCAGTGGTAGGGCTTTGAAAAATGGGGAATTAAGCTCCATTCACCCCCTGGCAGAAGGGTTGTAGGGCACCCGGTCGCATAGTGCCTAGACTAGGTAAGTATACTTGTCACCAGGTTTACTTGAATTGAAATTGAAAAATACTTTTCACTTCAATATTTGTGAGCTAAAATCTGAAGACATTAGGATTGTTCAGACTCTAATGAGTTCCTAGTCACCAATACCCACAGAACTATCTGCAATACCCTATTTGCCAACAAATTAGGGTCTATCATAAGGTAATCAAACTAACAATAACAACACAATACTAAAAGCTATTGTTTCTTAAGTACTTATGTGCCGGGCACTGTACTAAGTGCTTCGCTTGATTTCTTGATCTCTGTTGATGATCACAGCTCTCCTATAAGTACAATAGTACTATAATTATGCAATGCTCTTAGTACTGTTATTACCCTCTTTTGCACAGGAAGAACTGTTCTTTAGGAGGCCAGGTAACATGCCCAACTTTGCACAGCTGAGAATAGTAGAGCCAGGATTAAAAACCAGGTCTTTCCATCACTCCAGTCTGCCCTATTTCCGCTAAGCTGCCCTGCCTTCCAAGGAAATAGGAAAGATTATGTTCTTGTGAATTAAGAGTTGAGTACAGATTTAAGCTGAATGGACAAGTGGCTCTTTCCTTCTTGTCTCCTAGCATTTGCCACCGAGTTTTCTGACAAAGAAAAGGCTCGCATTTTGGATTTTTATGGGACGTTTTACAAAGAATCACTCTTTGTTTTTACTAGCCATGGTGAATGGGGGAGAAAAGAAGTGGGAGGGGGTGGGGTGTTTGGAACCAGTGGGAAGACAAGTCCTACATGCCCAGGCTTGATGATAAGCATGTATCCCAGGCTCCAGAGTAATTGTTTAGGGATTCTTCATTCTAATAAAATTCATATCCACAGGGGGCTGGTTTGAGATATGATTAGGTCACAAGTGAAATGAGTTTGGTGGTCTCAGCATAATCTGTCGGACATTAGTTCACTCACACGATTGCGTGCAGTTTTGTCCATGTCTGCATTATTGTCTGCTGCTACTCAGGAACTACTCAGAATTTAATTAACAGGGGGCTTCAGGTCGGCCGAAAGGTATGCGGAGGTAACCTCCAGTATAAGGAATAGTGCCTTGTCAACGGAGCTGAACGTGGACAGGGCTGCCTGTCCCTCCCCTCTCTCTCTGTAAATCCAACTTCCTGTCCCTCTCAAGTAGATAAACTGTGTGCTCTCCAAGTTTGCAGAGTCTCAGCTGAGTGAGGTTATCAGTCATAAATAAGGGCTGTGCTAGTTGCACCTGCTTCACAATTAAATTGATTTGGCCATATGAACTTCACTAAGAGTGTTTTGGTGCTCAAATTGGTTATGTCACTTCCTTTAGTGGATATTCTCCCCTTAAAAAGGCTTAAGTAAATTGATTAGGAAACGAAATCTCCTGAGAAGTTAAAAATAAGTTACTTAACCTTATTAAGAAAGTTCCACAAAATTTACTAAATTAAATTTGAAAATATCACATGAAATAAAGCTCCATCAAACAACTAAAAGATATTATTGTACCTTATTCTGAAGACTTGCCACTCTATCATAAGAACCTTTAAGATTGAACTGACATACCTGTGATTATTTAATTATATGATTATTATAAACTACTGGATAAATTACCCATTAAAGTCATTTTTAATCCAATTAAAATCATGACAGTTCTAGTTGACTCAATTCACTTTCCTAAATCATCAGTAGAAAATACTGTAGAATATATTAAGTGCCCTACAGTTATATCTTTTTGCACAATGTTTTAGAATCATGGATGTTTAGGGCTAAAAGTAACTTCCTATTTAGTCCAATATCATTTTATAAAGGGGAAATTAAAGTGCAGAGACCCTTACTTGCCCAAGGTTACACAGCTGATCAGTGACAAAGACCCTGATCTCTTCATTTTTGGTTTAGTTCTGGGATCATCAGGCCAATTAGTGTTATAATTTTTTCAGCTGTAACATTTGTGTGTGTGTGTGTGTGTGTGTGTGTGTGTGTGTATGTGTATGCATGCATACAAGATAGCTATGGCCATGCCCACCACATACCTCAGGCTGCATGCAATTCCCTGCATTCTGGCTGCAAATTCATCCCATTCCTTTCCTCTCAGGAAAATACATGGAATGAAAATGAACCTGAAAGACATTATTGTAATGATTAATTTAAATGGGCACATTCATACACATACATATAGATGCATTTATATATACAAAATAATTCCTAGACCTTGGTACCAAAACTGTTATCAATAGCAATTACTAATGAGAGTTCTGGTGGATCAAGGGACAGGAGCATACACCCCCCACTAGCCAGATCCAGCATGCCACCTGTTTTTACAAATAAAGGTTTTCGGAATGACATGATCCCCATTGAATATTTTACATGCAGATGTCCTGCCACAACAGTGGAGGTGAGTAGTTGAACAGATCACATGGCTCACAAAGCCTAAAATAATTACTCTTTGGCCCTTCACAGAACAAGTTTGCTGATTCCTGCATTGGACCATTCTTCCAATGCAAGGAACAGAGAGTCTTTTTTTTTTTTTTTTTTTTTTTTTTTTTTTGGTCTTTTGGTCTCACCATGGCTTATAAGTGCATCTTATAGAAACCTCTCCAGGATTTATTGCTCTTTATGGATAACCTCCTATCCCCCTTATGCCCCTACTATCTTTTTTTCCCTCTATTTTTAAACAATTTTGTACTTTTATTCACATGTCCCCAGAGATTGGTAGAGCACATTGAGAATGTACTTGTTTAATACCCAACATGGATGCACAAGTCTGTACTAAATACAAAGAAAGCTACATAATAACTGTATCTAACTCTTACTTAGCCCTTTAATGAGGCATGATAGAATATACACACACACAATGAATTCTGCATAGCATGTCTGCCAGTTTGTTAGGTAGGTATTTATCAAGCCCATTTTACAGATGAGGAATCAGAAGCCAAAACCCTTACCCAGGGTTACATAGCTCATCATAGCAAATGGTGGCAAAGTTGAGTTTTGACAGTCTTTCCAGAAGCCGTGTATTTTACTTTCCTTAGATATGATTCGTAGTATCATAAAATGAGAGAGATACTGAGAGGATTCAAAAATAACTAAATACTTCCTCTTGCCTTTCAAGGGGGTTTTCAAACAAGACTTAGGATTTAAAAAAGAGAAAAGCATCCTTTCCTTAGTCTGTTTTCATTTTTCTACCACCTACCGAATGCAGGATGCCTTGTCATCTCCTCATTTTCCCATTGAAACTACATACTATGTAACAAACTGTAGCTACTCAATTTTTCCTTTTGGGAAAGAAGTCCTTGGGCAAGTTGCAAAACCTCTCTGAGCCTCACTTCCTTAGCCTTCAAATGGGGCTAATGATAATTAGTACCTCCTCAAGCTAGTGTGCTTATTGACTAGGTATACACTCCATGCCAAGGAATGCATCTTGGTATTTAGTGAGCTCTTAATTAGATTAGTTAAAAATAATGGTGACGGTTGTGATAACTATGATTAAACTAAGAATTCTTCTGGAGAATTACCATAGAAGTTCCCTAATTGCTTCTTCCCTGCCTAGCTTGGGGACTTCTTCAGCATAAAGAAGGCATAGGCAAAGGGGACTTCCTCAGCTGTTGCTGAGGGGCGGGTGTAGAGGTTTCTTCATTCTCTCAGCTCCTCCTTCTGTATTCTGTATCCAGTATTAGTCTCCCAGCATGGAATTATTTGGTTTACCATCTACCAAGGCAGAAGAATGGACTGTATTGAATATAAAAGAGGTAGTGAATAAATATTAATTCTGGCACTGTTGGAGTTGGAAATGCTGTGACTTCTTGGATTAGGTATTAGTTGATTTCCTGTGCTCACTGAAAACTCACTCGTCGTTTTGGGAAAGTTACCATAGACATGGTAATGTTTATGATATTGGCCAACTTATAGATCAGATAATTATATTTTGCTTCTCTTAATGGGATTTTTTTTAATTTATTTCTAGAGAGAGAGAGAGACAGCATGAGCAGGGGAGGGTCAGAGAGAGAGGGAGTCACAGACTGGAACAGGCTCTAGGCTCTGAGCTGGCATTCAGTACAGAGCCTGACGCAGGGCTCGAACCCACGAACCGCGAGATCACTCTTAATGGGATTTTTGATGGTTCTTCTCTACTTGTCCTAAAACAGAAGTCAACGACCTCTAGCAAAAAGCTTCAGTTCAAGTCCCAAAGATTCCCTCAAGTCTATTTACAATTCACAGAAAGACTATTGAAATGACAGTCTTCAAATACATTGCCTTTGCATGGTGCTTTACAGTTTATAGCATGACTTTCATGTGAATTATGTCATTAGACCTTTATAATATCACAGAGTTATGAAAGCCCAGAGTTTGCCTGCCATTATGGTAGTTAAGTGCTGTAGGCAGTTTCCCTTGGATAGCTCACTGTTCCATGTTTCCGGTCCTTTGCTCATATTGTTCTTTCTTCCTGAGATGCCCTTTCCCTTCTCCCTGCTTCTTTACCTGGAAAGCTAACTTCAAGGTTCAGTTCAGACCTCTTATTTCATTTAGGGAAGGTTCTCTCACAGCCTTTGGATCCTTCCCTATTAGTTCCTCACTTCTTTGTGCTTTGATCATGCTTCATGCACCAAGGGCTTAGGCTCCTTACCACATTGACCACACTGCATCATCAGGATCTCTTTATAGATTGTTCTCATCTAGCTCCCATGCCCAGGCCTTACTGTGCACACCTGTTAATGTTTTACAGAGAAGCTGTTTTTCATTGACCTTTTCGTTCCCAGAACTCAACACAGCATTGGGCCTCGAATAGGTCCTCAGTGAAGGTGTAATGTAGGGAATATATCTAATTCCCAATCCTCGGCCCTCCCCAACACACTAACCCTCAGATCAATGTAGCACCCTCCTCCCAGCCCCAGGCAGCTGGTGAACATCCACCGTATGCCAAAGAGAATAAAGTGAAACCAGAGGAAACAACTCCTGACTGATGGCAAAAGATGCTATTGCTCACTTGGGGAATAATAAATGAAATGTCTGAAGAATGCTTTCATGAAATGACATATCAGGTCACAATTAAGTGTACCATATATTCAGAGTATGCATGCTGAGAGGATGCAGGCAGCTTAGGCAGCCAAACAGCCTTGTTGTGCCTGGAGCTTTTCCACTGTGTTGTTTATAAGTGGATGCAGAGGCCCTGCGGGTAAACAGCCAGAGGGAAGATAAATCACAGGGGAGCAGGATTCAGGACATCAGTTGGTTGGAAAGGGTAAGAAGGAGTTTCAGTTTTAGGGTGTATAATTGAGTTTGATATTGGGGGGGGCTTGTGTGACTGTGCATCAAGGTGACTTGAGAGCCTGACCAACCGAGCCCTCATCGTCTCGTGCCTTTGAGAGCATGCCAGGGTTCCACGTCCAAAACTGGAAAGCAGGAGAGCTGTGAGCTTCATCACGGTGCCTCCTCACTCTGCACTAGGTCCCTTTCCCCTCACACCCACGAGGTGTACAGATGTCAAGGATGTTTTATGTGTCATCGTGCCTCTGCAAAAAATTAAATTCCCTCAACCTGGAATAAATTCTCCTTCCTCCAGCTTTCTCATCCTTCTACCTAACTTCTGCCTATTCCTCAGGGCTCGAGTCCAGTCTCTGACCAGCCTCATCCCAACAGACAGTGTGCTTTGGTTTTACTCTGATGTTGTGTTCATGTCCCTTTTGATCCTGCTCAGCCTCAGTCTCCCAGCCTGCCATCCCAGAATTGTCAGGCCTTCTCTGAGCTTTGTCTGTTCTTTCTCTTCTCTTCTCCTGTTCTCCAGCTTCCTTCAGCTCCCCTCATCTCTTTTCTGGGTCTCTGCCATGCTTATGTGCCTATTACCCTCCAGCAGCTGCTCACTACCTTCCAGGGGTCCAGTAACTAGTCCAAGTCCTGGAAGCTGCCCCAGACTTGACCCGTGAGGTTGAATGGTGTAGTGGAACTGGCATGGAATTTGAGGTCAGGATCATGTGGCTTCTAATTCAGGCTCTACCTACCCTTCCCTGGTTGTATAGCACAGGAACATTAAATTCTCCAAGCCTCCATGTGCTTGTGATTAAATTAGAAATTCTAGTACAAATAAAGATGCTGTAAAGTTGTTGGTGGATTAAGTGAGATCTAAGGTACTTGAAGCATAAGTACCTGAAAAATGGTGACTCAGGGATCTTCCCGTACCATACATTCCTCACAGATATCATACACATCCGAGTCCCTAAAGTCACTCCCTCTGGCTAACTGTACATTTTGAAATAACTAATACCCACATTTCTATTGGAATCCAAATAATGCCAGTATTCCCCTTTGCAGTGGCCCCGAGAGGCTCCAGAAAGCTTAACAGTTACTTTCTTGGTATATTCGTTTCTAAGTAAGGGACCGGTCTTTGCGTTAATGTAGGGTCTCCCCATACTTTGATTGTGTACGCACTAGTTGGGAGGGAGAAATGTGCAGGAGCCCCAGTCAGCTCCGAGGACTTAGCAATGGCCTTCGCTCTCCTTTGAGCATCTTTGCCCTACTTCTGGTTGAATTAGTTGCTGGACCGATCCGCTCAACCCAGAGGGGTTCTGGTGTAATTGCTTTGTTCCATCTTCAGCTTGTAAAAGACGTGGAGCAGACTGGATCAGGGTTGAAACTCTGAGCTACCACTATAGTGAAAAGGTCGCCTTGCCTTGCCCTCAAGAATGAGTGAGTGTTTCTCCTGTTACATAGTTTCTGTGTATCAGAGGGGGCTACACTTCAGTGGTGGATAAGGTGACCCTTATGTATTGTTTATGCCAAGAAAGCACTTTGAGATGAAATGTGGGTCCATTAATCTCCAATGTTGCGCGTGCCTCATTGCTGTCTGAGTTTGGTTGTTTTGTTTAATCTGCTGAGGGAGGTTGGTTCTGTTTCTTGAAATCTGTGATGAAATAAGAAGAATTCCACATGTACTGGAATTTATCTATAGGAAGAAGAAAAGTGAAACTGGAAATGTTTATCCACAGGAGATTTGTGTAAAGTTCTGTCAGAATGAAATGGGCAGGAAAGATGGAGGAAGTGATAAGTGCTGTTTCAAGTTTGTGAATTGAATCAAGTTTCAATTATGACAATAGTTAAACAGAATGACTTTTCTGCATTTTCCGGGGGGAAAAAGCAACACAATTATTTCTTCACAGTTATTTATTTGACAGTACCCAATAATCTCCAATAACTTATCCATTTTTACTTAATGCCTCTACAATGGACATGGAGACATACACACAACCTGCAGTGTGTAATAAAATGGTCAGCGTCCACACAACTCCTGAGTGGGAGGTAAGGAGAGGGCCATTGTTCAAGAGAGTCGCTGGGTGCTGTACACACGAATCAATAAGCCAACACTGAATGCTGCTGGATAGTCATTTACCCTTGACAAAACAAGCATTGATAATTGGATGATAATGTGGTAATTTACCATTATACATTTTACCTTTGTTGGATTTTTAGAGGTTATAGTTGTATCCGATAAATTTTAGGGTAGAATTCCAGCTTTTTTCTGTACCAGGCAAATGTTGTCTGAAGCTTCGGCGTTTTGCCGCTGCTTCCTTCAAATAACAGGATCTTCTGAATTAGCACTTGCATTATATCTGTATCTAGTAAGTCAGACTATAGTTTCCAAGGTGCTTTTCTATTCTAGGGAGATCTGTGGGGCACTTAACCTACATTAGACCTAAGAGGTCCAAGGGTTCTTCAGAAGACAAAGAATTTCCAGATACTTTCCTTGAGAATGTGTCAAGGGCAATACAGACAAAAGACTGATGTCTCCTTTAACAGCTTGATAAGTATCTCAGGATATTCTGCAGGAATCACTTCTGCTTCTACAAAGTACTGTATTCCCATTCAGCATCCTATGGCTGAATATGTGTGTGCTACATGTGACAATGGTGAAGACTTATCTTTGCCCTGAGGGCTAAGCGCTGTAACACTGCTCAAGCGATAGGCTGATAGAAGTGACGATTTAGAGAGATGATCTACTTAAAAAAAAAAAAAAGAAAAGGAAAAGAAAAGACACATTAGAGATGTATAAGAATTAAAACTGTGTCTCTCTTTATCTGGATTTTATAAGTTCCAAAGACATTTCTATTCGTGGCATCAAAATCCCTTGTAAAAGTAAAGTAAATCATTCTTGTATTGACCATTTTTTTCATGTTTTTCTATTGAGACATCTTCCCAACTGAGTTTCTTATTGAATTGTATTTCTATAAGGGTATTGTAGGTTAGTAGCACATTTTTATGATACACAAAAGATGTGCCTCCTGAATTTCCAATGCCTTGCATATTGTTCCCCATAGAAGAAACATCTCGGAAATGCTAAATAAATCAAAACAGAAACATTTGGCTCTTGACTTGCTGCTGGTGCTTTTTTTCTCTCTCTCGGTTTGCATTGGCTGGAATATCCATTACGATCCATCTTACCTATTTGATTAATTTGTAATAAATCTGGCCCTTTGGAAATCTCTTGCTGCAGTGCTAGCTGGGTTACTCTTGTAGAGGGTTTATTTAATACGTGTCTCTGTGTACCTATATGAATGAAAATTTAATATGGTTTAGAAGCCTTTAAAAACACACACACATATAGTGTTTGCTCTGAATTAAGTGCTTGTATTCAACGTAGTCTTATGGTAAAAATCCATAAATGTATGGGTAGACAAAATTATTTAGAGGAGACTTTCTTCAGAAATGGATGTGACACATGAAATCATTTCAAGGGATAAAACCTCATCACATTTCAGATGACCAGTAAATGTAATTATAAATACTGGATCAGAATCCTTAGTTCTTAAAAAATTTTAAAAAGAAAATCTTCTGATGGCCTGTGTTATTTGAAGTGCCATAGCCACCTTGCAGGGTTCACCTTCAATTTGATGCAGTCATGTAGTTGCATCCCTGTGGGTGAGAAATGTTCCTCTCCAAATAACTGTAGTAGCATAGCAGGAATAGTTTGATACAACCTTCTCTGTATTATAGCAAGATAATAAAAATGTCTGTACTCTTAACTCTCACCGTGCACTGAGGAGGGCATAACAAATTCATCTTCTGCTCTTGGAAATAAGATCAAGGTAGAAAATAGTACCCCCATTTTCCAGACAAAGACATTTAGGCCCAGAAGAGCACATTTACAAATCTACATTAATTGTCTTTTATAGCAAAATTGAGAGAACATAGGGACGTTAGCTATTTTGACTGTAAATATCCCATTCTACCCTTTGGCTTAGATTCAACACCCCTGTGAAGGTTAAGAAAGTGAAGGAAAATGATTTCCCCACCTGTGTGTTTTGTGTTTGCTGAAATAAACAATAAATGAACTATTTACTTTGTGGGAGAAAAGAAAGAGAGGTTAATTGGCACATGCTCCTTTCTTATTCCTTATCTGAATATTTTATATCCATATGTGATATGGAAATATGTAAGACTCAGGTTTCCTGATTATGTCTTCTGTGTCTTTCCTAACTTTGCTACCTTCTTAAAATGTCCGTGAACCATGTGGCAGTTCAGTTGTAGCCATATTCTGAACCACACCACATTTTTCTCAACACTTGAGATAGTTGGACAAAGACCCTGCCCTCGGGGTTACTGATAATCTAGTAGAGGAAATAAAACAAATATAACAATGAGTCAAGGCAAGCTGAAGTACTTCAGGTGTAGATCCTATGTTTTAGTGACCCAGAGGAGGGAGAAGATCCTTGTTCAAGGTCAGAAATGCTCCCTGAAGGCAGCTGGGTGGACTGGTGTGATGAAGATAGGTTATGAGAGTTGAAAGAGAAAAGTGCAGGGCTCGGGACATGGGGACTAAAAATATTGGGGGTTATAGAAAATAATATATGAATTTGGATCCTGTGTCATATTCCTGGAGGGGTAGAGGAAATCTTAGAATTTACAAAATGACCCTGGCAACAGGAAGATCAATGAATTCAATTCTTGCCATACAGAAAGCAGATCCATGCCTGCCTGTGATCCAAGATGCGCCTGCCTTTTGGGGCCAGAGCCACAACACACCTACACATTGGGACAAGAGAAAGAGGACAGAAAGAAATGTGGAGAAACTGGAATGCTGGGCTGAGGGATGCCATCAAATCCCCACACAACAGATCTTACTATGAGGCATATAACGGCCAAGAACAACTATAACTCTCTTTAGCCAAATACCTAGTCTGATTCAGATATAATACTGGGAACTTGGTTTAGGTTCTCCTCTTATATTTTGCTGCTGCTTATCTGCGAGATTTCAGCTTAAATGTCACTTTCTCAGAAAGGCCTGATCTGACTATAAAGGCACCACTCCTTCCAAGGCCCCCTTACACTCCACAGTTACGCCCTATTCCTTTCCTTCATCACACTTAACACAAGCTTTAATGCTCATGTATTTGTGTGTGGATGTGTTTCTTGCATCCCCTCTTTCTAAACAATAAGCTCGATGAGGGCAGGAACAAGATCTGTTTTGTTTACTACCCTGTTCCAACACACACACACACACACACACACACACACACACCCAGTAGGCACTCAAAAATTGGTTAAGATTTATGACAACCTAATGAAGTAGGTACCATTATCTCCACTTTACAGAAAAGGCATTTGGCATGCAATGAAATACTTGCCCCAATTAATCTGTAATAAGGAGAATCTAGATTCAGACCCAGTCTGCATGACTCCAAAGCTCATGGTTCTTCTTTGATGCATCATCATTTCTTCTTTAACAGGAAGGTGAAATCCATATTCGTTTGATAGGGCTTCCTTCAAAAAGTTCTACAAATTGGGTGGCTTAAATGACCAAAGTGTATTGTCTCAGTTTTAGAGACTGTCTTCCTGTGTGATTGTTTGTGTCTAAGCCCCCCCTCCCCCGCCTTTATAGGGATACTAGTCATATCGTACTATGGCCTAACCAATGACCTCATCTTAACTTGATCATGTACAACAACCCTATTTTCAAAAAAAGTCACATTTTGAGCTCGTACTTCAACATAAGAATTTGAAGGGTATACAGTTCAATCCATAACAGAATCTGTGTATGGGATAACTGACTACTCTCTAAAGAGTATAGTAATAGTTTTTGCACTAAATATACTATTCTTTTTTTAAATGTTTTTTATTTATTTCTAGGAGAGAGAGAGAGACAGCGTGAGCAGGGAAGGGTCAGAGAGAGAGGGAGTCACAGACTGAAACAGGCTCCAGGCTCTGAGCTGGCAGTCAGCGCAGAGCCCGACTCGGGGCTCGAACCCACGAACCGCGAGATCATGACCTAAGCGAAAGTCAGACGCTTAACCGACTAAGCCACCCAGGCGCCCCCTAAATATACTATTCTTAATGTAGGAAGAAAGTTCTGAAGAGAGATCAATATCCTAATTTTGCCCCAACATTAAAATTTGTGTCATTTGGTCCTAGTTTTTGAAAGATCATGAGGATCTCTAAGATTATGTAATCAGGAAATGAGAATGTGGATATTTATAGTTGTGCAACTTGGCCTGGAAAGAGTTAAGCAAGTACAATATTTAGAATCCTACCATATAATATTGCTAGGCTACATTTGGATGGATCTTATTTTATTCTTATATCTTGAGAATTTTATTTTATGGAAAGAGTAGTGTTTAAGAAGTATTCAACATTCTCAGTAATGTATCCTTGCAGCCAGAAGGTAAAAGTTTAGTGTGTTTCAGTTTAGTTTCTATCTCCTGGGGTTTCAGAGCACAGTTCTAGGCTCTAGAGAACTGTGAATTATGGGCAATTACACATAAATATACCTAAGTTTTTAAGGTAGCAGGAGTAAGATTGGAAGCAGGAGTAAGAAGAGTCAGGAGCCTGGAACCATCTGTTTTGTTTTATTTTGTTTTATTTTCATCCACCAGACCAAGATAACTAATGGAGGGGAAAGTGAGCGATTACAATAGAGGAAATGGGGAAGTAACCATGACAAATAGAAATAAGAAGAGACAAAGATGAAATGGAGGGACAGGCAAGTTGGAAAAAATAAAACAAAGGGAGAAACAGGAAGTTGAAATGAAAAAAGTGTACAAAATCTGAAGATATTTTAAAAGATTAAAATAATTATCAATGAATAATCAACCTAGTTTAACATAATTTTGAATTCATAACATAATTATGAATTATGAATACTCTTTGTTTCCCTACCAGTATTCCAAACTTAGAACACAACTGTGTTTCCTCACTCTTGATTTTTCACGCCCACTGATGTAAATTATTTTCTTTCACTTACACTTACGCTGGGTTTGAAGGTACAAATGGTCTTAGGAATTAGCAACAGATGAACTTGCAATATACTACAATTGTTTATATAGTTTAAAAAAAAAACCCTATGTAATTTTCCTCTTTCCACCTTCCCGTAAAATATGGTTTATGTTACACAGCCTTGCGAACACCCCCTCTTTTTTTGTTAAAGGAAAGCAACTTATTGGGCAGATTTTTGAATGTATTTGAAATAGAGCATGGCTATAACTACAGTATAGAGTTGCCTTTGTAAGTGATGTTTTAATATGGATAGCTCATCCAGGCTGATCCTGTAAAATAATGAAGGAAACCAGTGATGAATTAAACAGCTTGTTAGTCATAGGGGATCAGTGAATACGGTTCTCCTGGGGTTCAGTATATGGAGAGGTAGCAATGAGATCAGGAGGAAAAATCAAACTAGTGGCTAGTGAATATATATTAAGGCATCCTGCAAATGCAATGTAGGAAATAGCTTTATTTCAGAGGCTCAAGAATTTAGTACCTCCCACCTTAGGGATCCAGATCAGAGTTTAGTCTTGGCAAAGCCAGGCAGTGTTCAGGAGTAAGAGAAGTAGCGCAGGCAGTATATCATTAAGACCAAACTATGAAAGACTCACTTAGTTCCCCAGCCCTCCAGTTCTCTTTGTGCTGATGAAGTTACTCATTTGACACCAACTAATGTTCATTCATTTTTTGTTAGGAAAGCAAGGTCCTTCCAGTCGTTCCATTCATCCAGTGATTGTTGAGTACCTGCTATGATACATTAAAGACTACAAAAATAGATCCCATCATTGTCTTCAGGAAATTGATGTAGCCACATTTCTCAAATACTGAGGCTCAGTTTAGCAGTGCTTTTCTGGTTATATGCACAGATAAGGAGGAAGCTCCTTGACCACCTCAGGGCTTCCAACTGTTAGCATTCCCTCTTCTCTACTCATAACCTTGCCCTTCTTGATCCATTCCCCCCTCCCTGCTAGTAGCTGAGGCAAATACTAGGGCATGAGTCATTTTCATGGGTTGTATTCCAGATATTCCCTCCACCAAGTGGGGGAAGGTGTGGAATTTGACTCCTTTTCAAACTGTGTCCTATAAACTGCATCCACCTGTCTTGCAACATCAATTAGAGCAAGGGCCCACATCCAGACTTATTATCATAGGAAGAAATTGCTGGCCAGCACAACCACATGACTTGCATGTTGATTCCCCAGCTCTAACAGGTCCCTATAACAAAATAAGTCAAGATGTTCTCTGTTTGTCTTAGGAAAGTGGTCATTTTACCCAGACTTAAGATTTTCTCTGTAAAAAAAGAAAAAAATACCATTTCTTTCTGAAAATGAGTTTATATGCACACATACATATACACACTAACTGTGAGGTATTGAATACTGGAAAGGTTTGACTAAGTGTATTGAGGTAATGGTCATATCTCATGTGAAAATCAAGATTTATGTATGAAATAGAAATGATAGATTCACAAAATTCTACTTTCCCATTAATAACTGGTTTCCAAGAGATAGCTAGAGAAAACCAAGGAGAATTTGAATTTGGAATGTGGGGATTATATTTTTAGCTGGGCAAGTGTTTGGTGCTTCCCTTTGAACAATGCTGGGTTTTAAGGCACTTTCAAATGCTGGATCCTGATCTGCTTGCCAGAGAGCAGCAAAAAAATTGGGGGCTGTGGCCCTTTCAGCAGAAACTACAAGGAATCCAGGAAACTTCATCTTGTCCTAAATAAAGGAAAGCTAACATCCTGGCCCAAAAATCTGCCACACCTTTTCATTAATAAACAATGTCATATTTTTTCTATCCTCAAGTTATCTACAATAATTCTTTTGTCCCTTCAAGGGAATGTGAGATGTCTCATGCTATGCTCTAGGGATGAAAAGAAGAATAAGACACTACCCCTGCCTTAAGGACACTCACAGTCTAGTGGGAAATATAGAAACATTAATAAATAATTATGCAGAGGTTGATAAATGCATAGCAATAAGCTATGATCAAGGAGGGACTTGACAGAGAAAAGGGAGTAGACCTAATGCATCTGCAAATTTAGAGGATGCCAGGTGGACAAAACTTCTTTTCCAAGTAGGACCTCTGAGAAATCTTCCATGCTTCTGTCAACAAATATGTGTCTCCCCCAAGCCTCTTCCTAGTGGCTGCTGGACGAGGCTGTGAGAAAGTTGCACTTGCTCAGTGGACAAGCAAGGGAGATAATAGGTTACAACGTCCATGTGTCCCGTAACAATTTAATGAGCAACTGCCACGGATCCCATGTGGTGTCTGATGTCACTGGAAAACTTCTCAGGATTTTAAACTTCTAATACAGCAGCAACAACAACAGCTGATAATTATTGGGTGCCATGTGCCTTACCGAATAGTGGTCACATGTCGTGTCACTTCTTACAACAGCCTTGTGATGGAACTCAATGAAGAATGTGAGGATCAGAGCAGCAAAATCATTTTTCTTTTACTTTTTCAAGGCCACATAGCTGATATGACGCATCCTACATTCAAACACAGAGCTGTCTGACTTTAGATTTCTTGTTCGTCCACTGCTTACTCACACCTCCACCTAGACCAACACAGTGACACAAAGTAAAATATGAACATTTTAATACTGTTCTTTTTAAGTGGTGGAATCCTCTGGAGGTCCTTTAATGGCCATGCTACAGCCCCCTGTGCTCCAGCCATGATGGTGTTGTGATAATCATCAGCTGGTGTGGAGAAAATTAAAGTTTCTTCATGGTAGCTTAGTTTACTCAAGGTGCTTTGAGTGTCTTAACATTTTCATAACTTCCTTTATCTTGGAAGGAAGAAAGCCAGAGATGCCTTCAGGGTGCTAAAACTATATTTATTGAGAACATGCCTCAGGGGTAGTTTAGACTAAATAAGCTCATAATAGTGGATATTTCCTGAGCAGAATGGAGGTTAAGAAGCTTTGCAGTCTAGTCTGTATAGACTGATATTACCTTTTCCATTAAGCAGGGCATACTGAAAGACACTTTCAGAATTTGATGATCGATGAAGAAACAATACAAAGGTGACACTGTCCTACATTTGTAGTGGTGACATTATCATCTCTTTTTCGTTTGTGATATTAAATGATGAGCATCTGAAAGAGGAGAAAGATTTCTGTGTGTGTGTGTGTGTGTGTGTGTGTGTGTGTGTGTGTGTTTTCTCTAAGTATGTGTTGTCTCTGGGTGAAATCCAAAGGAAGCTGTCATCAAAACTGAATTTGAAGCTAAGGCCGGTGACCATACTGAACTCCCCCAGAAGATTGGTCTAGAACAGAAAACAATGACAAAGTCAGCTCTATGAAGTTTCAGCTCCTGGAGAAGGGACAGAGAATGCCACCACTACATTGGGGCATAAAGGACTATTCCATTGTCTTAGGAGTCACCAAGTGGCAGCATGTTCTCTTAACATATTTGACTGATATGAAAGTTGCAACTGAAAGTTCAAAAACTATGTGTTGAAGAACAGATTACAGGGATGCGCCAGACATCTGTCCCATTCGGTGAACAGGCCTTGGAACAGATGTCTCGAATTTCTTCAAATCCAGAACATGCTGGCCGATTTTTTTGGTGGTAAACATACTTTTTTTCCTTTTTGTCACCGCTCACCAAAGTATTATATTTAATGCATAAAATATGTAAATTCTTAAAGCATCATTTTGCTCTTTAGTGAGTTTAGATATTACAAAACGGTTTAATTATAAAAACAGACAGACCTAGTCCTGGGACCTGTGCAGCTAGAAATAAATGTGCAATCAAAACTGCAATTACCTGCAGAATTTAGTGTAAACAGATCAGCAATCACATAACAAACACAGGCTAGTTTGCATTCTGATATGAATACAGTTAGATCCAAAGCAATTTTCCTTTATTTATCTTAGCTGCTCAGCATAAATAAAGCAAGGGCATTGAAGCAATTAGCATAATTAGAGTATCGTGGTCAGGCCCTGTGTGATTTCAAGAGACGTTTCACTTTAGAATTCTTTTTCCCATACAAGAGTTTCCCTGAGCCACTAAAATATCGCTTTGGGCATTTTTGTATTTCAAATTTGCAAGTTGTCAGTTTGAAAAACCCTTGACACATGGATGTGAAAGCATCTCACAGACAGCCACAGAAGGTATACCCTCAGCTTTTCATTACTAAGAAGCTGGGGAATTTCCTTTTTCAGCTCTTTCTCCTACTTGACGTTTAACCCTAGAAATGTCAGTCTTAATTATTTCCATTGCCTTCAAATTGGGTCCAAGGGTTAAAGACAACTTGTTCCAAAAAAAAAAAAAAAAAAAAAATAAGGAATAGGAGTAAGGGGGAAGGAGAGGTTATAGCATAGTAGTAACTGAGCTCTTGCTGCAAGTGCAAAGGCTCGGGCAGCCAGCTAGCTACTGGGGATCCTCTGTTCAGTAGCTCCAAATAATAAGGCGGTGATCAGGGTCGGGGGAGGGGCTGCGCATGGTTTACTTCCAGGATGCTTGGCAAGCACGGGAAATGTTCTCTGCATGGAAAACTGGTGATGCTAATAACTAAGAGATGATAAAATTGGTTCCTTAAAAACACAAAGAGAAGAAAAGGGGTTTTTTTTTTGGTTTGTTTCTGTTTTTTATTATTCTTTCATGCATGTGAATGCACTTGAGAAAGACTACCTTTTAGTTGGAAGAAAGAAGGTGCTGGTCCTGGGTCATTCTGTATGTGGTGGACTCATTCAGTGCCATCAAAGTCTTAATATAGACTTTGTGCTTTCATTGTTTCTACAAAATTATTTTTAAAGTTAACATATAGTTAGATTGAACCCTCTTGTGTGTGTTTTTATGAAATATAACACATGTTGAAGTTCATGTTAACTATCACGACAGTCTGGATACAGAAATGTACCATCGCCCAAAATTCCTTCATGCCAGCCCTTTGTACCCCACCCTCCTACTCCAGACCCTAGCAACCACCGATTTATTCGCCTTCATCATATTTCTGTCTTGATGAGTATGTAAGTGGATTCTTGATTCCATCATATTTCTGTCTTGATTCCATGTGAGTGGAATCATTCAGTCTGTAGCCTTTGAGACTGGCTTCTTTCACTCACCAAAATGCACTTAATACTCATAGCAGCAATTCATATCGCAGTTCATTGCTTTCTATAGCTAAGTAGTACTCCATCGTAGAGCTATACTATAATGTTCTTTATCCATTCACCCACTGAAGGGCATTTGCATTGATTACATTTTTTGGCAGTGGTGAACAAATTTGCCATAAGACTTTTGTATGAACATAGGTTTTGTTTCTCTAGGGTAGTTAGGAGTAGAATTTCAGAGTTATAAGGTAAGTGTGAATTTAGCATTCTAAGAAACTGTCAAGTGGCAATACCATTTTGCATTTCCATCAACAGTGTTGCTCTGCCTCTTTATCAGTACTTGGGATTGTCAGGATTTCATTTTATTTTAATTTATTTTATTTTTTATTTTATTTTGCCTCTACTAATCGGTATGTCATGGTATCTCTTCATGCTTTTCATTCGCATTTTGCTAATGGCTACTGATCTTTTGTTGTGTTCATTTGCCGTGTGTACATCCTCTCAAGTGAAATATTGGCTTCTCTGGTCTCTTGCCTGTTTTAATTGGGTTGTTTGTTGTGTTCTCAGTCTTTATTTATCTTTGCAAATGTTAGAAAATCTCAGCTATGTATCCATTTCTCAGTGATGTTTGTTAATGCTAACCCATTCAAAGACTTGACTTTGGCCAGTACAAATCATGAGTAAAATCCAGCTCAGTAAAACCAAAATTCCAGGATTGAAGGACTAATAAAAAACAAAGGGGAGGGGGAAGAAAATTGCGGTAGAATAAGCCCACCCCATTACTACACTTCTGATCTTTTGATCTTTTTAAGTGTCAACTTCTTTTTTAAAAGAAAACCTCTAGCCCATTCTTAATTTCTTCTTTCTTTGGCCTCTTTCTAGCCTGTAGCCCAACTGTAGCCAACCGTTACTATTAACTGCAAGTTGAACATTCTTTGCATCCTGGGGAAAGTATATAGCTTTTAATCAGTTTCTCTCAGAGCTGCTGGGATACGAGTCTGGGGAGCATTGGTGGACAGGAGGGGGAGCATATTCTTCCATTTCAGCTGACTGTGCTGGGAGTTTGCCTTTGTGACTTCACAAAATTCTGAGGATAGGAGTTAGCTCTACTCTACAAATAAGAAATAAAAAATTTGAATTCAGAGAAAATAAAGGATTTGCCCAAGCTCATAGGGTTCATAAGTGCCCGAATCCAGGATTTAAACCCAGGCCTCTGATTCTGGAAAATTTCTTTCTGTGTTACTGCTTAGTAAGCAGAAATCTAAGATAAGTAAAGTAATTGCATATGATCCTTTAGTCCCTGCTATTGACAGCTCTGACAATAATATATAAAAGTGGGTATTGTTCTCTACCTTCCCTTTGAAAAAATATTTTGCTGCAATGTAGCAAAGACTTCCTTCCTAAAAACAGGGTAGTAAACCTAAGATCTGATCATTCTACTTCAGGAAAAGAAGAAGTGGCCTTCCCCAGTCTAAGATGACTCCTGAACTTTGTTGGTTCATAGTCCTAGGAAACCATGCTTACACTTTTGTTTTGTTTTGTTTCATTATTTATCTCTGAGAGAGAGAGAGAAACAGTGTGAGCAAGGGAGGGTCAGAGAAGGAAGGAGACACAGAATCTGAACCAGGCTCCAGGCTCTGAGCTGGCTGTCAACACAGAGCCTGACGCCAGGCTTGAACCCAGGAACTGTGAGATTATGACCTGAGCCGAAGTCAGACGCCTAACCTACTGAGGCACCCAGGCACCCCCATGCTTACACTTTAAAATGGACTTTAAAAATGATGCTGAGTTATTTTAAAAATTCAGTTGTTTTCATGAAGAAACTCAGAAATTAAATTGAACAGCATTCCTTATTTTTTTTTTACTTTCATAGTTAAAGAACTAAACATGATAAACATAACTGTAAGCATTAAAGAAAAACTGGAAGAAAACATTTTAATTTTCTCATAGTGGAGAAGACCTTCCTAAGGAAAGAAACCCAGGAGTCACATAGGACTGACAGAGATGAATGCTTAAAAATCTAAGTTACATATAATGAAAGAAAGCATTAAAAAAAGTTACAAGACAAATTGTAGGCTGATAGAAAATATTTACGACACATAAAACAAAGGATCAGTATTCAGACAATACAAAGTGACCCAACATTCATGGAGATCAACATCCCATTAGGACATAGTTGAAGAGGGGCGCCTGGGTGGGTTAGTCAGTTAAGCGTCCGACTTTCGCTTAGGTCACGATCTCGTGGTTCGTGGGTTTGAGCCCCGTGTCGGGCTCTGTGCTGACTGCCAGCTCAGAGCCTGGAGCCTGTTTCGGAGTCTTTGACTCCCTCTCTCCCTGACCCTCCCCTGCTTGCGCTGTCTCTCTCTCTCCTAGGAAAAAAAAAAAAAAAAAAGAACATAGTTGAAGAATAGGAATGAGAACATCACCAAATAAAAATAGGTGATTAATTGATGGCAGAAAATTACTGAAAATTCTTGCCTCTCAGGTCGACCAATATTGAGATGGCTGTTAATATCAAATATGGTGAGAATGTGAGAAAAGTAACTCTCATTTACTCTTGATGAGACTGCATGGTTCTATTACTTCTTGTAAATAGTTTTGGGGGGGAAAGAGACATTTTGGCAGCATCTAGTAGGACTGGCCAAGTACTTCCATTTTAAAGAATTTTATAGTACAGAAAATTTAAAGGGAATCCATTGGCATATCACTTATAATTGCCCCAAATTTTGAAACTACTTTCAAATGGCGAAATGGTTAAATACATTGTGGTATTTATACTACTTTAAAAAAGAGTAATAAACCTGTATGTGCTAACATGAAAACATATTCAAGGTGGATTGTTGGGCTCAAAAGCAAGTTATAGAGTTAACGTGTGCGTATTATATTACATAATATACAAACACATATATATAATGTCTGCGTATATGAATACACAATATATAAGTGTGTGTACATACATATGCATACATATATATATAATGTGCATATATGTGTATATAAATCTAAAATCCTACCATCTTAGTAAGCTTAAAGTTTAATGGAAATGCAAAAATACTGATTCACATTTTGCTTTTAAATTTTGCTCTGACCTTCAATAGGAGTTCATGCAGATTTTTTTTAAATGTTTTATGTACTTATTTTGAGAGAGAGCATGCATACATGTGCAGGGGAGGGGCAAAGAGAGAGAGAGGGAGAGTCCCAAGTAAGCTTCATGCTTTTAGCATAGTGTCAGGCTTAGGGCTTGATCTCATGAACGACAAGATCATGACCTGAGCCAAGATCAAGAGTTGGATACTTCAACAACTGAGCCACCCAGGCACCCCTAGAATTTTTTTTCAAACCCAAACTTATCAATGAATTAAAGAGACTCTTTTTTCTTTTTTTTTTCTTTTTTTTTTTTTTTATGTTTTATTTATTTCTAGGGAGAGAGAAAGACAGCGTGAACAGGGAGGTCAGAGAGAGGGAGTCACAGACTGAAACAGGCTCCAGGCTCTGAGCTGGCAGTCAGCACAGAGCCCAACGCGGGGCTCAAACCCACGAACTGCGAGATCATGACCTAAGCGAAAGTCGGACGCTTAACCGACTAAGCCACCCAGGCGCCCCAAGAGACTCTTTTTTCTTGAATAAATTTTGAGTTGTATTCTGCCTCCATATAAGAATGTATATTCTTCCAAATAGTAATCCTCTTTTTCTTAAAAATGTTACCAAATCTTTTTTTTTTCTTGGCATTTTGTTTAGTTAGCTAGATATCATTATAAGAATATTTGTTTAGTACGTCTTATTCAATGTCATAACCTAATATAAAATCTATAGGGAGAATTTATGGCATACCTTTTAACTAGTATTGGTCTGTATAACCCAATTAATAATACTTTCAAATTTCTGCTGTGCGGTACTTACTGTTCTACAGAGTAATAGAAAATATTTCTGGGGTGCCTGGCTGGCTCAGTCAGGTAAGTGTCTGACTCTTGGTTTCAGCTCAGGTCATGATATCACAGTTTGTGAGTTTGAACCCTGTGTCAGGCTCCGCACTGACCCTGTGGTACTTTCTTGAGATTCTCTCTCTGTCCCTCTCTCTCTGCCCCTCCCTTGCTTGTGCTCTTTCTCTCTCTCTCTCTCAAAATTAATAAATAAACCTTGTCTTTTTTGAAAGAAAAGATTTATTATGTCAGATACTTTTTCTGTATATGAACCATGGCCTGCTGGAAGCATCAGCCAAAGTGGCCACTAAAGAAACCGTTAATGCTAAGTCCAGAATGGGCCTGATTTGTATGCTGTCCTGGATCCCATCCTGAAAATGATAATGTATTTCTTTACATTGGAAATCAGGCTTTTGTAGCCAAACCCCTTCAATAACACAATCACTAGGAGCTGGATATTGTAGAAACATATGAAGAAGTCAGGAGTGTAACTGGAGTACTTCTGAGAGAACAAGTATTTCCAAGCATGGCTTACCATCACCTTTCAGGTAACAAGCCCACAATGGTAGATAATGAGAAAGTGTCCTTTGCCCTTTGTATATGTATAGTGGGAATCTACCTTAAGTTCCTTGTTTTTAAACCCCACGTGGTAATTTGATATCTTCTTTCCTATGAACTTAGTTCATTTTTCTTTCTTTCTGAAAACAAGTAAATAAAAGTTGTCTAGAGTTTCCACCATGGCTACATAGTGTGTGCTATGTGAAGACTTGATATGTGCCTGAATGTAAATCTAGCATACCCGAAGCAGAGACTCCTATGGGCATGGCAGAGCAAGGGATCCTGCCAAAAGGCAGTGGCCACCTTAACTTTAGGAAAGTCCTCTTTCCTTGAATAGGTACTGTGACTTTTTCAGAGTCACAGGACAGAATGCTCATAAGATGAATATATTAGCAAGGAGTAGTAACAATGGAACAGGCTATTATTCTCAGAGAATTCAAAGATTTAAAAAAGAAAACTAAAACAGGGGCACTGGGTGGCTTCGTCAGTTGAGGGTCTGACCACTCAGGTTATGATCTCACACTTCATGAGTTCAAGCCCCACGTCGAGCTCTGTGTGGTCAGCTCAGAGCCCACTTCACACCCTCTGTTCCCCTCTCTCTGTCCCTCCCCCACTCACACTCTCTCTCTCAATAAATAAAAAAACATTTAAAAATTTTCTTTAAAAAGTAAATATAACAACATTCTTTTCTTCTGCTCTGTCCTTATAGGGGGATACCATTAAGCCTTTTTGATATTAACAGGCAAAGCCAAGTATAGTTCTTACTCAAATTTTTTAATGGGGAGTATGAGCATATAGAGTTACATATATGTTAATGAACATTAGCACTTACACACACACTAAAGGAAATCTGGATGGGGACCTCAGTTTTGAAATTAGGAAGTCTCTCTCTTTGCTATCATTCTAATGCAGCATCCTTAGGATTATGCCCTTATAGATGGGCTCAAAATTTATTTGACTAAAGACTGGTATAAAATTTTGTGTTCAGAAGCAGTATAAAGGTGTGGTTTAAGTGTGGTTTCTGTTCTAGGCAAAGAGCAAATGCAAATCTTGCAAACCTTTTGGTTGGCTAACCTCTATAATAATCTACACAGTAGAATCATATGGAGCTTGTCTTTTAAAACTATACATATATAGACTAATTTTCATGGAAAAATAGGCTGTATCCATCTAGTTCATTACTATCTAGTTGATACTATTCATTTAGTATCTAGTGCCTAGATCAGTTAAAGCACTAAGCAACAGTTGCTTAGTAAATACTTAATGAATTGATCAGTTAATTAATATAACCACCAGAACATTAATGGAATTTATCTCTGGATTATGGGTGATTTGTATTTCCCTATTTTTGCTTATTTGCATGTTCTAAATTTTCTAAAATGAGGCTGAATTACTCTTTAAAAAAGAATACATTTTGCCATTATTGAAAGGTTCATGGAATCCTCTTTAATTTTTATGCTTAGTTATATGAATAAGTATGCTATCTTTCCTTCACTCTATGCTTGTTTAAGGCATAGAGTTGGGAGTTATTTTTCTGTCATTGTTGATAGTTTTAATTTTTTTAATGTTTTTTATTTATTTCTGAGAGAGAGAGAGAGACCGCATGAGCAGGGGAGGGTCAGAGAGGGAGATACAGAATCTGAAGCAGGCTCCAGGCTCTCAGCTAGCTGTCAGCATGAGCCCGACACATTGCTTGAACCCACGAACCGTGAGATCGTGACCTGAGCCAAAGTAGAACGCTTAACCAACTGAGCCACCCAGGCACCCCTATCGTTGTTGATAGTTTTGTGCTGATCCACCCACACTCCCATCCCCTGTCCCCCCATGATTGAGAGTTTACGTTCACCAGCTGAGTGTCAGGCTTAGGAACCCTCTCTTTGGCCACAGAACAGTGTGAAACCTCTTACCTGGGGCCTCAGGTTCCTGACCGTGGGCTCATTACACAAATTCTTGAAGCAGCTGAGCTAACCCCCACTGGGTATAAGAAAGAGTTTATAACTAGACCTGAGATGAGCAGGACAGAATGTTTACCTTCAGCTGCCTGCTTTAGTTCCATGGTGGTAGTAGAGCCTTAAAATACATAGAGAGGGATTTGGTGCATACCTATGTAAAGTGGGTGTATCAATACATCTCTGTTAAGGTTATTATAATCTTCAGTTCCTATGTGTAATTTTTAAAAATCCTTAGTGATAAGCTCAACCCAACTGCAAGTATTATTAAAAAGTTTTATTTAAAATGTTATTTAGAATATCTGTGTTTTCTATATGGAATAGGAGAATCACAAACAGTAAAAGAATAGAGTTATAATTTATAACTGTATAGAGGATAGATTGTAGTTTTTCCCAATGAAATGCAGAGATGTAGAAAAATTATCATGATTTGTGTTATAACACTGGAGTCAGAAATAATGCTGAGGAGTGTTTTCTCAGCTTGATGCATGGGACTTAACTATGCAGCTCCCATCAGCACTAATGGGAGATTCAAGGCTAAGTGCCAAAGATAAAACTGAGATGATAATGCAAGCTTTGGACGTGGTATAATTGGAAACTGATTTTCATTGTGATTTTATGTACTATTTTTTGTTTTGGGGTTCCTGCTGTTATACTTTTAAATTTTGATTTTTCAAAGATAACATTTAAAAATGTTATACCCAATCTTTTTCTGTTTTTGCCAGTGAAATGAGGTAATGGGTTAGAATGCCAACCTGAAGATAGAGCCAAAGGTTTGGCTAAGATATGGGGTATGTGTTGCTTATACAATGTCTAGAAAACTCAGCAGCTACCCGTCTCTTTGAAAAAGAGACTGCTATATGTTTTCTTGTCTGTCCAATCAGAAGTCTATTTTTCCTAAACTATTTTCATACATCACTGGTATGACTATATTATGAAACACAATGAAAGCCCTGAACTATTTCACATGGTCATAATGATCATGAATTGGAAATTAATATATATAACAGGAATAGTGAGTAAATATGATGGTACATATCTTCCTTCTCCCATAGACTGTGTTTTGGTACCTCCAGAAGGAAAATTTAATCTTCTGTGGCTAAAATAAATGAAATAGATTTCTCCTGCTTAAGATCAATAAAGGATTAGGTTTTGCCTACTTTAATATTTAGGTGTTCTTTGTTTAATCATATGTGTATCTAACTGATGGCAGTGCCCTTACTTAGGGTACATTAGAATGTGCCAACCAATTCACTTTTGAGGACACACATTAAATCAGTGTTTCACTTTGGTATGCTCAAACAAAAAGCTCTTAGGGTATATTATTAATAGTAGAGTGGTAAACATATGTTTCAACAGAGGCATAAACTTTTAATTGGCCATTTGTTTGAGAACATGGATAATTCGTACAGTAACGGCCATTAATTGGAATTGCAGTTTCCTTATAATCAAACCAAAACCTCTTTGAATATAAAATCTATATGTCAGTGAGACCATCAACCTTAAGTCTCATGTTTGGAGAGCCATCATAGGTGTCAATAATGATGTTCAATAAGCAATGTAGCTGAGGGAGAGAGAGAAGCATAAAGGAGCACTTAACCATGATCACATATATTGTACATTACATGTCTCCGTCAGATGGAGTAAATAATACACTAATTCCTCAACTTTATACACAATCCCCAGAACTCCACTGTGAAGCCACTGCTGCCCAGAGAGTAGGCACTCACTTGACAGTGGACAGGAAGAGCATTGACCTCATAAGTGAACCAAGACACATGTACCTGGGGGAACTCTCTTTTGAGAGGTGCCACCAGAGAAGGAAAACAAGGGGTGCAGGGCATATGGTGTACACAGCACTGCTTGCCTTGAGGGTCCACATTAGCAGCTAGAATCTTGAGTTGGTCTGTCAGCCTCAGCCAAATGGTTAGCATAGCTTTTAACTATTAAAAAGCTTTGATCTTCTATGACCTCATTTCAGGTTGGAGTGTCATGGGCCAGAAACCTGTGTAGACCAATTTTCATTTGAACACAAGGAAATGATTGGATAAGTCTTCTATATTGTTGTGGACAATCAACAGAGAAATTCTTATGTATTTATGTAATGGCATGGGTGCCAATTAGTTGTCCTCATCCTATTCAGTTTTTCCTTAAGGACTAGTATTAGGACCAAGCAAGTCTTGTAGACCCAAGGACTGAAAGGGCCTGCTTATTAAGGAAACCCACCCCACCCCCCCACCAACACACACACACACACACCAGAAAACAAATCCTGTAAAACTGAAAGGATCTTGAGTATCTCCATTTGCTCAGAGGTATAGGACTCATCAGTACACCTTCTCCCTGCTCTGCTGTGTTGTTAGCCCAGGAGGGCCCAAACCAAAACATAATAAAGCTCCAACATCCTGCATTCAGCATTTTACAAATCTCTTTGGAACAGAAGAGTAAATAATTTCTTAAACAGTTTGGCTCTTACAGTAGTCAGTCTTGGACAGCTGTCAACAGGAAACCCCAAGTCATCTCGTATTAAACTCTGCTATCACAGAGGGACCTGTCACCTAAACTTTGACATAGGGCCTTTGAGAATTATTTTTATTTTTACTATTAGAAAGCACTGACAAGTATTTGGAAAAGCTGGGAAACCTAGGAGAATGGATTCCCATTTCTCCTAAACATTGTCTTTATTCACTTCCTTGAAGGCTTGTTTAAAATAAGACAGATTTTCCTCTCTTGGTAACTTGAGAAGCATCAGTTGCAAAAATTACTGCCTGTAATGCAATCTTAGGACAGTTTAGCACTACTATTCATAATAATTGTGAGAAATTATATTTTTTTTCTTGAAAACCTCATTAAGCTTTACCCACCCCAGCGTTCTGCAATTTATACATCTGTCAGCAATTCTTATACAATGATAGAATTTCTATGACAATGCATTTGTAATTTTACCTTTCTTTTAATGTGGTCTTGAGTAGTATACTATTTTCCTTATGCAGGACAACCTCTCCAGCATCATCTAGCTGACTCTTATTCTCTGTGTATCTTGCAGACAGACGGGGTGTCAGCGAAACACATTTACTTTCAGGGGTAGAAGTGGGTAGGGAAAGAGATTGTGTAGGGGAAGAAACCTATCCCTCATCCCCTGTGCCCCAGCGATCCCCGGCTTCCTCATGTAGATTCCCAGCACAGTTCTGTGCATTGGCTGACCCAGCTGCAAACAGTGGGCCTGGCCCTGCTGTCCTGTCTGATCCACTTTTCACTGAAGGAAGAATGTGTCTGGAGCCACAGCTGAGGAAGTGGAAGGCAGGGGTTGAGGGCAGGATTTTTCCCATCACCACTGAAATTGGAGAGATATGAACCTGAACTCTTAAGAGGGAGGTGCTCTGGTCTCCAAGAAGGCAATTAACCAGACAAGGAGTGTGGGAATTAGGGATCAAAACTGTGAGCTGAACAGGTTGAGTGGTCTTAGACAAGTTACATTTAATCTCAGAGCCTCATTTTCCTTGTTTCAAGCAGGGGCAGTGTTAGAATTAATTAATTTTTCAGGGTGCTTTGAGATCTGCCGATGTGAGACTAGAGCAATGCAGAAGGAGGTTTTGTGTTGCTGTTATTCCTGTTCCTAGAAATATGGAAGCTTCCTCATTTTTTTCCACCGCCCCCCCATGAACTCCCACATCTGACCACATCTGAACAATAAGAAAATGAAAGTAACGTGTCGGCTTTATCAATCAAGTATTCACATGCAATTCATTCAAACCTTGCCTCAGCCGTCTCTCTGAGTACAGAGACTGTGTGTTTCTGTTAACATTTTCTGTGGGACTGAGTTTTCAATGATTTTATTTTAAGCTTTCTGTTATTTCTGAATTTTATTCAGGGCTGATGATTTCACCATCTTGGGGTTGGTCTTTCATTATGGGTTTTTTAGGATATTTTTCATGCCTTTCTTAATACTTCTCAGAAGCTCCCCGAAACTTTGTAGAATCCCCCAAATTTGACCTTACAACTGAAAAGGTCTGATCTTTCTGAGGCTGACCAGCAATGCAGACTCTCTCTGCCCCGACCCCTTTCAATTTCTCTCCTTTTTGGCACAACACAAATTTCCAAGATGTGTATGTTTGCTTGTAAATACATCACTCAGCTGTGTTCCCATCCTTTGTGTCAACAGGAAAATCCCCTTGTTCTATGTTTAGCTTGAATAATTACCAAACTGTTTGTAATTAGAATGTGAGAATGTGACCTCACAGCAATTTTTTCATTTCCTTTCTCTGTATTTAATACATTTCAGAAACTGAAAATACCAAATCTGCCCCCCCTTTTTTTGATGCTTATCAGTAATGGAAACATTGCAAAACAATCAGCCCAATACCTATGCTTTGTTCATTTATTGCCTTCTCTGAAGATAAATTGACTGTACTCAACGCTCTTCAGCATTTTTCTTCACCTAGATATTATTGCCTTGTGCAGCCACCCCAAGGTGACTGTTATCACTTAATTAAATCCTTGCACGCTGGGAAGAAAAAACAACATTGTTCCTCCATAACCCCAAGGAGCCTATTTTTAAGCCACTAAGCCTTTTCCCTGTTTTATTAACTTATTCCTGGCTACAACAAGACATACTTTTGTTGATGAGCAAAAGGTTGTATTAGCTTTTTATTTTCTGGGTAAACTTATCTATTCTCTGGGAAGAGAGAAAGAAAAAAAGAATGGACATTACAAGGGAAGGGAAAAATGGGGTCTCTGCAACCTTCCTGATTCTAGTAAAGGTCTCTGTAAACACCATGCTGGAAAGTAGAAGCAGGGGATTCAGGAAAGGGAATGAGAAAATAAAATGTAAACATCAAATGGGAACAAGACTCTAAAAGTAAAATGATGTGCTTGTCTATTGGGGGAAGCACACGGGGTAGAGGACGCCACTTTCAAGCTAAGGAAACTAGGCATAGATGTTACATGTTTGTTTGTTTGTTTGTTGAAGAAGGAATGATCTATCGGTACTTGTTTTTGCTCCTGCCTAGAGTAGCATCTCTTTATCACCTTTTGTCTAATGTGTTTATTTTTTCCCTCACTCAGGTTTCCTTCTTTGTCTTCTGTCATTAGGCACTCGTTAACAGTCAGTTCTATCCCCAGTTATGTTTCAAGGCATCAAAGAAAGACTATTAGGGTATATTTAGGGGTGTGTGTGTGTTTGTGTGTGTGTGTGAGATATGTGGATACATGTGTGTGCACATGTGCTAGGAATAGGGATGCATGACCTGTAGCTGGCAGATCTGAGTGTGGCGTTTAGTATCCAAAAGTTCACTTGCTGCAAAGGGAGTTATTTGTTCACACGTAGTAAATTATGTACCTTTTAGTTTGTTTATGGTCCATTACATCATGGGCTAGAAAATGGGTTGTCACTTCTAAGATTTGGACCCAAGCAAGCATATGTGTTTATTCATGATGGTAAATCATTTTACCACATGCTGTGTTCACCAACAGAGTAAATGCTGCTTAAAGCTGCAATATTGGCAAGAGTAGTTGATGCTGTGACAGGCTGGGGCTGGATAGAGACCCGATTCTTAAATAGTTAGATAATTAAGATATCTGAACTGTCACCAGTCACTGCCCACAGGTTACACATTTCTCGGTTTCATACACGGAACACATGATTGTGCACAGTGGCTCACTCCCTCTTCCAGGGCAAGATATGTTTAGTGGCTCAGTGTGTCTGTCTCTGAAATGGGAAAAGCAGAAACATCTTTAGGATGATGGGAGAACAAGCCCAACAGTGCCTGTGAAGGTCCCTTTAACCAAAGGGCTACCTGTACAAATGCGAGGAATTATTTTCTTCTTTCACTGCCTACTTGCAGTGACAGAATCTTCATGAGCTGCTTCTGGGATTCTGGTCAGATCTGCAATAGTTTCCATCCTGCCAGCCAAATGGATGCCTGTGGGGATGTATATATTTTCCCACTCACTGGAGTGGGCTGGTTTCCTTTTTTTCCTCTAGAGGTTAATTTCTTTTCCTTTATAATAGCATTATAAATATCTTACGGAGGCAGGTTAGAGCCCTTAGAAGACCATGCCCTCTGTAGCAGCCACCCAGTTGACTTTGACCTTGAACAGTGTTCTTAGTGTTCTCATGAAGTTGGTATGGACGCATATACATATTTGGCTTCAAATTGCAATTTTGTTGGTCAGAAACTCTTGCTTTCTCTGGACAACCTTGGAATATGACATAGAATCCCATTCACTGTTTGCCCTCTTTCCTCCCTCCCTCCCTCTCTCCCTCTCCCTTCTCTCCAAGTTAGCCAGGGTCATTCCTAAGCCATCCTTCTCAGCGGTGTATATCTGACCTTGCAGAATGTCAGATCTGGAGTCAGCGCAGCTGTCCTCAATCACTCATTTTTGTTCTTAATAATCCTCACTGTTGGGAAACCCTTCCTTTCGCACCCAGATTCTGCTCACTGCCTTTGCCCTTCATGAAACAGAAAGACTGGTTGCCAGTCTCTGTGGAGGAACCTGGCATGTGCTCAGTGACCTCTGGGGCTCCTCTGGGCTGAATAATCCAGTCCATTTAACCATTCTGTAAGACTCTTATGTTTCAATTATCTATTTTTTCAGCTCCTTTTTGAACACTCTTCAAATTCTTCTTTTTGTAAAGCAGTGAACCCCAAAACTGGATCTGAGATCTGAACATTGCTGAATAAAAAGGAAAATGAGCTTAGAATTCTAAAATTCATTGTTGATGGTTCCCCTTTGCATACATTTCACTTAAAAATATTGAATCGTGGAGTTCCTGGGTGGCTCAGTCAGTTATGCATCCAACTTCAGCTCAGGTCATGATCTCGTGGTTCATGAGTTTGAGCTCCACATCAGGCTCTGTGCTGACAGCTTGAAACCCGGAGCCTGCTTCGGGTTCTGTGTCTCCTTCTCTCTCTGTCCTTCCCCCAGTCACGCTCTGTCCCTCTCTCAAAAATAAATAATACACGCACACACGCGATGGGAGGGGGTCATTGACCTTTTTGCAGAGCCTGGAGATCAGGAGACACTCCCTAAGACACTATGATCTCAACTTGTTGTGCATGAGGCAGCCAGCAAACTTCAAGTCTCTTAGATGCCTCGGAGTATGGGTGTTAGGTGAAGGTAAACAGAACTAGACGCAGACAAAGTTGTCAAGTGGATGAAAGACTCCAGCATCAGGCATTTTCTCTTTTCTTTTCTCATCACCCTCAGACACGGCCTCCTGGTCCCCACACAGGTGAATGAGCAGGCCAGGGCTGTGAACTCACAGGAAGTAGCTAGTGAGATAAAGCATGTGGCAGACAAATGGGGAACTTCAGTAAAAGCTGGTTCCCTCCTTCTTCCATCTCTTCCTGCACTCTTACTCCCTCAGTTCTCATCTGGTGAAAGTTTAAAGACCATCTTCTCACTAGCCCATACCCACTTAGATCTGTGTCCCATTATCCTTGAAAAGAAAGCAGTGGAGGGGCGCCTGGGTGGCTTAGTCGGTTAAGAGTCCGACTTTCGCTTAGGTCATGATCTCGCGGTTCGTGGGTTCGAGCCCCGCGACGGGCTCTGTACTGACTGACAGCTCAGAGCCTGGAGCCTGTTTCCGTCTGTGACACCCTCTCTCTCTGACCCTCCCCTGCTCACGCTGTCTCTCTCTCTCTCTCCTAGAAATAAATAAAACATTAAAAAAAAATTAAAAAAAAAAAAAGAAAAGAAAAGCAGTGGAAACAATATAGAATTTGTATAAAACCAATGCAATATTATTATGAGTAATCAAAATTTTCTAATAAAAATATTATATTATTCTTTATTGCTCAATATCTAGAACATTGCCCTTTCTTCAAATTCTTCTAGATCTTTAAACCAATGACACATTAGTCTGAATGAGTATTTGAACACAACTGTTTTTTCTGGGACTATTAGATGTCTGTTTCTAATACCTTTTGAACAGAGAAGAATTATTTTTCTGTATATTTGCCTCAGTATTTTTTAATGAATATATATTATTGAAGTGAGGTTGAAAAGGGGAAAAGTTGCCTAGGAAATTAACCTGTGTAAAACAATGCATCTATGGAATGAGGTTTACCCAGGAGATTATAATTGACCAAGGTATAGCTTAGACCATATGTAGCAGAATGTCGTATCCTAGCTCAATCTTTCCTTTGGCTGGCATCACACAGAGGACAACAACCATCTTCTTATCCCACGTCTGCTTTGGATATCACCTTGAGCATGCTACCTCTCTGCCCTCTGCCCCAGGGGACTCCGTATAGGGAAACAAATGGTAGTGATTTGATTCCAAAAGTGAAGAATCTCTGCTGTGAAAAAAATATGCTCCAAATCCTCAGAGTCAATATACAGTGTAGAAGGCTGCATTTGAGTTCCTGCTTTACCACTTACTGTGTCATCTCAATTTTCCTCATCTCAAAAGGGGACAACAATAGTATATCCATCAGAGTTAGGAAGTGAGGATTGAGCTGAGTTAGTGCATATGAAGTCCTTCTTCTCCCAGGGTCCAAAACAGAGGCCACTTTAATAAATTCTGTCACTGATACACATGGTATATAATAGTATTCACACACACACACATCCTTGAATTGTTCTCATTTTTAAGTGACTATGCTTGTGGAACTTAAAAAAATCATTTTTATCCTGTTTTTATGGTTTTTTTCTTTCTCACCTTCTTGTTGACATTACTGTGTTGTGCAAGCATCCCAGCTTAAATTTCCATCTCTTTCTGACAACATCTATAAGTCCTCAAGGTCAGTGAAGTATTTTTTTTCTCCCTTACAAATATTCTGTCCCCAACTTGTATTTATTAAACATTTAAAGAGGAGTATTTATGACCAGGATAGAATCTCATTTCAGCCAAGAGTCCTTTTCTTGCTTGTCTCCTTAAGTTCATATCGAACTTCATTTTAGTGCTCTTTGTGGATTACACCATTTCCTCCACCTGTGCATTTCTTCTTCCAGTCAAGTAAAAGCCATTCTTGTTTGCAGACACTCTTTCTAAGTCAGCATCTCAAGTCAAATAATAACCACTGTGGTGCCATTTATCAAATACCTACCATATGATGGCCCTTTTACATGCATTTATTCTAATCAACTCAACATCTCTACTGAGTAAAATAAATAATGTACAGAGGGGTGCCTTGGTGGCTCAGTCAGTTAAGCATCTGACTTCAGCTCAAGTCATAATTTCGTGGTTTGTGAGTTCAAGCTGTGTGTTGAGCTCAGTGCTGACAGCTCAGAGCCTGGAGCCTACTTCATATTCTATGTCTCTCTTTCTCTCTGCCCCTCCCCCACTCATGCTCTGTGTCTCTCTTAAAAATAAACATTGAAAAAATATATTAAATATTAAATAATGTACAGATATTGTTCTTTATATTTCCATATAAGAAAACAGTGAAGTTGCAAATTCAGAATTCCAGCTCAGGTCTTTTTGAGTCCAAAGTGCATGTATTCTTTTTCATTGCCTCTTAAAGACTTTGAAGGATTCTCATTTTTTTAAATGTTTTTTTTTATTTATTTCTTATAGAAATAAGCATAAGCAGGGAAGTGTCAGAGAGAAAGAGGGAGACACAGAATCTGAACAGGCCCCAGGCTCTGAGCTAGCTGTCAGCACAGAGCCCAACGCGGGGCTTGAACCCATGAACTGTGAGATCATGACCTGAGCCGAAGTCAGATGCCTCAACAACTGAGCCACCAGGTGCCCCTGAAGGATTCTTATTTCAAAGCTGTGCATAGAACTTTTCCAGCTCTGGCCAGATAGACTCTTTAATTTCATGAAAGGAATTGAGGAGACGAGGCCATAATTGTCCCATCTCCTTGACCATTGCACCAAATGTCCCTCTGAATCTGACTAGAATCTTTCTAACAGAGTCCTGTGTCATGGTGAGCATGATTAGAGTGTGGGATCTAGAGGGGCCCCTCTATAGTGCCCAGTCTGTGAACAGTGAGCTATGGGCTCTGGTATCCTCCTCCCTGAGCATTTCTCAAGAACTGTGGCAAGTGCTTCCCTGGTGAAAACTGTAGAGTGTGCTCCTCAGCATTGATCAAGACACCCTGGTCTCAGCAGTAGTCCACCTATCTGACTGATACATCCTTACTCCTTCCATAATCCTCGTCTCTAGGGGATTCTATAAGGCTCGCTGGCTCTGGAAGTCTCTCCCACACCCCTTATCAAGAACAGAAATCTGTCCCTATAATAGCCCTCTTTCTGGTGCCTTATCCAGGACTCAGATAATACCTAGATCCCTCCCCCCCCCCTTTTTTTAATGAGGACCCTAGAAAAACCCTAGGGAGAAATGTGAAAGAACTGGTTCTCTTTAAACCACTTACTGTGTTGGCAATTCTATTGTTCACTGACATATACAGACAAGTGGAGGGAAGAGTCCTAATGTTTCAGCCTGTGTCATCCAACGCTCAGGTACTTGTGCTTTGACATCTCTCTGTATGTCCGAAGGTTTAAGCCTAGATGTTGTCTCATGTAATTCATTCGCACTGTGGAGGATGACAAAAGGGGGCATTACTTAATATGGTTTCTTCAAAAAGTTGCTGGATAACCTGCTACACTCACCATTCTCTTTTGTGTGTCTCTGTGAGGCAAGAAGATTCAGCCTTGAGGAAGCAAGCATGTATGACTCATGGCAGAACCCTTAGATTTTATACTGTAGTAAGCCTTTTGAGACAAGAATTTTTAATCCTGTTCAAAATGAAGGTTTTGTATTCCATCATGTTATTGGAAATTTTAATTGTAGTCATGTAGTTCTGTGTGTTAAGGGAGCCCAATATAAGAAGAATTGCTTTTTGTAAATATGTGAAGGAACAAATTTCTTTCACTCATTGCCTATAAAGATGTGTTGCCTTGCTGAGATTATGGAAAAGAGCTGGGCTCATGCATTGTAGAATACTGATAATGCCAGTTATTCACTATTGTGCTGTTTTTATCTCATTAATTCAGGTGAAATTAAGAATGTTGTTAAACTATGGAGACCTGTGCCAACATATAGTCCATCAGACCTGCCTAGTATGTCACATCTGTGTGCCATTAGGCACACTTGCATGCTTTTTAGGAAATGGTAAACTAATATTGGCTATACGCTTTCATGAGAGGTACCTGTTATGGCAGAAAAGAACCAGGAAAGGGATAAAAATCTGATGGAGAAGGAGCAGCAAATGTCTTAAGCAAGTGTGATTACCTATAATAAGAATGGAAGGAACACACAGAAAATGGTAACAGCTTACGGTTGTGTTTGTAAAACCCTTAATATATTTTTTATTTGCTTTGGGATAAAAGTCTTCCATTAGGGCACAGAGGCCAATTTGAGTCTTTAGGGGCACAATCCTTTAGGGGAACTTCTTCTCCTGCCTGCAAAGCATTTAAGTAGAAATTAAAGTAGGTCATCCTATTACTAAGGAGAAGCCCCCAAGCAAGACAATAAAACAAATCTTACTTGTTGGAAAAGGTCAAGACTAGAATGAACAAATCTCATTGGAGGCAAAAAGAATTTATCCCAATATCCGACCACACAAAGTTTATGCTAGCCTACACAAATTTGGAGCCATTCTTCATCTTCAAAATTTGTTAGTAATTATTAGACATCCGTGAGTCATATGCATAAACATATCCATAGTTATTTTACTGCCCAGAGTAGTTTCCACATAAAAATGCATTCACAACAGGATTACTGAGAACATTGGTCATGATAAATGACACATATGTGCCACTACAACGCCATCCCTTCAACCATCAGCACCTCTTTCAGTAAATGAATGATTTACAGAATGCAAATTAGTGGATAAAAGGAGAAGATTAAAAAAGGAAATAAGAGAAAAAAGAAAAAGTGAAAAGGGGGCTGAAATGAGAACCTAGACATAGGCGCAGAAGCTATTGATGGGAAACCTGTGTACTGAGGTTTGCAAGGTGATCCCAGGTGACGTTATACTTCTCACTTTTAGGCATCTATCATTCATGGGGAGGCTGACGTTTACTCAAACTCTAAGATATGTCGAAGGAAGAGTTTTAATGAGAACTCATCATTCTCAAATTATTAGAGACTTCATTAAAAATATTAATGTCTTTGGTGACAGAGTGTGTGGTGGATACAGGTGGGAAGTTTCTTAATTGTGAAGTTGATTATCTTGTAGTCTGGGGATTTTAGACAGTTAAGAAAAATACCATCTTAATAATGAAAATAAGTTTTAGTTCACATGCCCAGCCCATAAAGGAAACCAGGCAGAGGGCCAACTGAAAAATCAGGGTTGGAATTTAATCAGTATATTTGCCCCTTCATACCACTGTGTTGTTGGCAATTTGGATGCCTTTGACATAGAAGGTTGAGAAAGACCAAGTGGGAGGTGACAGTTGTGGCTGAAGGTATTACAGAGCTATCTGATTGAGGCCCCTAGAAATTCTGTAGACTAAATAGAATTTTAATAAATCTAATAGTCATTGAGAGACGGACTGTCATCCATCAAATGCATTGAATGGTAGAATATATCCATTTTCAAATTATTTTTGTTCTAACATATCTTTAGCTGTTTAAGTCCAAAGAGTGGGTAAATGGATCATTGTGCACATTAGAATTAGGCTGAGACTATTGATTCAAGGTTTCTAGTGAATGAATTATCAATACAGCCAACTGCAAATTTCATTTGGAATTACTGTGAATTGGCACATCAGTGCATTTGAATAGATCATGCATAACCTAGATTATTGTTAGAGCAAATCCCTTGTAGACTGTTATATAACTTCAGTAAACCACATGGCCCCAAGTCACTGAAAGCATTCGTTCTAGTGATTCCTCAGGTGTGTCAGGTAATAGAGTCTCTATGGCTAAAGTAGATTGTGGTATTCTGTGGCACCTTGTGCCAAATAGCTCAAGACAAAGTGCTCAGTAAGTAAGTTAGACCTGCCTAGCAGGCTAACAACTCTGTGCTGCCTAGCGAAAAACAAAACAAAGTCTACCATTATTTGACAAGTGTCTGGGAGGTCACTTACGGGTCTCTGACTTCACTAAGGAGTTCGGGAAAGAGGAAGATCCTATGTGATGATAGCACTTCAGGACAGAAGGGAAAGGAAAGATTGGGCAAACACTTTTGACACTTCCTTCTGCCCTGGGAAATTCATATGGTAGCATTGTTAGCTCCATAAGATGGTCCATCCTATTGGCTAATTATAAGAGTGTATGTTAGAACCTTTAAAATATATTTATCTCGGGGCACCTGGGTGGTTCAGTTAAGCATCTGACTTCTGCCCAGGTCATGATCTCACAATTTGTGAGTTTCAGCCCCACATTGGGCTCTGAGCTGACAGCTCAGAACCTGGAGCCTGTTTCTGTTTCTCCCTCTTTCTGCCCCTCCACTGCTCACATTCTATCTCTCTCTCTCAAAAGTAAACAAGCATTAAATATATATATATATATATGCATATATATATATATGTGTGTGTGTGTGTGTGTGTGTGTGTGTGTGTGTATGCAAGAATCTCAAAGTTTAAAGAACAGATCTCTTCCTGAAAAATTGACCATTTAGTGACAGTTCATGTATTGAATCTAATTTGCCCTTTGTCACCCACAGTGCATTTCTCTAGTAAAAACTGTAAGAACTGTCTTTTGAATGTTTTTAAACAAATTTGAGTACCTATTGTAAAAGAAAACCAAAATAATCCCCGTGATTATTTGATCTCTCAGTCAAATTACTTAAACAAGAGATAGCTGAGTCTGTCATGTTTGCTGCCCCATATGCATATGGCCCATACGGTGGGTCAGAAAGACATGAAGACAGTAAGCCGGGTAGTTTCCACAGGTTAGATATATTCTTTGCCTTCTTCAAATTACCTTAACAGAGCTGATTTTACATTCAAGGTAGTAGCTTTAGACTTTATCTTTGTGTTTCCATTAGTTATACTTCTCTACAGACAACTTCAGTCCCATGATTCCTATTAAATCTCAGAGATTTTGGTTAAAGCATCATATGATCCTGGAAATTCAAATAGTAAAAGAGCCAGTTACTCCTCAGTGATGGCTATGAATTCTTTAGCAGTCAGGACAGTCATTGAAGTAGATCAGAAAGAGGAAGGAAACTCCAATCTCATTTAATTTAATTTCCTTCTCTGCTAAGGTTGCTATCCCACTGAATTGCCAATGCCAAAAACCTCATACTGTGGTCTGGTTCTTTCATTCTATTCCTGAACTGAACACATCAGAGCCAAGCACCAGCACATTTAATTGCACACATTTAGATCGTCATTTCATGTACACCTAGCACATTTGGTCCTACCACATTCCACACGTTGAATTACTCTCCTTTGAAGGATATCATCTAGAGATTGTCTGAAGATTTCTTATGACATTATTTGTTAGACTTTTCTATCTGCAAGTATGTTAGCAAACAACAATCTTCAGGTGTGTTAAATAGGCATGTGGGCTTCCTTGAAGCCCTGAATAGAATGAGAGCTCTGTGGACAAGCAGTATATACTGGTCCTTCTCACTCAGACTCAGCAGCCAACAGTGCCATGAAAGTAGAAGGTCAGAAAAGCAGCCAAGAGTCATAGCAAGCGGTAAACCCAGTTGTTTATCCCAAGATCATTCAGCAGCAGGTTCCCAATTCCATCAGAATAATTGATGTGTGTCTCTGCTTTGTATGGAGCTAAGGCATTGAAGCAATGTAGCCTCTAAGCATTTGAAATTCACAGGAAACCAATATAAAGATTGCTATATTGTAAATGTAGGACCCAGAAGAGGTGCAATTACTTGAAAAAGATTTCAAAAACAATCCTAAGCATTATCGACTTTCTGGAACTAAACACTACTTTCTATTATCAGTCCATCATATTTATAGCTTTATGTGCACCTGGGAAAAATTAATTATTAATTCTATGAATGATATGTAGAATAAAGAGGAAAGAATCTAGTTAGAGTGATTTCCTGAAGTTAACATTGAAGATTTTCACAGCCCATGCATTTTCCCCAATCAGAATTCCTAAACTACTATCTTAACTCAGACCACCCTGATAAAATACCACAGACTGGGTGGCTTATGCAACAAACATTTGTTTTCTCGTAGTTCTGGAGGCTAGAAGTCCAGGATCAAGGTGCCAGCATGGCCAGGTTCTGGTGAGGCCTTTTTTGTAGCTTGCAAGTGGCCACCTTCTTGCTGTTGGCTCTCATGACCTTTCCTGGCTACATGCCTATAAGAAAAGAGATCGGTCTCTTTTCCTCTTCTTATAAAGATATTGGTCCTGTTGAATTAGGACCCCATCTCTATGCCCTCATTGAATCTTAATTATCTCCTAAAAGCCCAGTCCGCAGATACAGTCACCTTGGGAGTTAGGGCTTCAGCATGCAGAATTTGGGGAGATATAATTCAGTCCATGGCCACTATATTTGCAACAATCAAGTTCTTTTCAGTACAGATGTTTTTAATACCATTTCCCTAGAGACACCAATAAATGTTTCCTAAATGAAACTCATATGAATGCATCAGATTAATATCTAAGGTCTCTAAATGGTCTTTTAATATGCTAAATTCATTACAGGGTTCTTTAATCACTGTTACTACCTCTGACACAAACTTCTTACCTAAAGGAATACATATACAAAGCTTTTATTATTTTCTCTTAAGGAGTCTATTTTTTAAAGTTTCCCACTGCCCAGTTAAACAGTCAAGGTTCAATCATAATCAGCCGTAAGAGAAGTAGCAATAGGACTCTGCCTTATTACTGATGTACAAACAACCATGACTGCAAAATAAATTTCTGTAAAGTCATATTACGTTAAATAGTACACTTCTACATAAAGTAGTGTATAATATACCAGAAAGGGAAGGAAAAATCCCTAAGTCTCAGTGAAAAACCTGGGGACAGGAAATAGGGTTACAGTCTTGGCCAGCCCCATGGCCCACTGGTGAGCATGCTCAAGGCTTGTCCTAGCAGTTGATATTGGGAGCTGTGGTTCTTCTTGCAGTCTTCTAGGTTGGTTCTTCTTCCTCCAATGCATGAGAATTTCCTTGAGGTCTCACAGTCTCTTGGCTCTACACTCACAAATCCAGAAAGAGACACATGCGAGGTGATGGATATGTCAGGTAACTAGGTGGGAGCAATCTCATGTATATGTGTAGCAAATCACCATCATGTCTACTTGAAGTATCTCACAATTTCATTTGTCAATTATACCTCAGTAAAGCTGAAAAATACAGATTTCGTCATTCCATGCCTCTTCCAAATCAAAGACAGCATGTTATAGGTGTGGAGCTTAGTGATAAGAGACAGGGATCCCCACCTATTACAGAGGGTATCCTAAGCAGGAAACTGCCTTTGCCCTGCAGCTTTTTGTTTTATAAAGTTAATTTCCAGCTTGGCTCATTTGCTTTGTCTCCAATCCCAAGGATGATCTTTCTTTGAAAAGGGAGCTTGTGAGTTGGGACCTTGTTCAGCTTTGTGAAACCTCAGTTCATACAGACCCAGTGCATTGTTAGTGCTCAGCATTGTTTTCTGAATGTATCACCTATAAACATTAGGAACATGAGAGTCACTTATGTGGAAAGAAATGCCGGAGGAAGCACAGAATTTGAGCATCTTCGATGGGGTCTGAAACAACTAAAAGACCCAGAAAATAGTCCCCACATCAGGAGGAAAAGAAGGATCCTTCCTTCTTAGATCTACCCGTATTGATGCGTGACATTGAGCAGTGTCCTTAATTTCTCTGGACTTTGGTTTCCTTGCCTGTAGTGTAGGATTAAATAATACCTTGCTCCCACTTAGTCTATGCAGTTTGCTTAACAAATACTATTTTTCTTCATTTCCTCCCTCCTCTATGGTGAATTTTTGAGGGAATTGAGCACCATGTAAGACATTATGTAATATGGTATGATGGTATATATGATGTGTGATATATATAAAATATAGTATATTCAATACATATTATATAATCCATTCTGTATTTTCTACTAGTCTGTGATCTATAGAATGTCCCATAAACAAGCATTATCTCTTCTTTGTATTGCTTTGTATAATGCAGACAACTTGAAAAACACCTAGAGCTCTGCATGTGAGCAAGCTCCATGAGTGCCCAAGACAAAGCAGTGACGGTTTTTTTGGCCTTTCAGAACCCGCACAATATGATGTTTATATTACTCTGGCTGGCATGGGAATGTTTCCTTTAACTGAAAAGAGAACTCTGAATTAAAAGGGAAAGATGCACAAAAAGGAATTCGCTCCTGGATTCTGAAGAGCCTCTGTTTCAGTAAATTACTACACCACATACACAGAAAGAAGGCATTTTAATGTTCCAGTGAATATCTGCACCTTAGAGTAACTAGTGGGAATCCTCTCCCTCAGCCTTCAGAGCTTTTGAGCACCACATGGTCACTTATGCGTCGTGGAGTCCCAGTCTCCCAGGACAAGCCACAGATGATGTGGTATCCACGTGCCACCCCTGGTGGCTCGGGGACACAGACACATGTGATTCCACCGAATGGTACAACCTGTCTTTATACCAGAGCCTGTTGTCCATTTGGCTGGATGCTTAAATCAAGAAACCTCCATCCCTCAAGGCTGGATGTAAAGCTTGAACTAGCATCCCGGAGAAAAAAGGTCAGCACTTTGATACACAGCTTCCACAAAATGGAATTTTAATGAGCAGAGGCAAAACCTGATCTTCTTGCTCAGAAAGCAGATGTCTTTGTTCTTTTTGTGTTTTAACATTTCACTAGCTCAACATCTCTCCTTTTATTCTGGTAACTCTCCTCTAAGAACTGAAAAGAGGCCGTCTGTGCCTCTCTGCACTGTTTTCTCACCTAAGATGTTTAGATTTGTGTGTTGTAGGAAACTCTTAGGAGAGGTGTTATGAGGCACCAAGGTTTGTTGTTCTGGAATTCTTTTTTAGTGGGAAAATAATCAGATGTGGCCAAATGAATCTAGTTTGGTGTTGTGATTGGGAGAACATGTGGCTTTTAGTACATGATAATGACATGAATGAACCTGTGCTACCCCTCATGTTATTGACTCATGGTGGTGGGGAAGGGGCAAAGGAAGAGACACAGGAGCCAGAAAGCTCTGGAAGATTCCTAAGAATTAAATCAGATCCCAAACCTTTGATGTATGCTTTTATCCACTTTGAGAAAATACACTTGACTTAGATTCCTACTTCTAAAAATAAAGCTTTGTTTCTGCACAGTGCTTGATTGTTAAAACTCAGATTGCAAAGACAAAATTTGGGAAATGTTTTCTTCCCCATAAACAGATACATGTGGGCCCTTCTGGACATCGTCCCAGTCTCCTTGAAGTTGCTGGGAGTCCACATGTGTGTGCGTGAGCAGTATAGCATCACCTTCCGAGTGCAATCAGAGGGCAATATGGCATTTTGGCATTTTAATGAGCTCTATCAAAGTGTTATTGTATCTAAAGGCCAAAAATTTAAGAAACATTTTTGTCTTTCTAACTCTTTGATCTGCTGCCAAAACAGAGTGGTAAGATAGGTATTGAAGCCCTGTCCTCACTCTTCAGGCCAGGCTGCTTTTGTGCTTGGCTTATTCACTCAATTTCCTCATGATGATGCAGGCTAGTTCCAGAGCAGGCTCCCCTGCTTCTGATGCTAACCCATTGCTCAGTTTTCTCATGCAGTCTCTCCTTATTAATAGCAGAGATGTTTTCATGGTTATAAAATACTCTTACCTAATGGCTTGCAAGCATTGTGCTGAAATCCATGTTCTCTTCTTGCTCTAACACAATCATGTCATAACAATGGAAAAACCCTGGGTTAGGAGGGAAATTTGAGTGTGTCAGAGACTGTACTCTATCACGGGTGGGTATTTTCTGCCTAGTATAAGCCCAAATTAGAAGAACATCACAGATGCACGGTGCATTGGACATGGAGCACATGCATGCATTTAAATCACGTGTATCTTACTTTTTTACTGATGTAATTGTGAAATATGTTCTTTTTGCATTCATAATTAGGGGGTGGAACAGATGGTGAAGGCTTAGTTTAAAATAATCTGTCATTAAAATAACCTAGCCTACTGGTAATTCTTCACTCTAACTGGAGTGAGGTCATAGGAAAAGAGTTTGGGGTGATTTTTTTCTCTTCTGCATTGGAATGTAGAAGAAAGAACCACTGATCTCAGAGTAGTTATACACATGAGAATTATGCCTAGAAGGGCACCGTGGTAAGATTTTACTCTACGAGATTTGGCTGCAGTGGAACATTAAAAAAAAAAAAAAAAAAAAAAGACACAAAACTACTTTGACAAATATAAATCCATTTAGCACGATGCATTAAACATTAGTATGCCTTCAATTATGAGGCTATGGTTAGTTTCATACCCTGTAAGGAAATAACCTCATCATTTGAAAAGTATTGTTAGGGACCCTCAGCTTTTGGGGCTAAAAACCTGTGCCTTATACTTTATATGTTACATTGATATCAGGGGATATACATTATAATTATAGGTATTATTACTCAGAGATGCTGTAACTCCTGACTTCTGTATCCAAGCTTTCCTCCTGTATGTGTACCTCATAGACTTACCAGGATGTGACAAAGGAAATCTCATATCAGCCCTGTCAGGATGGCTAAGAACTGGTTTTAGTAATAAGAAAACTGTCTTGATAAATCAGATACTAGCCTGCCTTTAAAATGTCTGTTTCACTGTTTCTTCTAAGATTTTGTTCTCCATCTGCTTTGAGGGAAGCAGATAGATTTCAGCATGGCTTTATAATAAATCTTCTCAAGAAGGGACTAGCATTAACATTTGTGTAGGCTCTTTTTCATCTTAATCCAACCTTAGTTAATAATCAGAAAATTCTACATAGTGAGTAAGAAGATGTAATTAACCCTTTGACCTCGGAATCTTAATTGGCGCCTGTTGAAAACAGTGGGCAGTTTAAAAAAAAAAAATTAAAAAGTAGCCTGCAGTGATTGAAAAAGCTTGGAATGCAGTAGGTTTCTTGATTCAAAATTTTTAAAAATTCCACAGAACTTCAAGATGAATCACATTTGGCTCCTGAGATGAGCTGAATGTTTCCTTCTTCCTGCCACCTATTAAAACTGAGACAAACACATTAGAACAATATTGATGCTACTCTTAAAACTTACCTAAGCAGCAGAGTACAGCTAACTATGAACAGGGCCGGCTCTGAATCAGAAAGCAATGGCCATGCAAAGAGCAACCTTGCCAATCTGCCACAGACCCACTTTCATATCTCATTTCCTTATTTGAAAGGTAATCAAACCTGAGTTTTGGACCTTTGTCTCACACTATAGCTATAATTGGCTGACATGATAAATAGAAAGGTAAAAGATGGCTAACTACCCAATGTGTGTGTGTGTGTGTGTGTGTGTGTACCTCTGTGATGACAAACAGCTAATCTGACTAGTTGTGTTCTTCCCACACCAAATTGGCTGTTATTTTTAATTGAATTGACTGGATGCTTTGTTTCATGTAGACATAGACTCATTTTAATCTCACCAGGAAATTGGAACATGTGTCGGAGCCTCTGCTTTGCCAAACAAAACTGGCCAGTTCTTAGATCGCTGCTGCTTAATAGCCTCAGATGTTCAGCCTCCAGAAATTTTTTTTCCTTGCTATGGTGCCCAAATATCCTCTACTAGTTTAGTGAATACGTGAGCTATGAACCCAATGTTACAAAATCACGATCCCTTTCAGTGATAACGTAAAGGATGTGTGTGGATGGCAAATGACCTGCACTAGGTGTTTTGGAGAATGACAAAAGAATCTAGTCTAACTCTAATCTTCCAAATGTCAGGAGATACCCCAGACTATGTTAGACATCTGTGGCATCAGACTCTTCAAATACTCTAGTAGCTTCATAAACAGGACTCTTGCAGAAAATAATTTCCATCCTTCTTAGTCATTCTAGCTTACGTGATCTAAGGAAAAGAGCATTGAGCTTGGAGGTAGAATTGGGTCTACTGTCTTGGCTGAGCAGTTGTTCAGTGTTGGCCCAATAAAGATGAAGAAGACATCACCCACTTTGGAGAAATCCAGTCTCCTTGGGACTTGTCTGAGCCAACCAGGACCATACAACATCATGAATACATTAACCATACTGTCGGCATGCAGCAGATTTAATCTTGGCTTTGCCACTGGATAACTGAATGATCTTGTCCAGCCACCTAACCTTCCCTGTGCCTCAGTTTTCCCACCTGTACAATGAGGGTTTAGAGTGCAGGAGGTTGTCTCTGTGCTAGCGCCATCAGTCCTTTCTCCTCTCAGTCAGCCTTACAACTGCCATGTGTGTGCATGAGAAGTTCTCTTGCCATCTCTCGGTCTCTCTATTCTGACAACAGCACTTGGAGGTTTGAGAAGATGATTGCCACAGCTTTCTGATTGTATGCCAGGGCATGGCCATCAGGTTGAGTGGAAAACCTGCTGAGGCCCTGTTCTCTATGGGAAAGGTTTAAAGGGGGAGGATCTTAATCTTCATGAGTCATTCTCTGAAGACCTCTTGTGTGAGGTAAAGATATTTTGAAATGAGAACTTTCCCAAATTTCCACAAAGGAAACTTCTATCCCTTTGCACTGGTTCAAAGCAAGATTTCACAGTGGCACACTCCAAGCCTGAAAGGTTGGATCTCACTAGGCTCCGGAGGAGGTGACAGTCTCATCAAATGGAAGGGGTCTTCTAAATATTTTGTTCCCTGTCCCTCAGCTGATTCCAGGAGCAATATTACAGAGGAAGGTGACAAGGCAACTTCTAGTGGAAGTGATTTGTAAACTCTCTTGTCATCCAATTTCCTACCTATCTCCTAATGATGGGATTCCATCATCTGAACAAATCTTCCAAAATCAAGTGACAATTTGTAAGTCATAAGCTGCATTTTTGTAGATTTGGGAATGCTGTGACCCTTTCTTTCCATTAATTTACACATATCACTTACATAACCTTTGTTGTGAGTGGGGGCAGTATTGTGATCAAGTCCAGCTGTCAGAGTTCAAATCCTAACTCCGTCACTAACTAGGGACAGACATGTCACTTGCCTTCGCTCAGCCTCAATTTCCTTGTATATGAAATGTAGATAATAATACAATTACCTCAAATAATACTTGTGAAAATTAAGAGATAATACATGCAAACTGCTTAGCACATATTGCTTAATAAATAGACAGTATCCTGACCAAAAGCTTGTCCGTCATGTAATTTGTAATGTAATTATGTAATGTGACTTTTGAAATGTTTTCAGAACCCGCCTAATCAGAGGAGGAGGTTGGACACTACCCACAGTCTCTGACCATTGGGGCTCTGAAAATGGGTCAGGAAGCATGGAATTCAGATGTCTCTCTCTCTCTCTCTCTCTCTCTCTCTCTCTCTCTCTCTCTCTCTCTCTCTCTCACACACACACACACACACACACACATACACACGTGCATCCACCCACACACATTCCCATAGACATACATACATTTAATACATGTATATAAATACATAAATTTCATATAGACATTTGGAGCTCAAAAGAGTTCAGTATTTTAGGAAACTGAAACTACTGCTGAGATTTGAGACAATCCATTTCTCTACTGGAATTTTACATGCTTCTTCCACCTGTCTATATTTAAAAGCTATGTCATTAATCTAGTGTTGCCACATACCTTGATTTCAGAGTGGATTTCCTATTTTCCTCAATTCTCAGCCTTTGTAAAACCCATTGATCTTGGAAACTTCTTTTTCCGTGCAAGCATCACTTGGGCAGCCTACCTGGTTAGAGATAAATAAAGAGAAACAAAAGACCTAAGGCAGGGGTGGAGGGTATAAAATGCTCTTGGATTGCATGAATTTGAAGCAAATGTATCCTCTTTTTGAGTGCTGTATTGCACTTGGGGTCCATGACGATTTACATCACTTGCCACACTGACCATGCATATCTCCATTTGGAAAGTGGGTGAAGGTTCCAGGAGCTACAGATGATGTAGCACATCCTTCCCTCTCCACCCTCCTCCTTTTGTTTCCATTTCAAGAGTTGTAATAGAAACTAGGTGTATCACAATAAAACTTGAATATAGAGTTTTGCAAAAAAAAAAAAAAAAAAAAGGATTACAGTTTGTAAGGTTTCAGCCTATAATCATTCACCCATAATGTATTGACTTTTCCTATTTGTTCTACCACAATAGGTGCTGGGAGTGAGAAGGGCATAATCCTTTATTAATTAGCAAATTATTGATGTCCACGGTAGCTCCAGTGGTGATTTTCCTTGCTCTTCATATAGAGATCCTTTTTTCTCTTGTTTCATTACAATTTCCATTCTTGTTCAGCTATGTAATGGAGAATCTGGCTGATTTAATCTCTTAAACTACTGAATCCAAAGAATGAATGAATGAATGAATGAATGAATGAATGAATGAATAAAGGCAACAGCTCATAAAATCAGCATGACCTGATTTCATACATGAATATAATGTATCTTGATCAAAATGACAGAGACCTAAGGAAATCCTTGAAGTAAAAGAAACTTGTAGTCTTAATTTAGACCTTTAGTTTGTTTTTGTACAGAGCAAGAGTACAGATCTTAGGACTTCAGTTAAACAGGAAGAAAAACATGGTCTTAAATTCAGTATATGTTGCTTTGTATCCAATACCCTATTAATTAAATTTCCAGCATATGTTTATTAACTTAATTATGTTTTTTTTTTTCTGCAGTCCCTGGATGGCTTTGTATTTGCACTAAATCAAGAAGGAAAATTTTTGTACATTTCCGAAACTGTCTCCATCTACCTAGGCCTCTCTCAAGTAAGTGAAACAATTTAGATTCTTGACAGAGATTGTGAAGCCTCCTTTGGCCTCGTGTGTTTCCTTCTTCAAGGGATATTCTGTTTAGCGTGAATTATCACATGCATTCTTGAATGGCTCTACCTGACTCTTCTCACAAAGTCGGTGAGAAAATTCTCTCAGTTCAAAACGTTCAGAATAAACTTGTACTCAAAAAACTTGAGTCTCCCCTCCCTACCCCCCAAGGATCATTATTAATTTATTGAGAACAAATGAAGTTTCTTCCCTCAGTTGTTTTGAACTTTGAAACCTCTGTGCCCAGTAGGAGAGGGACACACTAATAGTGCTTCCCTTGTGTCCTATTACTGGATGTTTATGGAGTACCCTGCATTATCCTGGGAGCTGACACAATGACAGGAGTCATTTGGAGTCAAGAAATGCTGAAAGAGACCATTAAAATGTGTTGCAGGGAGGTTCCAGTAAGGATCTGTTTTGCTATCTTTGCAAATGCTCCCTAATGCTGAAAGACAATTTCATAAAGTAAGATCGCCTTTCATTATGTGCACTTTAATTACTCGTACGTATCTGTCAGAGGTTGAAAGAGAAGAAGATGGAGGCAGCTGGGGTAAACGACAAAAGCCTAGATGTCCATTCTTGATATTCCCCTGGAACACAAACATTTTACTTCCGTTGTATTCCGTGAGATAGACTACATCTACAGAATGCCCAAATCCCCTGAAGAAAAGTTGGTGCTTCCACTAATTATCCAGATGTCTGGGTTTTTTTCATAAAAATGCTGAACATCTGGATATTTGTGCCCATTCAGGTGATTGGCTGAGTTTGACCCTTCTCATCTGGTGATTTGGCATGAGGAAAACACAGCCTCAGTGGGAGGGATTTGGTGTGTATGTGATGGTCTGCCAAGTTGGATAATCTACTTCTCATTCAGTTGCCCCTCAGAGCTAAAGATGGAGATAAGATTTGTCTTTCTCCTCTTAAGCAAGACCCACCCCAGACTCGTTGCTCCCACAAGTTGGCACCGCTCTAAGGAGGCACCCAGCACGGCTGGAACATTTTGGCTGTTAGTGAGTTTGCTGGTAATAGCTAAATCAAGACCGACACTGGGAAATAATAAAGAAAGATATTTGGCATTTGAGGAGGTTTGGAGGAGGGTTAGGGATGCTGCCAAATGTGATTATTTACTGTTGAGAATCCAAGCAATGGTGCATGAACTCTTCCTTGAAGAATGTGTGAAGCTATTGGCTATCATTTATAGAGTAGTTGTATCTTCTGTGGGTTCCGGCAAACCGAAGGACAGAAACCAGGCTATTGTTAACTCACTGTTAACATTCTTGCATCTTGTTGAAATCTCTGGTTTTGGAAGAGCCTTTCAAGACTCAGCCTCGTCTTTGTCTGTTGGGGACCTAGTTTTGAGAATCTCCAGGTTTGAAATGCGTGTGCCACCTTGTGAGTACCGTACAGGACTGGAAACACCCCTGTTTGTTGTTCTCCGATGCCCATATTCATCTGTTTTATGCACAGTATCCAACAAAGTTTAATAAGCCAGTGAGGAAGAAGGATGAATAATTAGTTTAAGCAGGTAAATGCTAATTAGGGAACTCCTGAAAAGCATCCATTATATACTAGCTCAAAACACATTTTACAGCCCTGGTTAGTGGTGTAATCCAAATTCTGTCAAGGCAACTGCATTTTCTGTAATTGAGATGTGTATGTTTGCTTTGCATAACAGATGGCTCTGTATGCTTAGACTGATAGCTAGGAAAATAATAATTGCATTATTCTGGCCAAAAGAATATTAGCTCTTGGGTTTTGGCCATTTCAGTCAGTCCTCCTGCCAGCACAGCATATGCACATATATGGATTGGATTTTCAAGGAAATTGATGCATCTGGAATAGTGTGGCCATCTGAAATATCATCTGTTCAAGAAAAATTTGGCTTTAACCCTCTGCTGGGTTCTCCTTAAAAGCAGTGTATTTCACTGCTTTTCTACTGTAACATTAAGTCAATCTTTTCTTAAAATCTGAAACAAATAACTAAAGTTTCTGCAGAATAAAGCAGCTGTACAGACATGGTACAGTAGCAGGCCCTGTCTGTGCCATCATTCCCTGATTTTTTTTATGGTATGGGTTTCACAGTGTGGGTCAGGAGTCAGCATCTTGACTGACCCAGGGGCAGACACTGGCCCCCACATGCCATACCCTCTGTGGTCAACGGGTTCAGTGTCGCCAGCAATGGTGGGACATGCAGGTGGAAATGACTAGGTACAAGACAGAGGTCTTCAGTTTGGGGCACTGTGCAAATGAAATGGTGAAGGGTCCATCACGAGAAGATGATGTGTGAGAATGCTGATGTAGGTGTTAACATTGAAAACTAAAGTTTAAGAACGCTTCTGGATTAATGTGAAAATAATCTGAAAAGAACAGGATGTGTTTTTAAATGCCCAAAGAATGAGTGGAAAAACTTTATGCTACAACTTGGGGAAAGAATTTCCAACCTAGTAAACATTACGTTCTAAGTCTCCATAGGGCACTTGAGATGTAACCCTTTCCAAGTTTCTTCAGTGACCTCTTGCAGTTGCTGAGTCACAGGGTACTCATGGGGAACATAGGATGTAAAATGTACTCACAGTTATTCAATTAAGTAAATACTTCATCTTTTCACTGCACGCACACACACAGAGACACATGTAAACACCCCCTTAATTGAATGCTAACCACATGTTCTGTTTGTATCCTACAACTTTGGCTCAGAAGTTATTCTATCAAGTCCTAGATAGACATAAAGAGTCTATGAAATTATGGTCCTTCTGTTTCTTTTAAAATCTTTATTCATTAAATATAAACTGTGTATGGCTCTATCACCAAAGATGAACCCAGTGAAATTGTTGAGGAATATTGCAAGCATGTCAGTTCATTAGAGCATAGTTATGTCTACATTTGTAACTCTCAAAATGTCCCTACCTCAGTTATATATTCCTTCAACATGTAAATAAATGAGGTGCTTTTAAAGTGGTTATGTCCATGGAGCGCCTGGGTGGCTTAGTCAGTTAATCGTCCAACTTTCGCTTGGGTCATGATCTCGCAGTTTGCGGGTTCGAGCCCCGCATCGGGCTCTGTGCTGACTGCCAGCTCAGAGCCTGGAGCCTGTTTCAGAGTCTCTGTCTCCCTCTCTCTCTGACCCTCCCCTGCTCACGCTGTCTCTCTCTCTCCTAGAAATAAATAAAAAATATTAAAAAAAAATAAAGTGGTTATGTCCAGGAAAGAATTCAGATTTTATTTGGACTCATGAGAAAATTAAGTAGAGAGACTTCTACCGAGCTCCGTTGTATAGCATGAATATAGAGTCAGCCAGAGTGGCTTTCTCCTCTTTGCTCTTGAATGTAACAATGCCTGGTGTCCAGTGTGTATGTGTGGCAGTTATTTTCTGTAAAGTATTTTCATATTATCATGATGGTAGGAATGAAGGGATCTGTGATGAAGTTCAGACCTCCTCAGCAGTCCTTTTGACTCTATCAGACATATATGTTTAAGTCAACATTCAAGGTGTGGTTTCAGGTTCTAGAAATAGGTACTGTTGGAGTGCCAGGGTGGTTCAGTCAGTTAAGTGTCCAACTTTATTTTGGTTCAGGTCACGATCTCACTCTTCATGAGTTTGAGCCTGCTTTGGTTTCTCTCTTTTCTTCTCTCTCTACTCCCCACCACGCTTGCTTGCCCTCTCTTTCTCAGAAAATAAAGAAATGAACATTTTTTGAAAAATAAAGAAAAGAAAGAAATAGGTGTGCCTTGGTGGCTCAGTCAAGTGTCTGACTCTTGATCTAGGCTCTGATTATGATTTCATGGTTTGTGAGTTCGAGCCCCACATCAGGCTATGTATGCACTGTCAGTGCAGAGCCTGCTTGAGATTCTCTCTCTCCCTCTCTCTCTCTGTCCCTCTCCCACTCCTGTTGTCTCTCCCTCTCAGAATAAATAAACTTAAAAAAAATTAAATTAAAAGAAATCTGCACTGTTGACTTACTTCCCTAGGTAAAAATGATTCCTAGTTACTTGCCAAGAAGCCCTATATTAAAAAAAAAAAAAAAAAGAACCCCAAATATCTATACAGAGTTTGGTTTGCATGGGGTTTAAATGGCTTCTTCTACCTGGTCATAGCATTCAGAGATGCTAAAGACAGCTCTGATCTATAGCTATAATGGAATAGGAATAAGTGAAAATGAAGAATGAAAACAGAATGTATTCCCTAACACTGAAAAGGTAGTAATGATACATAGCCAGATTTTATGAAATCTCTTCCAGTGTGCCAGGGGCTTAATTGTCAAACGATCAAAAGGAGACTTTATATGATAAATTTTTTAAATGCTGATTTGATATAGGACTTAAATCTTAGAGAAATATTTATTTGTTGGCTGATATCCTCCTCTTTCCACAAAAGATATAGCTTATTTAAAAAATGGCAAATACAGTTAGGGTGTAAGGAAAAAGAAAAGACAAAAGTGAGTCATTTGTTACCACGTACTAGGAGCACACAATAGAGTCTCTAAAAAGGGATATTAGTGACCTGATAAAGCTTCCAATTTATCTCTGAGCGTCCTGGCAACCAAACCAAAAAGGGAAATATAGCCACTCATCAAAAAATAAGGAAGCATCACTTTTTATGGAAAGCAGAGTTTTCCTGGGACTGAAGTATGAAAATAAATCTCAAATACAGTCTCCGTAGGGACTAATATGTGGATTATGACCTATTGAAATGCTTCCATTGGAGTTCACATTAAAAGCAAGGTTGTGTTGACCATAGAATAACCACGAACAACATATTGCAGATCTCGTAAACAGAAGACTTCCCCCCGCCCCCCGAGATGTTGGTGTGCCAAAGATCATTTTGAGAGTGATTTTCTGATATCCAGACCTTAAAATAGCATTGACTAGCTCGAAGGTTTATGTGCTTTTATAGATCATCTTTCCCTCACCCAAACACAAATCCTGCATTTACTCTCAAATGCTGATGAGAAGTTTAACAGTATAGTTGCCAGAGGCAGAGGACATGGGTGTCCATCTCCAATTAACCAGAGGCAGAGGACATGGGTGTCCATGTCCAGTTAACCAGAGGATAAAAATGGACTTGTATTTTTTAAAAATATTCTTCTTTGAAAGTAGGATGAGAGATGATGGTTTTGATGCATACCTGTGCCAGCAAAATGTTTTCAGTGCAGCATAGAGTCTTGTTTAAAATAAAACGGGATCTAGAGCAAACTGGGAAATGAGCAGATTTTTACCCTGTGATAGCATTAGAAAATACCCTACAGCCAGCTAATCACTCTCTTGAGATGCCTCCTAATCTGAACCACCCCCCACCTGCCTCCAGTGCCCAGCTTGCCTGAGTCACTTCTCCTCACCATGTCCCCATCCTAGAGGAAGGTCCCTCCTTGCTGTCATAAACTAGCCAGAAGAGAGCCACAGACAAGCTTAGAAAAGTGGCTTGTTTCAAGGCAGCTTGCTGAAAGGGGCAGGGTGGTCGCAGATAGAAGCGCTAATAGAGGTGAAGGTGCAAAGGGGGAAATGATTGTTTTAAATTTAGTCTCTTTTTGTAAGCCATGCAGATATATTTACCACAAACTCCTTTCCCCCATCCTGTTGTTCATCTCCATATTTTAGATTTCTCTGCATTTGTTATATAGAATGGCAAATAAAATTACAGCTACAGCACACAAGTACAAGGTCAAATAAATGACAGAGCTCAGTCTATTTGTGAAGCTATTCTGAAAGGGAACCATGGTGCCAAATGTGGTTTATTTGAATAATAAAGAAGAATTAGATTCCCCTGATAACTTGGCCGAGGGCCAATAAATCACTGGAGGTTAAAGACGCTTTGCAACTGCCATGTCTTTCTTTTGCTTTTCCAAAGTGCACCCTCAACTCTTCCGTTCTACGTTTTTCAATGCAAATCAAGTTGAGGTTAGTATGTGGTTAATATCCTCGTTTCCATGCTTGTAAAAGATATATATATATATTGCTTTGCTTTGGTTGCGGGGGGGCGGTGTGGAATAAAGTAGACATCAGCTTTCCTTACAAGTTATTATTCTCATTTGGCATCATCACATCCTGGATAGCTGGAATCTAAAAACAAAACAGAACAAAAAAGTATTATTTCAACACAGCACAGGGCTTTTAATAATGGAGCCATGTGGTATTTTTTCAGTTGATGTTCTAAATTTAGGCAATACTGAGGTAACTCCTTGAATAAAAGAATACACACAGCCCTCCAAATAATGCTCTGTGGCCCCCGTTTTAAAAATCTTGCAAGTGGACATACCTTATCTTGAAAAAATACATGAGAAAAAGAAAAATGTGTAATTTTCCGCAGCTTGTCTGCTTCCCCCCCAGCAAGTCTGCATTTTTCTTCGGTACTAATCATAAAAAGTTCATCACTTCTTGGTGTAACAAAGAAAAATGCCCTTTTGAATGAGGAGGCTCTGAGGGTTTAGAGACTATTGAGAAAATATAAGTATCAAAATAATTCAGAAACAGTACAAGGCACAGTGGCACATTATCAATTTACAACATTTAAATTGATAAATGCTTGGTGGTGAAGGCCTACAAGGGCACTTTGAAAAGCAAATAGCGACCTGGTGAAGAAATTGATTTTTCCCCCCCGAAAATGACTGCATGATGCATCATTTGACTGCATGCTGTCCGAGTGCTTGACAGAGATAATCTCAGCAATCCCACGGGTGACCTTATCGTTCTCACCAGGGCAACTTTGTCTACGTTCTGACTTTGTGCATGTCAAGGTTCCTCCCTGCAGGATCCTTGGGGGGAAAAAGTTCCTCTGTTCGATCCAGATATTGAACTGCTCATTCTTCCCCCTTTTCCTACACACCCCCCCCCATAGGCAAACACGCCTCTTTATTTTATCCATAATTATGAATGAGCCGGGCAGAATACAGCAGCTCCATGCCCTGTATCTTTGTTGAAGGCCTTATTCCCTTTTAGGTCACAGAGTTCTAGGTGATAACTTACAGGAGCAGGGATCTTTTTATCAGAAAGAGTAGAAAGATTTCCCAATGGTCCCCTATCATATGGTCCCATTTTTAGCAAACTGGAAAAAGCTAGCCACTTTCTTTCCTCCTCGTACTTGTGAGGGTTTTGTTGGTTTTTGTCTTGTTTTGTTTTGTTTTATTCCCTCCCCTTCAGGCTTGACAAAGAAAGCTTCTGAAACTGTTTTAATCTGCGCTCTTTAGTTTTTAATAATGTTGTTTCCTCACCCTCCAGGGGCTCGAGGTGTTTCTCTGGTAACTTTAAAATTATGTAATAGTGACATGAGCATCAGATCACGAGTCACCCCGTGCCATGGGGCTTCGCATCCCAATGACGGCCTCTGCTGCAAAGATTTGATGTAATCCGTGAGGCTTCCCCAGGACCACCGGTGCTCAGAAAGTATTTTTTCTGCCGGAGAGGAATAATTGACAATTTTTTATGCTTACAATTTTTCTGTTGCTGTACGCGCATGTGTGTGTGTGTGTGCGCGCGCCCCTGTCTGTTTATCAGTAATCTTGCCGCCACACGGCTTGTCGTGGGTAATTACAATTCTTGATTAGCCACTTCTTGAAAGCAGCAAATACCCTGCCTGGCTTGGCACCCTCAAGCTACAGTCCCCACTGGCTTTGACACCCTCGGTTCACCATATTCAACCCCTTTTACCTCCTTCTTTCATCCACAACATTAATTCTGAGTGAACAAGACGTGCTTCCTTGCTTTTGACAAGATTTGCTGCAGTCTCATGCGACAAAAACCCAACACTCATTCCAGATTCAGAAAGTAGGATTTATAACAGCATTTTAATTTAATGTTGGATGTCGAACATATAAAGAGATCACAGTAGTACTAGAGCTGAAAATTGATGCCTTTTTTATTAGTGTCCTCTCAGAAGTGGGTGAGACGCTGTTTGTGCAGTGGAGCACAGAGGAGCACAGTCAGATGAATGAGGATATGCTATCTGCAAGGAATCATATTTCAAGCCACTGTCGGCCTCTATTGATGTGCTCAGAGTTGAAAGGTTATGCTAGTAAATGCCATCCGAATTTCCAGCATTAGAAATCGGTAGAATAATCTGCTGGCTGTCACTTGATACTCAGCCTAAATGCGCTGCGTGGCAATGTTTTACTTATTTTAACTCGAAATTAATTTCTTACTGCAGTGCATTTCTTTCTCTCTTCCATGCATTCATCAGTCCCCAAATGGGACCGACTTTTAACACGCCTTCAGAGTAAACCAAAATCTCTGAAAGAAAATGAAGGAAATCTGCATCATCATACATGAGAATTGTAGTCTCCTTATTTATTCCTTTGAACATATTTTACCAGACACTGAGACTAAAGCACAGAAAGTCCTGTCTGCAAAGGGGGTTTTTCTAGTTAGAGTGTATCGCAGCATCACAAGACAATAAAATGTAGGCTCACCATTTTCAAATACATAATCTGAAGACCTTTTACGTGGCTTCTTAATTTCTGGAGTTAATATGATCCAGAGGAAAACAGAAAATGAAGTGTCTTCATTTTATGGGATTGGAAAATACAAAGCCAAGGGGGAAAAATACTTGCTGAGGGGCTAGCTTGTTTTATTCGTGTGGATAAAATGGTAGTTTCATTTTTTGCTTTTAAAGTAGAGCACTGAGCAAAAGTAAGATGGAGAAGAAAATTTAGTCATCATTCTAAGTCTGTAATTTATTCATTTTTAAATAATGAAATGGTGTTTTTCTGAATTAACCCATGTATTATTCATGCAGGCGTTGGCAATGTAATATCCCTGGTTTTCTGGAAAGCCATGTACATTTCTTTGCCTGACAAGCAGTATTTTCTATATGGTATTAATTTAATGGCTTATTTTATTATGCAAAGTTGGAAAGTAAAGATAATTTCTGTCTATAATGTGGTGCTTATATAGGCAATATATGCAAAATAATACCTCTGCACCTAAACCAGCCATCCTTCCTCACTTCGCCTGGCCCCTGTGAGAGTGAAGAGTGAAGGCACACTGCTCATATGAAGAATAAGAAATAACTTGACCTCTGGGGAAGGAGGTCATAGAATCGTTAAATTCATGTGAAATCCAAATTTCATTTCTACACATACACATTCAATCTGTATTGGGTTTTAGCTCTTACATAAAAAGACATGGTTTTCATGACAGGAGTAACATGGCAACAATTTCAGTGATAATTTCAGTTGGAATATAATAAGGAAATGGACTTTAGGTTTTTGCATAAGTTCAAGAACTAGACTGATAACCTGAAAATCGATGCCAGTTTTAGACAACAAATGCCCTGTGGCTTTTATCCTTGTTGTTGCCTCAGTCCCCCTTGGATGACAGCCCAAGATGTAATCTCCTTTTCCTAAGTAGTCATTTTTAAAGAGACCGATAGCAGTTGTTTCAGTGATTTAGAGCATGCTTTGATGTGCATGCCTGTATACATATATGAATGTGTAAGTTGCTTGCTTTCTGATTTGGCTTTTACGTCTACTGCATTTTCGTCTGCTGATAGAAATAATTTCCAAAATGATTCACTAAAACAACAAACCAGGTTTTCCTTAGGGTGTCTTCTCCCATTTCAGCCTCCTCCAACAACAAATGTACCACATTCAGTAATAAACAAAAACTTCCTCTGATGCTGTTAAATTGTCGTATGCCAGCAGATTAGATCTACTACATTCAGTAACTACGCAAACTTTCTGAGTGCAAGAGAATGTATGCAGAAGTAACTTTTCCTTGGCAAGGAAAAAAAAATGTTTTGGGATTGGATTTTTTCAGGGCAAGTTATGGCCTTTGGCAGAGGCAACGAAAAAATACCTTTGTGCCAGGTGTGGCGTTTTGTAGATCTCAGAAGTGTATCAATAATGTAGCATTTGAATTCAGGTAAAGACCATGCATTCTGTTTAGTTTTTCTTCTGCGTTTCAGAGAAGCAAGCTTCAGATCAAGCAGCCTCCTCCCCTCTGGTCTCTCTCCCCAATAGGAGCCTTGCTTTAGAACCACAGGCAATCCCTTTTAGTAATGCTTCGCCAAGGAAACAATAGAAGATTGCCTCTCGATTAGGAAAGAGCTAAGGCTTTAAAGAGCATAAACACATAAACTACGTACATCACTCTGTGGTCTATCTGGACTTTCAGGTGTTTGTTCCTACAGTACTTTATTAGATGCTTAGATCTGGTTCATCAAAGTCCCTGATTGTTGAACTTGGTATTTGGGAGAGCTCAAACCACATTTGCACAAAATGTACTTGTCTACATATAGGAGAAATGCTGAGAAACGTTTCCAGAAAACAGGAATGGTCGCATTACCTAGGATCTGGTTCTTTCCCATCAACTGTACAGGATTGCTTTCTTCTAAGAAATGTTGAGGCTAGCAAAACTGTGAAATAACAAGATAAAAATTATTTGTATTGTGAAGCGCTCCCGTCAGTAGTGAGTTTTTCTTCCTTTTAAATATCTGTGTGGGGAATCATTACTCCTGGATGAAATCAAAAGGAAGAGGGTAAGGTAAAGAGAGAGGCCCAAAAATTAAAGTGTTCAGAGGCATTTCACTTGAAGATCAGGCAGCAATGACTGAGGAAATTGAGGCTCTGTTGGCAGACAACTTGTGAAGATCAAGCAGGGCTCACCCTTCCTAGCGAGTATGGGGCTCTCCTCAACCTGAGTCATCCAGTGTAATGGGGGGTTGTTTGCAACCCCCTGGTCCTGATGAGGGAAACACGGTCAGACCGTGCACTGTAGTTGGCCAGGATCACTTCGAGCTGCTGTGCTGCAGAGGCTTAGCATGCTTGTGATGTCCTGTCTGCATATCTGTGGGAATGACAGAAGTCTGCACATCCCTCAGGACAGCAGATGCAAATTAGAGGAAAATAAGAGGTGAGACTGGGAACCAATTCCCTGAAATTAAAAAAAAAGAAAAAAGGAAAAAAACATAATTTTTCCAGTTCATTAATTAAAATTGACATTGCAGGGTTTTCAAAGACCAGGAAACGACTGTGCCATTTCACCACATTTCAAAACCTTTTCACTTGAGCAGACAAGTAAATCATGCAATTACTGGGACTCATTCAGCTCTTTAGTAAAAACACAGGCCTGCAACCTTGGGTGTAACATACATTGAAATTAGAAGAGTTGAACTGAAGATATTTCTAAAATGTCACAACTGCTCTGTGACACTGGGTGATATGTTTATCCATTCATTATCACCGAGAACACCTGGGGCGGTGCTCAGGAAATCAGATAGTGCCTTTTAAAATAATTATAAAAGAAGCATAGATTAGCAAGCTGAAGGGAAAATAGACAATCCTGAATCACGATGTTACTAATTTTGATCTGTTTGGGGGCATCAGCTTCCAAGTCACAACAGTGTGATAAGTGACTGCAACTGTCAGCGGCACTGAGGAGAGGGAGTGCCAAGTAGGACTATTTCTAAAAAGCACATGTTTTCCTGGAGATGAAATCCCAAGCATTCATTTTCTGTTTATAAAATTAAAACGCCACGTCCGTTGGTGGTGTTTCTGTTGTCAGTTTCTGGCTTGACCCTTTTGTCTGATGGCCTTTTGGTTTTGGGAGAAGCAAGAGACCGCGCTCTGGACTGAGATCCAGGAGACCTGGTTCTGGTCTTGCCTCTGCTGCTAATCAGGCAAGTGACCTTCCAGAAGCCCTGGATCTTCATTTTTCTTAAGTGTGAAATGAAGGGGCGATTTCTCAGGCTCCTTCTTCTTTAAAGCCTGGGCTCTCTGGAATTCATTCAACACTGGACATTTTCTCTGAAGCACTAGGGTAGGAATGGAGGAGGGGAGCCTGGAAGAAGTAGGCTATTTTATTTTTAACCTTCAAAGGAATTTAGTTGAGCAGATGCTACCCTGAACTAGTCAGAGTAGAAAAGAAATGATATGGCTTTTAAAGGGCACATCTAGCATATCTACTGGGGTAAAGTAATTCTGGCAATGCTTCAAAGGATATAACTTTTGATGGTAAAGTAGGTAGGCTATGGAATGAAATCACATATGGCAGGCTGTCAAAGTCTCCTACACTTTCAGTACATTTATATAAGTGCAAATGGAGGCTGCTTAGATGGAGCAATTTCCTGCTAAGACTACTCTCAGATCATCTGATATTATTTGACTAAATTATCTCTGTAGAAGCTGAGGACAACTTTTATGATCAAATATTTTGAAATTAGTTTTCCTCGTTGGCAGATTATCTGAAATATGAATTGCTCTCATTTGAGCACTTGAAATTGAAAGGCTTTGGTAATAGCAATTATAGAAAAACAAGGGTACTGAAGTGCTGTATATCACGCTGAAGGGGATATGTTTATAGGTCAGTGATGTCAATAACTGTAGATCTCCCAGATACCTCGCCGTTACCCTTTTATCCTGGGCTAATTCAAAGGACAGACTGACTTTCTTCTTAACAAGGGTGTTTCATTTTTGCGAATACTGATTTTTATGGACTCTAGACATTTAAACATGGTCAATTCCTATTTATTATATTTCCCAAACCTTTCATAGGGTGTCTGAGGATCTAAAATGTATGAACACACTGAAAACGTATAGAATTCTAAAAAATTCAGAGCTATTATTATCTGTATGATTGACTTTTGTGTTCTTGGTGCCCTCTCTGCAAAGCCTTGGCATAACTCTGCTGATCTTCTCTGCTCTTATTTATAGCTTCCGGATGAACGATAATTATAAGCAACATTTATGAAGCCGTTACCCGCTGCCAAGCATTGTTCTAAGCGCTTTCCTACCATTAAAGTTTATAATCCACCATTGTTAGGCATAGTGACTATCCCTATTTTACGGGTAGGACAACAGAGGCACCGAGCGGTAAAACAGCTTGCCCAAGATCATACATCCAGAGAGTGGCAGAACTTGCGTTTAAACTCATCCCACCTTACCTGGAAGAAGCACTCATTGTTAACCATTTATGGCAGCTGCCTGTGGGCAGTTTTAGGTAATTAACAAGTAGAACTGTTCAAGGTTTGTGGGTTAAGAGAAACTGAGACTAAGAGCAATTAAGCATCCTGCTTAATATCATAAAATAGTTATTCTCACAATGCCACTGTATATAAATGAACTTCTGAAAACGGTGGTAGAGTTACATAGATATATCCAAAAATTCTGATGTTGAACATTATTAGACATATTCTAAGATTCAAGAACAGGACCCAGTAATCAATGATAATGGTCTAAACCCAGGGTACCCATGATATTCACCACACGTTTAATGTGTCTTCAGTCACACCAGCATTCAGCTAGTGTGGAGTGACCCACATGTGTCCAAAAGTGTGCTAAAAACTAATGTTAGTAGCCATAGTTCCCACCTGCTCAAGGACCCAATGTCTTCAAGATACCACAGGTATGGCAACCAGCTTGCACTGACCTGTGGAGCATCAATCTCAAATATTTTAATGAATAATGAATGTCACACATTACAGTCAAGAGATGCACTATAAGCCACAGGAGCAGAGAATGTGGATAACTAACTCTGCCTGGAGGAGTTTGAAAAAGATTTGCCATAATAATAATAAGGATGATGATGATGATGATGATTTTTAGGTCAGGCCTCGTTGGACATTTTCCATGTGGAAAAGGGGAAGGTGGTATTCCAAGCAAAGGGAGCATTATCTGCAAAGTCCTTTGTTATGGCAAGAGAGGAGTCTGGGAAGTTAGGACAGGGCCAGATTGGAAAGGATGCTGTAGGAAACTAAGGAAATTGGACTTTCTCCTTTAGATTCTTGGGAACCATAAAATGTTTTAAAGGGAAAAGAGAAATAGTAGATCTGTGCTTCAGAAAAAGCAAATTATTCTGGCAAAAAAAAAAAAATTAGAAGGTAGATGGCATCTTCCAATTAAAAGACAGATAAATGGCACAAGGAAGAGATAAAAAAAAATTACAATAGGGCACACCAGTGGAAAGAAAGCAAAGGGGATGGATTTGAGAGGCCTTTTCAGATATAAGATCAATGCTTGGTGACTGATCCAATGTGATGGAAAGCAGGAGGGAGGTGCATTTTTAAAACTGAGTCTCAATTTAAGAAACTTGTGGGACATCTGTTGGAAAAATAGGCTTGAGAGCTGAAAGAATGGGTTTAAACTTAGAGATTGGGCAGTGGTTAGCATATAGATTATACCTGGACCCAAAAGAGATAGATGAGATTCCTAAGGATCTTGAATTTGCAGTTCAAGGAGGAGGGAGTAGAGGCCACTAAGAAAGTAATCCTGAGAAGATCTGAGTTTACTGACAGGCAGAGAAAGAGAAGGTAGTATATAAAATAAAGTAGAGATGAACAGAAAGTGGGGTGCCTGGGTGGCTCAGTCTGTTGAGCCTTTGACTTTGGCTCAGGTCATGATTTCATAGCTTGTGGTTTGAGCCCCATGTCAGGCTTTGTCTGACAGCTCAGAGCCTAGAGCCTGCTTCGGATTCTCTGTGTATGTCCCTTTGCCCCTCCCCTGCATGTGCTCACTTGCTCACTCTCAAAAATAAACATTTAAAAAAAATTATTTTTAAAAGAAGAAATGATCAGAAAGTGACCTGGAGAGTCACTTCCTCAAGAAGAGTCTGGAAGATGTCATTAGGAAGTTCAAAGAAAAAGAAATTTTTCAGAAAGAATGTGATCATATGCCTGAAAGTTAGACTACTGTGTGGAAAGGAGACAGCCATTGCATCTAGCAGTTAGGAGATTATAATGATGTGAATGTCATCACTAACACCATGAAGGCTGATGCCAAAATGCAGTGGATTGTTAAATGAGAGGTACAAATGTATTTAGTTGTATTAGCCTCTCTCCTAAGTGGTTTAGGGGTAAAGAGGTGGGGTAGGAGATGGGAGAGGTGGTTTGAGAGAGACCACAGGGTTGCTAGACCTCATTTTTCAGCTTCTATGACTTGAACATTAAGTTGAGGAGTCAGGCATGTAGAAAACCTATATTAAAGATTCAAAAGAGGGATAATCTTTGGACCCAAGAATCAAAAGGATAAGTTTCATAGTATGAAGGCCATGAACCTGAAGAAATAAATAGGAATATTTCTTGCTTTTCTGCTGGAGAGAATTTGGGGAATGGAATTTGGAGGTAGAGGTAGGAGAAGGAAAGAGATTGGTTTTGGAGGAATTCATAGAGTTGCTCACTGGGTAAAGGTGAGGCCAGAAAAAAATCTATGTAGTTGCCTTTGCTGGGATTGATTACCCTTAGTCCATCCACATAAAGGGGCAACTGATATAGAAAGTACCACTGATGCCAGCCTTAAAGAGTGATCAAAACAGGAAAGGCCAGTCAAGGTCAAGGCCAGGGTAACTCCCTTTTCTGTCAAACCTGATGCCATTATCTCCCATGAGCCAAAAATCCTAGGATATTCTGGAAGCAGAATGGATTCAGTAGTGGTCCAAAGCCATGTACAATTAACTAGCACCATTTAATGTAGCTCGTTAGCCACCACTATAGTCTGCCAGCTCTGATGTTTCTGCTGGTAATTGATCATGAGGTCCACTCAGAATATCAGAAGCCAAGATTCAAGGGTTGTATTCATTACCCCCACTACTAATATCTGATAATTTGTATAGAAAGGAAAAAAATGGAGAAAATATTTTCTGTAATATTAACTTCAAAATCCCATCTTTGCTTCTTTTTCTGCTTCCGTTAAACCACATATGAGCAGCCCATATGATGGGTGATTTTGCAAGTCTCTCTTTGACTTTGTAGATTTTCCATCGGTCTTTAATATTCTCTCTGAATACTGAGGCTCCCACATCGCTCTTCTGCTCATCTGTTTCTCTAACCGATCCGTACATAATTGGTAAAGAATATCTTTAGGAGATACAGTGTCTGAGAACATTACAGTCCCTCACTGAGCTCTTATTGAAGGAAGTGATTTGTTTTGTTGTTTGGAGTTTATTTTGTGGTTAAAAAAAAAAAAAGCCTTTCTAATTATTATGTTCAATTGTCACTGGTTATAAAATAGAAAGCTGTTTAATAATTCTAAGTAGACTTCTTTCATCTACCTTAGTGATGATTTAGGTGTCCTAGAAAATATAAATTCAAAATATGGAGAAAGTGTCTCAATCCTGCTTTTTGTTTCTTGAGGACGAGAATAGAATAAAGGAAATAAGGGAAGGGAGTGGAGAGAGAGAGAGGAAGCTAACAGAGAATAAATTATTGTTAGTTTCCCCCCCAACCCCTTACAGCCCACCTTAACCCTTGGTTTGCCAAGTACAAACCAGTGGCAATTGGTATTTTACAAATATTTAAATGGAATGTGTAAAGTAAGCCATGATATATGCCTTCTTGCAAAAGTGGCCCTATTAAATGAAACAAATGCCATCCATGTCTGTTTCCAGCTGAGGTTATAATGTGTGGGGTGGTCAGAGAGCCAGATTCCCTTGCCTTCGGTGTCATAAAACACACAGTTTATAGTACCATATGAATTTGTAGAGCTGATTGTTTTATTATATTTGAGTGTAAATTTTTCATCCCTTTGAGTTCTACCACCATTCTGGGAGAATACAGGTTTTGTGCTGATACGATGTTTCCCAGCTCTAGGCATGGCCTACCCCTACTACTGACTGTAATTTACTTTTTGGTGTCTGTCGCCTTGAGCTTGCCTTCTGACTAGCTTGTTGAATGATGTGCTAATCCATTATATTTTTCAGACAAGTGTATCGACCAGTATAAACAGACTGGAGGGCACAAGCCTAAATGAAAGCTATACTTCCCTGAATCATTTAAAAAGCTCCTGCTTGGTGGCAGTGCAAAATATCTTGGCTCTGTACATTAAGTAAAGGGGAGGAAGATCTCCATAAATAAAACAAAAAATTGAAATATCCCGGTCTACAGGAGGTTAGTCCAGGTCTCAACTGTTCACCTTCGTTCACCTCTATTTTTTTTAACATGATAATTAGAAAGAGCCACTTTAAAGTGGCCTCTTCTTATGCAAATCCAGAGTGAACCCCAGCATTCAGTATCTCCTGTCACTGGTGAGCATCTTACCCGACCCCCACGCCCCCATCCCACCCCTCCCCACCCCGAGCTACTTTCATCTGACTTCACTTGCATACCTGTACCACACTGATGTAATAAACAGCAGAGAGCAGGCACTTGGAGGAGTTGCTGCCGAAAAATGAAGCTCTAGCTCCACGCCTTCTGAGTGTCTCCCTTTTCTAGAGATAGCCAAATGGGTTGAGGGGAAAATAAGTTTCAAATTAATCTTACATTTAAAAAAAAAAGTGTCAGCTGAGCCTAAGCCCTTCAATTTACAAGACCAAAGCCATGAGGTGAAGATTTATTGGTCGAAATGTGAGTCAGGCAGGATACAGCAGCTGCTGCAACTTTTGGTTGGTACATTCAGATTTAGCCTGGCACCACCTAACATTTTGGAAAAGGTGTTCTTTAAGTAAAAATACAGTACAACCCCAGGAAAGCAATTCCCTGATGATAAGCAAAGGCTCAGTTTTTTTCTGACACCTTTGATGCCCATTACTTTTACAAAGAGTAGCACTGGGAATTACTCCTATCTCTTCAGGTCACCAGTATAAAAAATATAAATCCATTCTTCCCAAATCTCTTGCTCTGCTTCCTGCAGTTTGAGAGGCATACTGTGTATTCTTCACATTGGATTTATTCTTAGTGGCCAGATGCAGACCATGATAGACCCTTCAGTCTGCAGAAAGATGGGGAGGTTTCAGACCATATTCCTGAAGCATTCATTGGATGGTCATGGTCATCATGTAAGGCTAAGTATGAGGCTTTTATGCCCATTTGACAGATGCAAAAACTAAAACTACCAGTGGTGAATGGCCAAGGTCACAGAGCTATTAAGTGGCTTCAACTCTGACTTCCCACTTCCCTTCCTTTCAGAGATACCCAACCAATGCTGAGACTTTTACTCTTCTGCTAGAGAGGGGAAGCCGAACTCAGCGTGGCATGGTCTCTCTTTCCTCTATCCTGATGGAGCAAATGCTGTCATGCCACCAACAGCCCTACTCTTTGGGGGTGGGGGTGGGGGGGAGAGAGAGGAAATTAAAATGTTGCTGAGCCATAGCCCTTAGGATAGTTTGAAATTCCCAGCCCCAACATGCACATGCACAGACCTGTCTAAGGAGAATCAGTGAATAAATCCTTCCCTCAATTCCAAAAGCAAATAAAAGGACCCTTTGTGGCCACACACAACCCTTCTTTGATCTCTGGTGCAGTGTCTCTCAGCTTTGTGCCAATTTTAAACATACTACATGGAGTTTGAAATTCACTTTTAGGCCTTAGACAGCCTGTTGGGTCAGCGTGTTCTTTCTAGTTCTTTCTTTCTTTTTTTTTTTTTTTTAATGTTTATTTATTTCTAGGAGACAGAGAGAGAGACAGCATGAGCAGGAGAGGGTCAGAGAGAGAGGGAGTCACAGACTGAAACAGGCTCCAGGCTCTGAGCCGGCAGTCAGCACAGAGCCTGACGCGGGGCTTGAACCCACGAACCGTAAGATCATGACCTCCTAAGTGAAAGTCGGACGCTTAACCGACTAAGCCACCCAGGCACCCCTCTTTCTAGTTATTTCTAAAAGAAATTGCTGCCCACAGCTCTCTATGCTATTTTGAGAGTTCTAGACTCACTCTTGCTTCTCCTCTTCCTCCCATCATGAATGGGATGGGCTACTGCTAGAATCTGCTGCTCACTCAGAGGTTTGGCCAGTGTGGCTGGTAATCTACCCTGCATTTATCAAGGGCACTGAATAAATAGTTATTGACTGACTCACTGGATGAATAGCCTCCAACTTATGTAGAATATTTTTCTCATATGAACAAGCCTGCATTCAGGGGTTTTTTAATGAGATAGTCAATTCTGAACTTTGTTTCAATCTTCCACCTTAACGGACCCAGGGGAGGCATGACTAGGATCACTTGTAGTTTAGGAAGACTGCTTTGACGGGCCAACTGACTCATCATCTAATCAAACCAGAGGGGAAAAAACAGTTACCTTTCCTCACAGAACAGCACCTTCAAATAATGAAGGGAATTCAAATATTACTGACATCGGCATAACAGGAAATGGGAATGAATTAATATTTATCGAGAATAGACTATGCGCTAGGCTCAGTGTTAGCAGCAGTAGCATTAAAAACAGCAAATTATATCTGCTCAAGCAAATGTGTATTCCAGAAGCTATACTAAATGTGTGATTTCTCAGTTAATACTCCATATGTGATTTCTTAGTTAATACAACAACGATCAGAGGTAGATTCTATCAATAATAACTTCATGAGGTAGATTGCATCATTCCCATTTTAATGTTTATTTTTGAGAGAGAGGTATAGAGAGAGCATGAGTGGGGGAGGAGCAGAGAGAGAGGGAGACACAGAACCTGAAGCAGACTCCAGGCTCTGAGCTGTCAGCAGAGAGCCTGACGTGGCGCTTGGATCATGACCTGAGCTGAAGTCAGACACTTAACCATCTGAGCCACTTAGTGCTCCACATTATTCCCATTTAATCCAGAGCAACCACTACCAGCTGCAGAGCTCTAATCTCTCTGATGAAAAAGTAAGGGTGTTTGGACAGGCTTTACAGGGAAAATGAATCCCAGGACGTGTCTTAAATGTAAGTCCTCTTATTCACACATTTAAGTAATTCAGACCTCATACCAAAGTGAATAAACAAATACAAAAACAAATCTCCTTTGGATTCAAATAATAAGCCTTTACAATGAGAGAAGCATCATATTTTATTGGATGATTTGGGTTGGGCAGTTGAATGATCTATAGGGTCTCACTATGTGACTTGACAGATTTCATATCTCAGTTCCTCAGTATTTTCACCTGTAAAACAAGAATAATTATTCAAGCTCTCTATATATTATAATGAGAGATGATAAAGATTGATGAAATATAGATGCATAGAATGAAGGATTCAGAATAAATGTACTCCTGAGTTCATAGATATGCTATTACTAATAATGGAATTGTCTTACTCAGAAATAGTATCCCTATTTGGTTGTACATTTAATTATGAGTCATCTTTTCCCCCCTCATTCAACCGGTATATTTTAGACATCTACTCAGTGACACTGTGGAGAATAAAAAGATAAAGAAGTCAGCCTCAATCCAGAAGTTCAAAAAATAAATAATGTAATAAAATATGTTCCAGATTTTTTTTTGAAAGCTGCCAAAGTTGGCGATAAAGCCCTTGTTGTGTCTCCATGAAGCCAAACATCAAGGAAAAATGGAAAAGTTCAAGCAGGAATGCAGATGTTTCAAAACATCTGGATGTTTGCTATCCTGTAGATTTGCCGTATGGATCTCCTACAAAGCGCTTCCGTTTTAGTTCAGGCTTTCATAATTAATTTGTTGTTCTGTTTTTGTGCTTCGTAGACCAACACTTACTAACATCCCTTTTGTTGGTCATAAAAGACTAAACCTTTGTACTTGATGGTCTTAAAGCTACAGTCACAGTGTTTATAAGCCCACGTGCTATGCTTAGTGATAGTTTCTTTTATAGATTTAAAATGTTCTGGGAGTTGGCCAGGAAGCAGACTAGGTAAATGCTAATGGGGCTTAACACAAGCCAGTTAGAGGTCAGAGGAGTAGGCTTCCTGAATGGAGATTTTAGAGCAACCAATTTCTTCTTTATCCATTGGGCAAAAGGATGAAGCTGCCAAAGGTGTGATGTAAAAGCTGGTATCTCAGATATGTCAGATAAAAAATCATTGTTTGCTGTGAACCTAATCCGATGCTTAATAATTTCCTTCTAAGATGACTCCAGGGCAGAAAGGGGAAAGAGAAATAATTATAGGGGAACCGAGAGAGGCCAGATGGCAGATGTGTTTGAAAGGCCTGACAGTGACCTGTGGGCTTTGAATGCTGGAGAGCCTTTTGCATCTCCTCCGCCCCAGCCTGCAGACTTCCAGCCGGGGTAGTTACCCTCAGTCGCCGCAGGGCAGTGCAGAGCCAGGTGTGGCTGCCTGCCGCCTCATTTCCTTGCAACCGAGGACATAATCTTCCTGACTATAAAACAAAATGGCTCAGCTCATTCTAAGTTTTCTTGGAAAAGTCTCATTTTTATTCCTATCTGCTGGAAGCTCCAACTCTGGCCTAGAACTAACTATGTTTTGTTTAATTTTGTTGGTTTTATCCACCACCGCCACCACCCCCACCCCCACCCCCACCCCCCCGCCAAAAAAATGGCTCATGTTGTTTTAATTACTTCCTGTCAATACTTGGAAGAGCTGGTTTTGAAGTAGCTGTGCATTCCCTCCCCCTGCCAAACATGGGGATCCATTTATGCTTCTAAACCCAAGTATTCATCCACACATCAAAATATGTGAACCTTAGCAAGATAAAAGCTGTCCAAACCTGATTTTGTTTTTACACAGATGGCTATAAACATGACACTGGGATATTAGTCTTGGCTTTTCTTGACAGACCTGAAAATTGGCCATGCAGAACTGTTTAAAATTGGTAGGAAAAACTTACCCTGAAGTTTACTGTTGATGAACACAAGAGAAAGCATGTAATTAATGGAAATGCATGTCAGAATAAAGAAAAATGTGTTACCCTCTTCTCTTCTGAGTCCTAGCCAAAGGTGTTGAATAAAGCCGATATTTCAGAGGTAAAAAGGGGACTGCTCTCATTTTAGTGAAGTAAAAATTAGTGTTAGAGTTTACATCTGCACTAATGAATTTATACACCAAGAAGTCTTTTAATTAAAATATATTCCTTAATTACAAAAGTAACACAGAACAAAAAATCAGAGTATAGACTAATAAGAGATAATATCACATCCATTCAGAAGAACAGAGTGTAAACATTTTGATGTGTATCTTCTCAGATACCTCTTTATGGATTGATATTTACATAATTTTTATAATTGTTACTGCTTTGAGACTCCTTGATCATTTAAAATATAGACTTTTTTCAGTGTTCATAAATGCACTCACCAAGTATTGGCTGTATAGTATTTCTTTCTATACATATGACAATTTTTTTTTAACCAGGCTGTTATTAAACATTTAGGTCATTTCCAATTTCATGCCACTACAAACTGTATGTGTTAAATGTCTTTGTGGGGAAATTTTTACATGTGTTCCTATTAGTATATTGTCTAGATACATTTCCAAAAATTCAGTCAAAAGGACAATATGTCTTAGAGGAGTTTTATAAGTTTGGCCCAATTGACTGGAGCACCTGAGTGATTAAGTGTCCGACTCTTGACTTCAGCTCAGGTCATGATCTCACCATTTATGAGTTCTAAACCCAGGTCAGCCTCTGCAATGGCAATGCAGACCCTGCTGGGGATTCTCTGTCTCCCTCTCCCTCTCTCTCTCTGTTCCTCCCAAACCTGCTCTCTCTCTCTCTCTCTCTCTCTCTCTCAAAAATAGACAAACATGTTTTTAATGTAAAAATAAAGAAAAATGGTACTAATTGACTTTCTCCCAGTACTGTACTTGATAGTCGATTTCTTCAAACCCTTGCCAGCACTAAATTTTGTCTTTTAAAAAAACATGTGATAGGTTAAAGGAGAAATGGCATTCTCTTGTTTTCCAAGAAGTTTTCACAGTGTCTGCTCTAATTTTGAATAGATGATCCCTCAAGGGTTCCGTAGCTCTTACCAAATGCACATGTCTGGGAGACCAGTGTGTGGAGTGGCCGTGCTGTTCTCATGTTGCTGTAGCATTGCCACAAGACCCCACAGCATTCCTGGAGTCTGCACAGCATAGTAGTGTTATCCTGTGTTTATCTTCCCATGTCTCCGACGGCCTCTGTCTTGGCTTCTAGAATAGTTTTGTGTTCGTCCTGGAAAAGGCAGAGTAACAATACGCACCATCTAAAGAGTTGTTTTATCCCAGCGTTGCTCTCTGAAATCAACGTGTCTCTTTTTCATGTATGTGTCTATTTCTGTACAGCACCTTTTAAGTTTTGAAGATTCTACTCAGAAATAAATGTAAAATTCACAGTGGATATTAAGATAATGTTTCACCTGGAAGAAAAACAAAGCAGGCTTTAGTTTCTGTAACTAATGAGGATATCTTTGTCTTAAGTTGGAACTTGAAAAATAGTTCTGGACTATCTCTGCACACAGAGATCATAAGACATCTGAAATGATAAAGGCGTTCAAATGAACCAGTTGATTTCAGTTAAAAAATAAATGCTTTTCCATACCTCACAGTATCCCTCAGTGCTAGATATTATAGGTTTTTGATACTGTTTTTTAGTACTAGGGGATAGCATGTGCCCTGCCATTGTAAGCACTGGTCACAAAACGGACAAGAATCCTGTACTGAATCCTGATGGGCACTAAGCACTACAGAAAGCCCTCACCTCCCACTATGTCATTTATTTATGGGAGTTGACAGGATGAAAATAAGCAATGGATCTCTATGTCCAGGCCACTCTTGGGGGTTGGAGGGTTCTGGGTTCTAACATTGCATAATTGTAAGACATTCTTTTCAGTTTTGTTTAAGGACAGAGAAAGGACCACTCAAGAGTCCTGCTTCGTATGGCCAGTGCAATAGCAAGCATTCACTCAAATAACCTACCCTGTTCAGGGTTCCAATCATATCTGCAGAGTATCTGGTTTGGGGCAACAGAGTTGCAACCTGAGAGTGGGAAGGCTAAGATATTGTCTACCATGCTTCAAAATGAGAAAGAAAATATGTAGGTAACCATAAAATTGTTCTTTGCTGTTTGTAAGTATTCATGCTTAGTGGTATCTTTTAATAAAGATATGAAATATCTTTCAGCAAACAATAATACCCTCAGAGCTGACCTATGAAGGAAAAAAGATGAGTTAATGGCATATCAATTATTAATACCTCATCTAGTGAATGTTTAGGCATTGTGCAGACCTGCACCTCTGACAATGGAGAAAATAATCTTTTTTTTCTTCTTCCCAGTCTGTGTTAAGACTTACTGGGCAGGAGAACAATACCCAGTTTTAAGAGAAACTTGAAGATTTTAAGAGACTATACATATGTAGTCAGAAAGGAAAAGGGCAGATGTTGAACAGCATTTTGAAAACCTAAGTAATAGTGATTTAAGAAGAGTAGCAGACTGAAGGTGAAGAAATTATATTTATACCAGACAGCTGTGCCATAAAATATGGAAGTTATAAAATATGGAAGGTTAACCTCTTCATAGTTCAAAAGTTCTTCACTTTGGGTCCAAGACCAACATGGAGTCTATAGATAGACTTTAGAGTCTGTGAATTTGAATGGGGAAAAAATCACTTTACTATTACTAACCTCTAACTGAAATTGAGCAGTTCTTTCTGTTATGAATGTAAACTGCAAACCACAGTACTATTAGTAGTACTTGCATTTGTCACCAGTAGGCACTGTATATATTTTCATGTGCTGTTATTGCTTTTATAGATATCTTAGAATATCACTACTTCACAATTTTTGTAATTACTAAACCCAACACTAGATGTTGTTATTAAACACGCTAATAAAGAAACACATATATTACTCTATGACATATTTAAGGATTTTAAAATATTTTAATAACGGGATTTTAGCATAAGTGGTTTCAGTAAAATTGATTTTAAACTATTTTAATAATAGAATTTCAGTATAATTGGTTTCCTTTGTAATCCTAACATTTTATGCACTTAAAGACATTATTATAAGAAAAAATGTATGTGGACTTCACCAGAGTCTCCAAAGTGTTCACAGCAGAAAAAAGTTTGTCAACCCTCTTCATAAAGAGAAGTGTCTAAAAATGAATCAATGGTGATGAGGGAGAGCTATAGAGAGACATTTTTCACATCTTAAAGTTTTCATAAATCTGCTTAAAACTCAGGTGGATAATTTAAAAGAACTCGGGGGAAAGACACTCTACTATTTTAATATTTAATTCTCATTTCTAGGAGAAAAAGCCGATAGAGAACTGAGTCCTATATAAACTTCTAGCCAACAGAAGGAAACCTTTTGATGGAATAACTTTTCCTTGTTATACCCAGAGATTTTAGAGCATCATGAACATACCAGGTTGAGGGGTAGTTCAAATGAAAATCTACCTGCAAATAATTTGACAACACTTTTTGAGTATGTCCTATATAATCGCAATAGTTTCAGAGCCCAGCCTTGACCTTCAGGAGTTTACAGTCTCTTTAGAAAGAGCAAACAGTCACTGAAGACTTTTATGATTGCCTATAAACGTGCACAAATAGATAGGGTATTACTTAAGTATGTGATTAAAGACTTGGTTAGCCTTGGGTTGGTACAACTTGGGAGCTAGAGCGTGTGAGTGTGCAGATATGGAATGGTGAATGAAGGCAGTATGAAGATATTTCACATGTAAGATAAAGATCAGAAAGCACTGACCTAGAGAAACAGAAAAGGAAGTTCATGAATCATGTATATGACATAAGCTTGGAAGAAGCCAGCAGATTCAGACGGGGAAAAGGTTTGAACACTAGACAAAAAAGGTGAGATAGGTGTTTTTAGTTTAGGTAACATGGTAGAGACAGGTTGTTAAAACAACTGGATAAGAGGATGAAAGACAAGAAAGACACTGAGCTTCTAGTCTAGAAATAGACATGAGGTGGTGAGCAAGTCTGTGCTAGAGTAAGGTGGTCACTGTGAAACTCACAAGAAATGGGTAAAACTGACCAATAGATAGGTAAGATAAAGGTTGGCAGTGTTGAGTGGTATGTAAAGAGGAGAAGGTAAAGGAAGCAAAAGAAATATATGGTTGGAGGTTCAGAAATGTAGAAGGACTCTAAAAATGGGGGTTGACACCTGGGTGGCTCAGTCAGTAGAGCATCCAACTCATGATTTCGGTTCAGGTCATGATCCCAGGGTCCTAGGATTGAGCCCTGCATAGAGCTCTGTGCTGAGTATGAAGCCTGCTTGGCATTCTCTCTCCCTCTGCCTTTAACCCCACCTCAAGGAATGAATGAGGAATGAAAGTGAAAACAAAAAAATGGATGTAGAAGGACCGTGATACCCACTAGTAGCTCTGAACTTGAGTACCATACACTGACCCCACCATGGGCTTTTCCCTCTGTAAGGTAATTATGTCACATTTGTGTGCTTCATCTTTCTATCTGCCAAGTGGGCAAATATGCAAAACAAAGTAACATCTTAAGGAGTTAAAATAACCTTATCATCTTTTAAAATTTTACGATTTATTTTTTGTAGGCTGAGAACAAAAATTTACCTTGTGAGTGAAAAACAAAAACAACTAAATCAGTGGTACACTGCTTTTGTGGGAATCTTAAGCAATGTCATGCTAACCCATTATCAGAACTAATGTCATTGTTCCAGAGGGTTTACCTAGTGATAATTTCTTTTACTTCTCCATTGAGAATCATGCTGGCATTTAACGCATTTTAGATACAGCATGAAAGGCTTAAAATATGGGCTTTGAAACTCTGGCAAAAATTTCTTTGGGCTCCTACAAAACATTATATTCAGAGACTTCAAAATCTTTTTGTAGTCCCTGAACTTCCATTTCTTACCATACTGTTTAATTTTCTGATTGCATTTTCTGTTATAAACAATGAAGGATCATATCTTGATATCTGTGATTATCAGAAATATTAAATGGTGATCCATCTTGCTGTTATCATTTAGACTCAGTGAATGGTTATGAGGCACCTAGCAGGTGACCTCAGGAGTATTTTGTAAGGGACAGTCATAAAATACCTTAGAAACTAGTCTTCAGGGACTTTACTTCCTCCTTCTTAGGGATAAAAAAATGAAACATCTTGTTTTATTCTCTTACAAATATATTTTGTTTTAAGAAAACCAAAAAAGAACAGGCTTCATTTTCAAAGCAATCAGCTTAGTTTTACCAACTGTTGGCATATGTAATAGTTCCTCACTTCCCAAAAGGATTCACTGGAGTCCTCCATCTACAGACTGAATTCTGCACTATTTTTTTTAAAGTTTATTTATTTATTTATTGAGAGAGAGCATGCGTGCATGCATGCACAAGTGGGGGAGTGGCAGAGAGAGAGAGGGAGAGAGAGAATCCCAAGTAGGCCCCAGGCTGTCAACGCAGAGCCCCAATGTGGGGGTTGGGCTCAATCTCCCCAAACATGAGATCATGACCTGACCCAAAATCAAAAGTCAGACGCTTAACTAAATGAGCCATCTAGGCATCCCATGACTACTTTTAATAGATGAATTGAATATCCAAATTTATTTGCAAGGTAAATTTATGAACAGGTACTTTTTAAATTAAAAAAATGTATATATAACAGGTAATCAAGAATAAAAAATGGAATATAATAACTATAAAAGATATTGTAAAATAGATTAAATGGTGGCAAAAGGGATGCTGTAAGGAGGAGTAATGTGATTATATATAATATAAATTTGCGATTACTTCCTAGTGTTCTGTTTTATTTGGATACAACATTCATTAAATGTTTGATGTTACAGGGATTTATTCCCCTTTGTAAAAAAAAAAAAAAAAAGGATGGAGAGGGAAGACCTATTGCTTTTAGATTAGGGAATCTTTCTCCTAAAGGGATGAAAAAGTACACAGTGAAAGTGTATTTCTGAAAAGTTACAGACAAATTCAGTTTTAATAAAGTGGGCTCCCTTTTAAGTACATTGGAAATCTTGTCTTTAGTGGAACATGGAAGAAATCCTTCTGGAAGATTAAGAATTGTTTTCTAATGCCAACATGTTTGCTGATATCCCCTTTTTTAAGTTTAGAAGTTGGAATATATAATTTTTTTTAAGTAATACTCGACAGTAAACAAGCTAGGTAACAAATCTACATGTGTATGAACTTTATTTGGACGCACTATGTCATTTGTTTTACTAGGAAGAAGAGACCATGCTTACTGCACCATGTGGTTTATAAATTTGTACTCAAATGGGTATCAGAAAACTCGGGAGAAATACTACGGAAGCTCCAATGAGGCATTTGGGAGAATGTAGAATTTGGGGGAGCTTTGAGATGCACTGAAAAACTAGGGGACGTTGCTCAGCTCATAGTTCAGTGATGGTCCCAGGACTCAGCCCCCTCGCCCCCAAACAAGGAGCCTTCATCTATAGTCAAATACCTGGTTCTGTTCTTATCTACCCTCTTAAGTAGTTTCACCCTTATTTTGTCTTATTTTCCTCATCTTTGTTTCTCCCAGATGTATTAATTCATATGGTTTCAATCTGAAAACGATTTTTATTCCCTTTGTTTTCCTCATTTAGTCTGTTGTCAGTTGATCAGGGTTGCTATGCATCCCTGTTTAGTTTTGTCCACAGATTTAACTCATATAATGGAATATCATGTCAATTATTGTGAAGGTTAAATGCACTTAATATTGTGCTTTACCCAGTGCAAGGAAACTGGCAATTATGGTCCATGTAGAAATTCTGTAAGATGGCAGGGTAGTGGCATATTTAAGATTAGAGATGCTCGAGTGACCTCGAGAGGCTGTATACCGTGCATGCATCAGTTTTCTCATCTGTTACATGGGAATTATAGTGGAACCTACTTCATGGAACCGCTGGGCATAATACCTGACATGATTCATTTAACACACTTAACCACAGTGCCTGATTTTGGTATAAACTTGTAGCATATCTTCTCTCCCAAAAAGATTTTGAAGCAGCTAATTTTAAGGCTTTTCTTTGGATTGGGTGTTTAATCGCAAACAATTAAAGAGTTCCCCAAATGACAAGCTCTTGCCCCAAAAACCTAAGTCCTACATATGCTAAAGCTACTGTGGTAACTTTAAGGTGCACTGAATGCAGAACCTCAGATGAATCCAGTGTGTAGAGTGGGGCATCTTGGGTACAATTGTTCAATAAATCCGCTTATCACACCACATGATTTGCCTGCTACCAGAGAAATTTTGTTGCCCTGCTTCCAAATTATTTGTCTTAGTTGGTGTGTTCCCCTGAAATTAAAGTTTTCCCCATCATGTAATCAGCATTTTAAAAATAAAGCCAGATTTTTTTTTTATGGTTTGAGAAGTGTTTTTACACTCAAAATATAAGGCATGTTTTTCTAATTATGAAACTGCTGTCAAACGGGTCTATAAAGCAGATGCACTCTGCAAATTAGAGGTTGAATCCAAGGTTCCTATGGCTCCAGAATGGCTCCTCCTTTGGCCTCCACTGTTGCCTGTGGCAGCTGAAAGCAGGTGTGATATAAACATATTGTCTCCAATACCAAAGTTCCTTCTGTAATCCTCCCAGATGCAGGGAAGATCCAAATATCCTTTGGCAGTCAGATTCCATGTTGGCACCACCTGCTAGCAAAGACTTTGCAGAAATTGAACTCTGGGTGCTTGATCTTTCAAGGCTTTCATGGACCCAAGTCCCCCTGACATAAGGACTTCATTTAATTTCTCAACCTGTCAGATGGTTCATCTTGGGAACTCTTCTTGCTTTCCTTTTGCTATTTAATTTCTTCTGCTAATAACAGCTTATAGGTGTTCTGAAAGCTATGAGAGAGTCTCTTCCTAATTTGGTATTATCATAACTAGATTTGGGATGATGAATCTCACAGCATGAATCAGGGTAGCCGAGGGAACAGTGTTTGGTGCCTCATGTTCAGCCTGGCTATCTTAGCACTGAGAAGTCTGATAGAAGGTCTTCTTTCACAAACCTCTCGTCTATTGTAAAGACCTATATTTTGTTTTTGTCTTCATCCTCCCAAAAATATGTACCTAAATGCAAATTTATTAAAATATCTTCTGATCTCTTTTTCAGCTTCAATATCAGGCTTAATCTAAAGGGCATTTTCTGGTTTGTTTTTTCCTCCAGTTCAGAAGGTTATCTGTTTCACTTTATATAGAAGCAATTTAATGGTGTTTTCTGGTTGGAAAATGATGTCCATCTTCTATTAAAGTAGAGCCATTTGGACGAGGATCATCTCCCTCACCATGAAAGATGGGAGGAAAATTAAATTCTAGTTGGAGCTGAATAGTGCTTATGAAAATGAAGAAAGACAATCAATATAAGAAGCTAGTACACTCAGAAAATGGTAAAAAGCCTCTCCTTTGGACAGCAACCTTCAAATATTTCAACCTAACTGCTGATTTCCATGCTAGTCAAGTAGGATGAGGTTCTTTGGTTACGTCAGCACACACCCGGGAAACTTGCCTAAAATTACTCATGGTTCAATGAGTGGCCTTGATTACAATTTAAGTGTTCTCAGATCATGTCAATGACCTTGAGTCAAAGCCTTACTTCACATGCATTTATACTTCTTAACCACAGATACAGTCTCTCCTGCCACCAGCTACTATAAAGCTATCTTTTTAAAATTACACTTAAAAAAAGATACGAGATCTGTTTCAGATAAAATTCCAGGACCTTGACCTCTTGGCGATGGTGTGATTATTTGGCCATGGTATGGCTACTAATGACTAAAGTCCAACTAATTGGAAAGTACCAGTTTCCAAGGATGGAAAATCAACCTCCTTCACTTTCAAGAGTAGGTGAATTTTTTTAATTGTGCAATTCCTTAATTGCAGAAATTAGTGCTTGAATTCTGTTGAGGAAGTTTTGCCCTCGGCTGTTGCTGAAGAGGAAAAGTTTTCCCTGAATTCTGGGAAGCAAGGAGCACTTTGCACTAGACAAAAAGAAATTCTTTGGGATGTAGGTGGTTCAGAAAACTATCAGGAAGAGGAGAAGGCCATAAGTACTGCAATAAAACCCAAGTGTGCTGAGATTTAGAACAGACCCCAAGAGGCAACGTGATTATGCACTAGTTGTCCCATGTCAATTTTTGAGATATTTCTGGGGAAAACTGTAGATTCTTTTTGTAATAAGTTCTAAGGCTCATAAAAAAATCATGAACAGAAAATTCCCCGATAATATATTATTTCCTATCTGTAAAAGTCAGAAAAGGATGATCACCAAGTTAAGTTTTAGAGAATCATGGGCCATACAAAGTCTTCCAGTTCTAGCATTTAGTAGTAATCAAGCCCTTAATTCACTGATCAGTAATCACCAAAGTCAGATTTTTGCATTTTTTTCTGTCTTGAGTGGCATTCAACATTTAGACATACACATATAATGCTTATTGTTAGATATTCTGGACACTGTGGAATTTTGACATGTGAGCCACCTGCTCTTGATCTCCTAATGTTCAAGGTGAATAAGACATTTAGACGTAGCTGGCTGGAGCATTCAGAGAAGAATATTAAAGGAGTCAAGACCAAGCCCATGTGTTGATGGTGATCCAAGAAAGACACTTTTATTTTATGAATACTCAGGGACCAGCCATTTCGTCATAATAATAAAACAATACTGGCTTTATTATAATGTTATGGACATGCAATCACAGTTACGCTAGACCTGAGGAGCAGAACCCCCATTTGACACCAAGCCCCCATCTGTTGATGTGAGGTGGATGGAAGAGGGTCATGGAAAATTATACCAATACACCCTTGCTATGGAGCCATCCTCCCTGGCTTTCTCTGAATCCAGATGGCTCAGAATGGGTTTGCAAATATCATCCTCCATCTACTCACTGCCTTCACTCATTCACTTCTATTTATTCCAAAAACATTTATTGGGCACCTCCCATTGGACAGACACCACACTAGATAGAGTGATGGCTGCAGCAGACAGCCCTCTGACTAAAAGGTTCATAGTCTTTGTTGACACTGGCATCTCTGTCAGGAAGGGACAAGTTTGAACAGAAATCCACCCTGAGCAGATCTCTGACCTCCTAATACCCTTTTTGGAGAGAAGGGCACGTTAGCAATACGATGACAAAGTTTCCTCTATAACTCTTGTTTGAGCAGAGCCTCAGCTTCCTGAGGAGCATCTGTCCTTTCACACACACACACACACACACACACACACACACACACACACACACACACACACACACACACTATTCTAAGGGAGCTCCCCTTCTCATTTTAATAGGAACCTCTTTTCAGCTTATTTTCACAGGACTACAGAGCCAGTTTTACCTGTTCCTCCCTCACTGTCACCTCATCCTGCTCTGCTTTGCTCCATGCCTTTTGGTGACTTAAGATGAATCATGGCTACTGATTTTCATCATGACTCCTTGACATGCAGGCCTAGCTATAGGAGCTCCATGCAAGCCTATATACTAGTCTGTCTTCTGTTGGTTGGACTTGAGAGTAGAAAAGCTGAGTTCTCAGTTAAGGAGAAATTGTTTGACTTGGGAAGAACAAGATTCAAGCAGTATGTGGGTGGTAAACAGTCTGCGTCCAACTACTAAGGCAATTGACTGCAGACAGACCCCCAATGTGAGCAAAAGCAAAGCAGAATTTCTGAAAGGTGCCTTAGGCTGTAGTGTTCCAGGCCTTTCTGTGTCTTACCAGTCTAATCTCATTTGATTCTCACAGCTTAATTACACTGGTAGAAACCACTTGTAGGAAATTTTCCGTCTACCACATCTAATTAGCTATGTCCCCCAAAACTTGAACTTCGTGTCACTGCAGTTTACCTAAGCCCAGTCAAGGCACTTTGTCTCAGCTCATTATCCTCCTAGTTTCCTCTCAAGGGAAAATGTATAACATACCCTTTAACCTGGAAATAATGTGACTGCCCGGAGGGAGAAAATCCACAAGTAGAAAAAGAACAATCTCTGGCTGGCCCCATGGCTTGGTGTATATGTGTATATTATAAGGATACCATGTGTACCTTGAAAATGTCTTACTCTCCAAATATTTTTACCAGGCACGATGTTTCTCATTTTATCTTCACAAGATTGTTGTGAGGTACATAGAGTAGATGTTACATTAGTTTTTACACAGAGGAAATTGACATCTTACTAACTGACCTGTGGGAGATCAGAAATTAAGTACAGATTTCCAATGTTAGTAACATACCGAGTTCTCTCTGTATCTCATATGGATTAGATCAGTGGCATCCTCTGAAGTGGGTGGCCTAGACCACTGACCTTTACAGAAATCATATTCTTTATTCTCCTCCCTGAAATTCGCCCCCACCAAAGAAAAAAAAAATGGGAATCTACTTGATCACTCTGACAGTGGAGTATAATCATCAATCAAATAAGTATTTATAAGACCTTGGAAAGTTGCTGAAAGGAATATGAAGAAGTTTAAAATGTGGTCCCTGTATTTGAGATATTAAAATTTCAGTGGAGAAATAAGACATGAACAAATTAAAATTTAAGAGGTAATGCAGAGCCAGGTGTGATTGAGGGCTGATGACTCAGTGCCAGTGGAATCCAGAGTAAGGAAAGGACTAGGTTGGCTAACTAGAAGAGGAAGTGCTGGAATTTGGCCTTGCTACGACAAATGAGTAAAATCAGAATCGGTTAGTACAAAAGCATCCAAATGGAGACAACTATGTGAGCAAATTCTAGAGATGTAGTTGGACAAGACATTTTGGGGAACAGCAACTAGATGATATACACACAAAAATTTGCATAGAGATGAGGTGGACTGGGGAGTCTTAAATCCCGAAGGACCTTCTTTTGATGGGAGCATAATCTTTAAAGAAGTGTTGAGAAAGAGAAAAAGACAGAGTACTAATTTGGGCTGAACTGGCCATGTCCTCTCATGTTTTACATATTAGAACCTCTGCATCAAGTCTCATTTCCTCACTTCTTCCCTATGCATTCTTCAAAAACTCACTCAGCCCTTTGAAAACTTTGCAGACTTACCTAGATAAAGTTTGTTCCTCCCTTTTCTGTCTTCTCACAATGCTTCAGACCCAGATCCTAGAAGATAAAACTTGGATGTCCTGTCTGCATTCCCCATTTACAGCAGTGGGCCTAACACATGGGTGAATCTTATTGTCAGACTGAATGCTCCAGACTGAGAGTAACCTAAATTGCACCAAGTAACATTTACTGAGTGCTTTATCTCTACCTGGCATGGTACCAGATGTTTTACATGTATTAACATTTCATCTCTACCTCAACCATTCAACAAGGTATATTAGGTCCATGTTAGAGCTGAAGAAATTAAGGTTTGCCCAAAGCCACATAGCTATTAAGGGGCAGTGATGTTGCCCTCCAAAGCACATTCTCTTCTACTAGTTATGTTTTCATCTTTTAAAGGCTTATCACACTTATCACAGCATTGTATATATGGGAAAGGTTTTAAGTGAAAAAATAAAAAGCACTAGCAAATATTATCAATGAGTAGAAAACATAAGGCCCAAAAATGTTTAGCTGGTGAAGAGCATCACTATTACCATTTGGTGAGACTACAGATGCTAGCCGGCCCTGAGTCCATCCTTTTGCACCAGGCCAGGGCTCTCAGGGGTCCTCACAAGCCTCACACCTTCCCCAACCTCCTGGACCTCTTGAGTTCGTCTTCAGTACAATGAAAAAATTGGACTAGATGATTTCTAAGGTTTATTCTGCCTTCTATATTTTAATATCTGAGAAACCAACATATTTAAATGAATTCATATTAAAAGACAAATGATCAGTAATCCTTACTTTTATCCTACCTAAGAGTTTTTTGCAACCTAAAGGGGACACTTATCAATGGAAGTGATTCATTATATGGCAGAATATTGGGCAATGAGGGAGTATTTGTGGCAGAGATGCTACCCAACATATTGGTTCCACTCCATGGATCTCCCAAAGCTAACTTAGGTGCCTTAATCATAAGCATCCTATTAGTAACCTCTTACATGTACCTGTCTCATATACCACATTATTTTCTTGTCTGTTTTGTGGATTAGACTTGGATATCTTAGGGGCAAGAATCTTTAATTTATCCCTGAGTGTCATACTTCTATAACCTAGTGAGAGCTCAAATATACTTTGGTTGAATGAATGTACCTATTTGTATACCCATAAACAAATCTTTTTTTTTTTTTAATGGGGGCCTAGAATCAGCTTCTGTCCCTTATTAATTACCCTCATGTTCCCCCACAGAAGATGCAGGGACCCTTTCCACAACCCTCTGTCTCCTCTGGTCCCTCTATACAGCCCCACTGCCTGCTTTTGTTCTCCTGTAATTTGAGGGACCCCAGATCCAGACTTGGATTGTCTCCCCAACCTCCTGCCTGGGAAGATGTATGGCCCCTTTTAAGACTTGGCCCTGAGAAGAGCCTCACTCAGGATGACCTCGCTTCAACAGGACTGCCTCTGGACACCTCGGAGAGAGTCAGAGGACTTTTAGCATAGATTTTAACAGTATTCTTCATCTAATTCATAGTAAAAATCCATTCCAAAATGTCTGAAGACATCTCTTTGTCCCGATGTACATGGTAGCCAGTGTTTCAGCTGAGATGGGAAGGGGATGTGGGAGAGGAAAGGGGAAGACAACCAAAAACAAAAAGAGAAAGGACTTAGGCTCCAAAGAGAAGCTTGAGGGAAACCATTCCATTTGCCTAGACGTCCTTCTGAGAGGCAAGGAGAAATCTTCTTATTCCATGTGATCCATTAGAAGTTAAGAAAAAAATATTTCTCTCCTATTTTGTTACTCAAACCTGATTTTCTCTGGGCCTCTACCTAATCAGTGACAGTGTCAGAATCTAGAACTTCACAGTGATCATGGAGCACTTTTGAATCCTTTCTGTTTTGAATACTTTATTGTAAAATAGATGTCTTATGCCTCATTTGCTGTAAAATCTATTTTATTGTGGTAATTAATGATCATTTTGACCATTTGTGGCAAGTGGCCAAAAATTTATCTTCTCTGTGTCTTTCTTTTTTTTTTTTTTTTTTAACTGCCCGTGTTTGAGAAAAGTAGATTAGGTAAAAACATATCAATCTGCCATATCTATTAATAAACTGGAAAAACTGGCCAATTTCTTTTTAAATTGTATATGAAAAGATTCTAAAAAATACTATTTTGTTTTGAATACTAAAATGATATGCTGTGAAATTCAGGGTTAAAGTGTATTGTATATTTTTTATTTGGGTTAGAATGTACATGCATCAAATTTACAAATTATCTCATGTTTGATAGTGATTGAAATAAGAAAAAGCAGAGGAAAGAAGGAAGAGACACAGGCAGAGGGAGGAAGTGAGTAATATAAGGAAGGAAAATGTCAATACCTAAAATTGTTAATCGGTTATGCTTCTAAATAGATTTTAAGAGATTCCAACATTGAATTCTGTGTGGATAGCAAGGCACACTTATATCAAATGTAAAAGATTCGTTTAATACCTTATAGTGGTATGAACAGAGAAGTCTAACATTTCTTTGCTGCCCAAAGGCCTTGCTTTTTGTGAAAAAGGAAGCTTAAGCGAAATGGACTATTCTAGGCCTTTTAGAATCTTTTTGACTTGGCTTCTACTGTGAAACCAGCCAAGGTCCTGCTGGCTGTGATATCAGGGTTTAGCTTGCAGCACATAAATATGGAAAGCACAGTTTGTCACTGGTATTTGTTTTACACTTACAAATTAGGAGACACATTTACTGTACATATAGTTAGCATCCAGAGGTTTCAAAGCTAAGAATATGCACGTTCGAAATGTCTTTGCCTTATTTATGCTGTGGCTACCACATTTGTATAAACAGAAAATTACTCCATTCATGCTTTATTACTTCTTCTTTTGTACCACAGCCTTGACCCCAGTCATCATAAATTGAGAAATAGTGGGGAACTAATGGAGACAGATGGGAATATGGCTTGCCATTTACTCAAATTGGTAAAGTAATTAACCTCAAGGTGCTGGTTTGCAAGAAAAATTGTTGGAATATCTCAGGACGTCGGTAAACAGACTCCTGCTTTAACCAGTTCTGACAACTGCATCATAAACTAGACTTATTCTGTTCAATTGACCTGTCAACGTCTTGAGTCCAAATAAAGATTTGTATTACAATGCACTTGCTGAGAAGTGGGAGAACGCACTGCTGTTTCTTTTCAAATGGGTTGCTGTTCTCTTCCTGCTAGCTAGGAGCTGGACTGTCATATATTCATTCTTCAGCCATTCTATTCCTTAGAAATCTTCCATTACTGGTTGTGTGACAGCTTCGTGACAACAGATGGTAGTCATTTGGCTCCAGAAAATGAAATGAAAAAACATGGGCCAGGCTGGCTGGGCTCATTTAGAACAGCAGTGGACAGAGGCCAGATCTAGAGTTTATTTATCGGGGGACGTCCTGTAATGAAGCCAGAGTTGGTGGTGTATTGTTCCCTACAGATTGGGGAATGGGACTGGATTTCTGCAGATGATTATATAAATCAAAGGTGGTCTTGTGAATAGGGTCACCTGATCCCATGACAGTATATTCCTTTTGAAAGTGGACAGATTTCATGTGTTCCAAACAGGCCTCTGTCTTTCTCTGTGTCCCTGTTTCCCTCCGTCTCCCCTTCACTCTTTCCTGGGAACAGCATGTAGTTTCCTCTTTCCCACATTATCAGCAGTGAGTTCCATCTTCAGGACACTATAGCTTCCTCATATTCAGTTGAATAACAAGGAGAGGTTTGACCCATTGAAATTTGTATGGCTATTTGTTTCATGTGTTTCAGTTTGTGGTTGAAACAGTCATTTAAAAAAAAAAAAAAAAGCCCTTTGTGATATCACCATAACATTTATCCAGAAAGGCATATGTCACAGGAACGTAATGAGTAATTTTCATCTAAGGTAAACACATGCGTTCATGATAGAAGAAAACTAAATGTTCCATGGCATCTCAGTTTGAAGAAAACTTAGTTGACTCAGAAATATTAAGGAGCTCTGGGTTATCAGGCTGGCCTTCCTCATGCATGCACCTGTGGAAAATTACAAAGACAAGCAAACCCTTACCTTATTAATTCCACTTCAGGAGAGTAACAATTGTTTGTGAATCCCATGGCTCTGGAGGCTATGTCAGGAATAGGGAATGGAAGCACTCAGACTTGTGTTTCCTCTGTTCTGACCAGCATTCATCTTTCTACATTGTGGTGGTCATCTGAGAAGACTCAAAAGCATCTCTTTTTTCAAAGGGTAGATATATAGCTACCTTGAATAAGAATATTTTGCTAAGACAAAGTAGAGGTCGTTTACTTCAGTGCTGTGATTTACGGAGTGAATATGCGGTCCTTTCTCTTGAAGAGTGAGTTACCACTGTCGAACTCCTAAGAGACCAACTCTCTCCTCTTGCAGGAATCTTCCTGTGAGGCCAACACATCCATCTGGATTGAAATCTCCTTTATCCTAACCCATTTCCTAGTCTCATAGTTCTTTTCCAGAGAACTAATGCTCACATTCTAGTTTTTCTGTTCTGCCTCAAACTCTCCAACCCATTCTTCCATCTGTGCTCTACTAAAGACTGGAGTGCTCAGCCGACTGAATGTGTCCATCTTTCTTTGACTTTGCACTCAATATTTATTTTTGGTTTCATGTATTGTGTGTGTGTGAGTTTGTGTGTGTGTGTGTGTGTGTCTGTGTGTGTGTGTGTCTGTGTGTGTGTGTGTGTGTGTGTGTGTGTGTGTATAAACAGTTTTGGCAGTTCAACTGCTATTTTTATCAGATCAAGCATCTAAAATCTTATGCTTAGTGATCAGGGTAAAAATCTCTCAAGCCAAGCAGTAGGCTTTGAAAAAAATGCCATGAATTCAAGAAGGCCATATGTACATTGATCCCTAAAGTATGCATTCCCAAATTACATAGTTGCATGTGTTAGGCTACTACTTATGAAAAATGATATTATGTATTGTTTGGTGCTGAGACTTTATCATCAGTAACTTTAAAATGAGGGCTACATAGGTGGCAGTTCATGAGAGTTTTCAAGTTTGTTTATTACAGCTGATGACTGCATAATCTAAAATGGTTGATGACTTCACAGGTTACATCAAAAATGCTTTCAGGATGTCTTATGCCTGTGCCTATTTCCAACATTAAATTAACCATGAGTTAATGTGTGATTGTTAAAGAAAACACAAGGCAGCGTTTTGCCTTGATAGCTAATGGATTAGAATGGCATTAAATATTTTCCTCCTGGCAGACATAACATTTTATAGTTTGGCTTTAAAATAAAGGGTATTTTATATACACTGCAATTTCATTCAGTTATTTCTCAGACATTGGCACCTCCACTGGCTGGTTCAAACTTTGTCATCAGCAGAAGAAAGTGCATTTAACTTATTGCAGTCTCATTAGGCAAACCTTTCTAGCAGGCACTGAAAGCTGTAGAACATGAGAATAAGCCCAGTCTTAGGTGGGCATCTTTCCATATTTTTACCTGTCCATGTGTCTGTCTGTTTATGTGTCTGTATATATTTGCTCCCCAACCTATGAAAAGGTGAACAGTTTAGATCCATTTGTTACCGGAATTGTTTTCTCCTGTTTTAAAACATTTTAATTTATAATCAGACAAGAAGAACAGATGTAAGAGTTGTAATTTAATCATTTTATTGCTATCTTTGTATATTTTGAAGAATTAGGTATTGTACTCATGGGAAGTCGTATTTTATGCCTAGTTGGAAAAATGAATAATGTAATAATATGCAAAATGTAAAGTTTTAGAACTTCACCACTGAGTAAGGCATATAAACTAATGATCTGGTTAAGGTCCCCTGTGCACCATAATAAATATGGACTAAATTTGTCATTATAGCTTTAGACAGAGGTTTCAGGCAACAGATTTAATTAAATCCTTTTTTAATATTCATACTTCTAAACTGCATAATTCCCTTCCACTGTAAAACTGAGTGCTATATTAAAACAAACAAAAACGGCAGATTACTAAATGGATATTAGCGTGAAGTCAATAAGCATTTAATTCTGGAAAGAACTCTGTGAGGAGAGAGAAAGCTTTATGGAGCTTGCTCAGGAGATCCTTGACTTATATCTGTGAAGCTTGTTCACAGAGACTTCCTCCTGTTTTCATGCTGACTTTTATAGGGAGGTTAATTAGTTATTTGTGGAAATCATAAAGGACACAGGGGCAACACAGGAAGGCTACTTCATATCCATTGAAGAGGACAACTTTCCATTAATGAAAAATACAATTCAGACTCCATGAGGAATGTATTGATGACATTGAGGAAATCTAGAATATCTAGATACTGATAGCTTATAGGAATGTTAAATGATAAAGCCATTACCCTATAAGGTCTTGTGTTTCCTGTGATACCCAGCTCAAGGACTTGACACCTAGCTTAGGGACCAGATTACCCCTAATAATTGTAGTATCTCATCCTAGATATTAGCACAGAGCAAATATGGACATTTAGGTTCCCCTTTTTGGTGATTTAAGGACTCATTCTGAATATTTTCATGGGAACATTTCCTCTATGTAGGATCATATGACCCACAGAATAACCAAATATTAATTTTTGGAAGAATTGTCTGACTAATGTCATTAGCTGTCTTCACCCTTGCTAAAAAAATAAAATAAACAAGCTCCACTTCCTTAAGATCAGGTTGCCAATGGAGTTGATAAGTCTGTATCACAGCTGATTGAATAACCCCTTACTGTATTTTATCCACCTATGCTGGATTTTTTTAGATTCATTATTTTTCTACCCCATAACCAATCCTCTTACTTAAAGTTATGATTTCTCTTTCTTAATCATCTTTGTTTATATAGCACCTACCATTAGTGCTTGATATCAACAAATGTAGACTGAATGATTAAAATATAGTAGCAATGGCATTATAATTTTTTTTATCATAAAGAACCATGTAAGGTTGCCAATCTGACCTCCAGATTATATAGATTAAAAAACTATGGACTAAAGAGAGTTTAGTTGACTTGCCCATAGTTAATAATGACTAGTTAAGGATGACAGAGAAAGTGATAACTACTTTATTAGACACAGCAAGAGATAAAAACCAAAATAATCCATACTCTTTATCTTAAAGCAGCCACAGTCCATAAATAAAACCCTACATATAGGCACAGACAAAATAAAAAATTATTTTAAATAGCACAAGATTAAACACCAAAATGTATACTCTAGAGTTAGTCCATCTAACCTATTAAACAGGGAGAAGAAGAGCAGTGGAAGTCGATAAAGGATTCATGCACAGTGGTATGATTTTAGCTGGACCTTGAAAAATAAGAGAGATGATGGCATGAGCACTGTGTTCCGGAGAAAGCTGACTGCTTTCAGAAGGCTCTAACAGAAGAGCTGTGGGACAACAGAAGCATACTGTGCTTCTAATGTACCCAGCACCTCTTCTGGCCCCATTGGCTGGACCCCAAAGAGAGAGGAGAATACCTTCTTTCCTTACTGTAAGGCCCCAGTTCAGAGAATCAGACTATCCACTCTGAATTTATCGTGAAACAAGTTCACAGTTGATAATATGGTCCTAAGTCAGGAGAAATAGATTCATTTTCATTTTCTGGGACTACCTTTGAAGTAGTTGAGGGAGGATAATTATTTTCCCTCTTCAAAGTATTTTCTCACATCATTTTCCTGGAAATGACAATCGGCCAGTGCCCCAGGTTGGCAAATCCAACCTTGGTATGATGAGTGCAATTCTGAACACAGCCCTTGATTCAGTGTTAGTTTCCATGGCTCAGAATTGAGCTTTGCAAAGTGAATTGTCATGTATTTTTGGCAAAGCATTTTTTTTCTTTCAACTTTAAAACCAAAAGAGGAAAGAGGTGGTCCCAGAACTATTTCAAACTAGAAAACCAGCTTGGAAATGAAGATCACATTTAATTTGGTCTTCTTAATTTGAGTGAGGAAATAAAGACATCAAGGGCTCTTAATAACAGTTATCCAATTGATTTATTTACCTGAGACAGGTACAAGTATAGTCTTTGATATCAAACCAAGGGCATCTTCTCTGAGACTAGCTGAATATGTGTGATAAAATGCTACAACTTTTCCTACAAAATAACTTAGACTTAATATTTTTGTTTAAAATACAGTCACCATATTTTGATCAGAAGCGAATTTAGAAGCGAATTACCCTTAAACAAAAGGATTTTGATATCTTCACATTTACACTAAGCATGGGAACTTCTGCCTTCTACCAAGGGTAATGGAGTCTGGATTTATCTTCCCACCTGAAAGATCTGAAAAGAGAAAAAGTAGAGATAAAACATTGCTTTCCAACTTACTAAATATCAGGCATTGAAGAACAGTGATGCCTGCGAGACCAGAGACCAACGTGAGTCCTACACTTGCTCCGGGTTACAGGAATCAGGTTTCTGGCAGACCCTTAAGGATCCCCTAAATCAAGGAAAGGAGCTAAGAGAGCGGAGAAAATAGCTAGAATTTACAGGGAAGAGAACCAGAGATAAAAGAGGTTCACGAAGACAGAGCTCCAGAAATTTGTAGAGAGTTGCTGTTGACTGTTCAGCTGAGTGCTGATGAGTGCATGCATATGAAGAAAGCAGGCAAAAATGAGGGAAGAACTCTCTGAAAGCATTAGAGGTAGCAGTGCCCAGCACTGAAACAGGATTGAAAACAGTGCCAGTTTCCACTAGCCATACTGGAAACCATCGAGACTTATGCAACATTGGGTAGCGTATACAAAAGGATCGTTTTTCAGTAGTGTGGAATAAAAAACCCTAGTCTAAGTGTTATTTCAGTCCCACCTAACAAATCCTAAAAGCAAACCCAAGAGCATCAATTGGTTTCCATGTTACTTAACTGCATTCCAGAACAAATCTCAACAATATTTATATGAATAGGATATCCAAGACCCAACAATGTAAAATTCACAATGATATATCCAATAAAAACTACCAGACATGGTAAGAAGCAGGAAAATACAGTCCATAATGAGTGGGTAAATCAATTAATCAAAACCTGTGAACAGCTAACACAGATGTTAGAATTAGGTGAGAAGGACCTTAAAATACGTATTATTATTGCATTCCCTATGTTCAGAAAGTTAGAAGAGACATGGAAGACATAAAAGAAACCCAAATTTAACTTGTATGGTTGAAAACTGCCATGTGGATAAGATTAACAATAAATTAGGAATTGCAGAAGAAAATATTAGGTCTCTGAAAACATGGCAATGGAAGTATCTAACATTAAAAAAATAACAAAAAACAGAAGAGGCTTCTAAAACTGAGCAGAGAATCATTAAGCTGGGGGACAACCATTAAGCAACCTAAAATACATGTGAGTCCTTAGAAGACAGAATGGAGAACAGAAAAAAAAAAACATTCAAAGAAATAATGACTGAAAAGTGCCCAAATTTGATGAAAATTAAAAATCCATACCTAGAATCCCAGTAAACTCCAACCACAAAAATATGAAGAAAATGACACTGTGACACATTACAATTAAATTGCTCAAAACCAGTAAGAGAGAAAATGTTAAAAACAGAGAAAGAGCAGAGAGAGAGAGAGAGAGACTTTACATACAGAGGAATAAAGATGAGAGCAGATTTATCATTGGAAGCTATGAAGCAACATTTTTAAAATAGGGAAAGAAAAATGTCGTCAACTAAGAATTCTGTACCCAGTGAAATCACACCGAACAAATACATTTACACAACAATGAAGAGCATCAGAAATGGCAACATATGAAAATATATTCGCTTAATATTTAAATCTCTTTATAGAAAATACATGTTTGAACAAAGCTAATAGCAACATAGTGGGGGATTTATAGCATATATAAAAATTAAATGCTTGAAAAAACTACCACAAAACTCAGGAGAGGAGAGAAGTATACTATTGTAAAGCTCTTTTATGTGAAATGATGTATTATCACTTGAAGGTAGACTTGATAAGTTAAAGATGTGTACTATAAACCCTAAAACAATTACAAAAATAGCAAAACAAAGAGATATAGCTAATAAATCAAGAAAAGAGATAAAATAGAATCATAAAAAATACTCAATGCAAAGAAGGCAGAGAAAGGAGGAACAAAGAACAGACGTGACAAATAGGAAACAAATGGCAAGATGATGGATTTAAACCCAGCCACATCAATAATCATGTTAAATGTTCATACCATAAATAGCCCACTTAAAAAGTGGAGATTGTCACATTGTATTTTAAAAAAGTAAGACCCAACTATACGCTGCCTACAAGAAACACAGTTCCAATATAAACACAAAATAGAATAAAAGTATGCATGCAGAAGGGCACTTCACTTGCTCAGTCAGTAGAGCATGTGACTCTCGTTCTCAGAGCCATGAGTTCAAGCCCCATGTGGGGTGTGGAGCCTAGTTTTAAAAAAATGATTAAAAAAAAGTACAAATGTAGAAAAAGATATGCCATGCTAACATTAATGAAAGGAAAAATAGAGTACTAGATTAATAACAAAGTAGATTTTAGAACAAATTTAACCATGGATAAGAAGATCTTTCATAATGAAAAGGGGGCCATTTCATAAGAGGACATAACAATCCCAAATGTTTATATACTTAATTACAGACCTTCAAAATATATGAACCAAAACTGTAGAACCTTAAGGAGAAATAAACAAATCCATATTATAGCTGGAGATGTGGATAGCCATTACTCATAGGTAGAAAATCAGTAATGATATTTAAGATTTAATTTAAAGATTTAAACACTATCAGCCAACTTGACATAATTGACATTTATAAAAAAAACTCCACTCAACAACTGCAGAATACATACTCTTTTCAAGTGTGTATAAAACATTTACAAAGACAAAAAACAAATGCAAGGCCATAAAACAAGTGTTGTTAGAATCATGAACAGAAATACCTTTAGAAAAGTCCCAAATATTTGGAAGCAAAATAACATCCTTTAAAATAATACATGGTTCAAAGAAGATATCAAAAGAAAAACTAAAATGTATTATGAGTGAATTAAAAATGAAAATATAACATATCAGAATTTTTGGATACCACTAAGCATTAGTTAGGGAAGTCTATATCCCTAAATGCCTATGTTAGAAAATAAGATCTCTAGGGGTGCCTGGGTGGCTCAGTCAGTTGAGTGGCCAACTTCAGCTCAGGTCATGATCTCACGGTTCATGGGTTCGAGCCCCACATTGGGCTCTGTGCTGACAGCTCAGAGCCTGGAGCCTGTTTCAGATTCTGTGTCTCCCTCTCCTTCTGACCCTCCCCTGATCACACTGTCTCTCAGAAATAAATAAAAATTTTTAAAAATTTAAAAAGCATTAAAGAAAATAAGATCTCTAATCACTAAAATAGCTTCTAGTTTAAGGACCAAAAAAAAGAGTAAATCCAATCTTGAAAAAAAAATCCATGTAAGCAAAAGAAAGGAAATAATAAAAATCAAGGTGAAAATCAATGAAATACAAAACAATAGAAAAAAGTAATAAAACAAAAAGCTTTTTTTTGAGAAAACCAAAAAAGAAAACAAAGCAAAACAGAACGAAAAACAAAAAACAACCCTCAGTGAAGTAGGAATAACATAGAACTTCATCTGAAAAAAACCTACTCTTAATATCATACTTAATGATAAAAAAATCTGGATGCTCCGCCCCTAATGTCAAAAACAAGACCAGGATACGTAGTCTTATAAATTCAACATTGACCTAAAGGTTCTAGCGAGTGTAGTAAAGGAAGAAAAAGAAATAAAAGACATCCAGATTGGAGAATAAAAGAAGTAAAACTGTCTATATTCACATAAAACATGAACATCTACATTGAAAATCTGATTGAATTCATGAAAGACTACTACAAATTGTAGGTGAATTTAGCAAGGTTGCAGGACACAAGATCAGTATACAAAAAATCAGCGTTTTTTAAAAAAATATTCCTATAGTGTAACAATCAAATTAAGATGTGTAAGCCAGTACCATTTATAATAGTATTTTTAATTACTTAAGTATTTAGGGATAAATCTGACAAAAGAACAACTCATATGTTATAAATGGCAAAAATGATACTGAGAGAAATTAAAGCCCTAAATGGAGAAATATGCCATTTTTATGAATCTGAAGACTTGGTAATATTAAAATGCTCGTTTCCCTTAAATTCATCTATAGTTACAGTATAATCTCAATAAAAATTCTACCAGACATTTATACAAAATGACAAACTGATTCTGAAGTTCATACAGATTAATTTCTAGAATTATTTTAGATCTGTGGCAGTAAAAGTGCAGTATTGGCATAATGTTAGACAAATATATAAATGGGGTGAGTTCACACATTTATAACCAGCTTTAAACACAGGTACAAAATAATTTGGCAGAGCAAAAAAAAATAGTCATTTCAAAAAGTAGTGCTGAAACAGTTGGATATTCATGGGCCAAAATACAATTTTGGTTCCTACCTCTTGTCATTAAATAAATAATAACTCAAACTAGATTGTAGACCTAATGTAAAACCAAAACTATACAGCTTCTAGCAGAAAATGTATGACAAAATTTTTGTGACCTTGAGTTAAGCAAAAATGCCTTACATATGACGACAAAAGCACTATCCACAAAAGAAAAAAGTGGATGGTGTGGAAATTAAAAAATTCTGCAATTTGAAAGGCTATGTTAAGTGAATGAAAAGACTAGCAACAGACTAGAATAAAATATTTGTAGTTATATATCTGACAAGAGACTTCTGAATATGTAAAGAATATGTAATGGGATCTAATTATGGTTTTAGTTTGCATTTCCCTACTAGCTAATCTTCTATGCACTTCCTCGTCATCTATGTATCTTCTTTGGTGAAATGGCAGTTCAAATGGTTAGCCCATTTTTTAATTGGGTTCTTTGTTTTCTTATTTCTCGATTCTTAAAGTCCTTTATATCTTCAGGAAAGAAGTCTCTTGTCAGATATATGATTACAAATATTTTATTCCCACTACATATCTTTTAGCATTACTAAGTACCGGCTAGGATGTGGTGGAATCTGAGCTCTCATACACTTTTACTAGGAATGTCAAATGAAACAACCACTTTAAAGAAATAATTTACCAGTTTCTTAAAAAGTTAAGCAAATGCATATCACATGACCTAGCCATTCCACTCCTAGGTATTTAAGGGGAAAGATAGCATCTGTCTACACAGAGATTTGTACCTGAATGTTCATTGCACCTTCATTTGTAATTGTCAAAAAGTGAATAGCCCAAGATGTCCATCACTAAGCAAACATGGTATATGCATAAAATAGAGTAGGATACTGCTTCTCAGCATTAGAAAGGAATAAACTTGTAATACACACTACAACATGAATGAAAATCAAAATAATTAGGCTACGTGAAATAAGCCAGACAAAAAAGAGTATATGTTTTGAGTCCATTTATGTAAAATAATAGGAAATGCAAATTAGTAGATAGTGACAGAATGATTAGTAGTTGCCTGGGGGGTGAGAGTAAGTGGTCTAGAGAGGTGAGAGGAATATATTACAAAAGATCATGAAGCGACTTTCAGGGGTGTTGGATATATTCGTTATTTGATGTGTGAAGGTTTCACAGGTATAAACATATGTCATAGCCTGTCAAGTCAGATACTTTAAATATAAGCAGTTTGTTGTCTGTCGGTTATACATCTAATAAAATTGTTAGGAATATTTAATGGTTAACTCACTGATGATGTAGAACTATCTCCAGGAATTTGGACAACTGAGCATTTTAGTTAATATCCCCACTGGTAACAGAGTAGGTTATTTCTGACATTCTTTAAAAGGTCTAACTATGAAGTTTGCTTTCACAACGGACATTTGACTACACTCTGCTATCTAGCCTTCTGTATCTTTCTGTTTCATTAGGTACAACTTTGCCCGATTTTATCAGGGCAGTGTGTGTGTGTGTGTGTGTGTGTGTGTGTGTGTGTGTTCATTCCAGTACTAGGCAATATTGAGTTTAAAAATATTAAAAAATAGAAATAAGATGGCAATTTTGAAGAGTATGCAAATATGGAGGCAGGTTTTTAAAACTTTGAGACTTGAAATGCTCAAATGTGCTTTTTATCCCTCTGCCTTTTAGTTTTGTTTTTATGTAAAAATATATATATATAGTGAATAAAAGATGGACAGCTTCTGACTCTAGAATGAGGAGTTGGGATTAAGAGTGAGAGCTAGAGGGGGGCTTGGGTGGCACTTGAGTGCCCTGCTTTGGCTCAAGTTATGATCTTGCAGTTCGTGGGTTCAAGCCCCACATCATTAGGCTTTGTGCTGACAGCTCAGAGCCTGGAGTCTGCTTCAGAGTCTGTCTCCCTCTCTCTCTGCTCCTCCCCCCTGCTTGTGCTTTCTCTCTCTCTCTCTCTCTCTCTCTCTCTCTCTCTCTCTCTCTCTCTTTCAAAAATAAATAGACATTAAAAAATGTTAAAAAAAAGGAATGAGAGCTAGAAAAATGTGTTCCTCAATGCAGAACTAAAGAGAAGACAGAGACCAGTGTAGTTGAGACTGAGTTCCCACCTTCGCTTAGAGGAAGCTTTAGTGGGGCCAGTTGGTGAGAGCCCAGTTTAGAAGCCTACTGAAAGAATGATTCCGCCTCAAATACTCCATCCCCTCAGTCACTCCTACTACATTGCCTGTACTTGGCTGTCCATGGCACAGAGACCTCAGCTGAAATCACCCAGACATAGAACACCTGTGGAACTAAAGAAAAAGTCCTCAAGAGCCGTGACCCCTGAGTCCACACTGGATTAATCAAACCTTTTCTGAGATTACAATATGAATGTTTTAGAAGTATTGTTCATCCTTACAGTATCCGTCTCTGGAAGTTTACATCTGTTCAATTACATTTCACTGCTGAATATTCCCTTACAGGAAACTAATCCTCTTCCATCTCTCATTGATTTATTCTACTCACTAAAAGAAAAGTTAAGGTTTTTGTGCCCCAATCTCTCTCTTTGTAAAAATAAAAAAATACAGAGTGTTGACCAAAACTTTACCAGAGTGACATTAACTAGCTTTTTGACATGTGTGCTTTGGAGGGTTTGCATGAATGTTTCCAAAACCAAAAATGTCTCTAATTCTCTGAATTCATCATTAGGAAAAACCACTGGATAGACTCTAACTAAGGATATTTGCTACTCCTTTCCATGAGCTGCCATTTCCTCTGTGTACTTTGGATATGATGTATGGCTTATGGGTTATTCTCTTTTTCTTTCTTAATCCATTGTATTTGTATATTATCATAGGTTCCTGTCTTAACTCATAAAGGTAACCAGATTTTTCCCCCACACAAAAAAAGTGAATTTGATGAAAGCAAACTAAGGAGTTCTATTCTCTTCTCGGTGGGCTTGGCAGCATTAACATTAATGGGAGCTACGAGTGCTTCAAGAACCAAGTTCATGCCTAAGATGTAAGAGCTCTAGCCATTTGAAATTAGCCTTTGTGGGTCTCCTGAGTTCTGCAGCACCAGGGGCTAATTCTTATTCTTTTTCATCTTTCCCCTTTCTTCACTGGGCACTGATGCCTCATTACACACTATTCCTTCCATTCTGCAGTGCCGGGTCTCTGACTCTGTCTGGCCCAATCAAGGAGCCTGTAAGCCTTGTGCCACAGATGTCCTAACCCTGGGTGGGGGAACACAGTTAGCAGCTAGGGTTTCGATATGTTTGTTTGTTTGTTTGTTTATTTAAGTCTTTATTGCTTTAGCCAAATGTAGAGTTACCTAGAGAAGAATGAAATTGTAAAGAACTCAATTCAACAGAAGAGTTTTTGTCTCATCTTTTAAATCACTTTCTGACTACCAAGTTAGTGACAGCTATGTGCTTTCATTTTCTCTTTTAGTGACAGGTCATCATGGTTCCTCCCAAACCAATGCTTGAAGTAAGTCTGGGAACATAGGAAGAGGGAGGAATGAATTCAGAGATTTTCCACATTCAAGAATATATATTTATTAATGAAAAGGAAAAGAGCATCCTAAGCTACTTCTATCTGCAGCCCCAGGTTTATCTTCCCAGAATAGCATGTGACCATTTAGAAAGTTAACTATTTTTTCTATGTTGAGAAGCAGTAGATAATTCCATTTGCCATGCCTGAAAGATGATCTTTCATGATATCCCTCTTCATCAACTCAGCATTGTTCCTAAGTTCCACTGGCAAACTACCTCTCTCAAGTTCACAAGTTAGACTTTTTTCCTTTTTTTTTTTGTAATTTTATGAAAAGAGGGGATTATTTCTTGCCGAAGCCCACAGTTAGACATGTTTTTGGATGCTGGGGGTTAGGGGAAGGGGGAAGCTGGTTTTGATTCTGTCCTTCAATAATTTACAACTCTCTTACCAATATTTGAAAAAGACGTTTTAAAATGAAACTGTTGATTATTCATGTTGATTGCCATGAAATAAGGGTTACAAGAGCAGTGTGGCTGGAAAGCAATTTCATTTCCTGTTTCCACAACATTCCAACATCTTACTGAAAAATGAAACTTCTCTTATAGGCAGTTTTCTTAATTCTGGTCTCAAACTTCATTTGATTCCTAGGGTTGGTGACTCTGAAGCTGGAGAATATCTTCTCCAAATACTGGGTCATTCAGTAATGAGGAATTTGGAAGGGTAGTTGGTGTAAGGCTGAATTTGGGAAATAGTTTAGAGCAGGGTTTTTCCTGAAGATTTTACAGAAGAATTCCAGGCAACAGAATACAGGAGCAACTTACAGTTTTCTTACAGCAGATGGTCACTCATTTTATCTTTATCCTATATCTTTTCAGAACCAAGAGTGAGATGTGTGCAGAAAACCTTCCATAAGGAGGAATTAGTCGTGGTTCCTCATGCTCAGTTCATGAGTGTTGATGCCTCCCTTCTAGCATCACACCCTGGACTCTTCCTAAGTCATTAATGCATTTGAGTAGACAGCATCCTAATAGTCAAAAGAAGCCAAAAGACTTCCCTAAGAACACAGAGCTCTGGCTGTCTCACAACACCGGGATCGTTGTAAAAACTTAAGCCTTTATAAAATAGCAGACAAGAAAACGTCTTGCAGGTTATCAATGGCAGGATGGAGTGGTACTAGTGAGAGTAAATGGTTGTTCCTTGATTCTGGGGATACGGTGAGCCAAACAGACCATCCTGTGGCTGTGGTATTGCTTTTGTTTTGTTTGTTTGTTGTCATTAAGCATGTGTATGACATCATCTAAATTTTGCCTTGCATGTTTCACAAGAAAAGTTGTAGAGGAACAGGAGTGACATAAGATGCCTGCTTTGGAGAAGTCTTAGACTGAGGGAATAAAATCGGGAATGAGAAGGGCAGTCTTACTTCCAGAATGTACAAATCCTCAAGAATGTGAACTCTAACTCTTGCTGCCTCAGGAAGTACCAGATACTCACAACATGACTCATTTTCCTCGAATCCATACTTTCCAGTCATTCATATAAGCCAGAAGCATTTGTCTGAGAAAACAAATCTCTGTTCAAGATGAATAAGGCTAATTTTTTTTTGTGTAAAAATTGCATCATCATTAATATTTTAGTGTTCAAGTAAAATTGGCCACATTGTATTGCTTTTTTAAATGATAAACGAGATGATTATTTTACTTCTTGTGAAAATTTATTTAAATTAGCTCATTTGGCTTAATGTAATCTATAAAAAAAGCTTTGAGAGAGGAAATCAATTAAAAATAAATGAAATCATCTCTTTAAAAAATTAATTTTGAATTATTGAGCGAAATTAATTTAATTATTCTGACTGAAATATGAAACTGGGCAAGCTGGCCCTGAGCCTCTGTGGGGAGTGGCTGGATGCCTCGTGGAGATGCTAGAATCTGCCCCAGGTGCCACACGGGGGACCTTCGGGTACCTGCATCCACAGTACTGGGCGCCAGGATGCTGCTCACCTCTTTTGATGTGTCTACTGGCTCTGGAAATTCAAGAGGCTGGCAGGGACAGGCAGTGGAAATTGGTCAGATACCCCTGCTAGGGAGAATGAAAGGAGAAAAAAATGACTTCTTGTTGAATCTGGAGAACAGCAATGCCTCACTGTTCTGCTGATCTTTCTCTCTCTCTCCCTGCCTCTCCCTCTCTCCCTCTCCCTGCCTCTCCCTCTCCCCCTCTCCCTCTCCACTCACATTTGTCTTCAGAGTGGCTCAACACATCCAGCTGGGCCTCCTCTTCATCACCGCCTACATCCTGCCTTCCCCACTCCCTGAAACCTGTTGTCTTTTCTACCCTTCTCTGGCACAGACACTGTTTTCACCTCTCCAATTACATCCACTTCCAAGCAGATGTTCTGTGGCAAAGTTACAAAGCACTTACATCACTTTTTTTAATTAATCAAATTCTCCCTGGGAGGAATTTTAGTTCATCTGGCTTTAAAAGATATTATTGCTAAAAAGTAAATAGACTTATTTTTAAAAACCTTCGTAGGCCATTTGTGGGTTCAGAGTACCAGGTGCGGGGGGCTTTTTAAGTGTGGTATCTTATTTAAAGACAACTTTTACGTTTTAGAAAAAAAAGCAACTTAAAATTGGAACATTTATTTGCCAAGATTAGATGGTATTCTCCCCCCCCCCAACACACACACACACAAAACAGATGATTTGAGCACTTCTGTTTCTGTTCATGCCATAAAAACATGTTTATTTATCAGTCAAGTTGAAACAGAATAAATCAATAAGGCCAATCTATAGGGATAAATTTATAGACATTATAAACATGAAAAATTTCCTAGAACAAAACTAATATTTGGAGCATTATAATCAACCAAGTCACATCTGTAACAATGTTTATTTTGAAATTAATTTTAAAATGAAAATTAAAATGGGGAGAAGACTCTAAGTTTTATTCATATGGTTTATGCCCTACTATGAGAAATGGGACGCTTCTTTCTCTCATAATTTTTAAGGTAGAATCACTGGAATTAGAAGTGCTAGGGTTTCTTAATTTTTCTCTTCCTTTCTGTTTCCTTTTAAGTACTTAGAAGAGAAACAAGGAGTGTGAAAATCCCATAAGCCTACAAAAATAAGTTTCTTAGATCTTGCTGTTTTTATTTGTTTTATATTTTATAATTCTTAGCAAAGATCAGTTAGCACTGGGAGGTAATTGAAAATTAATGTCAACATGTATTTTAATGAGTGACTACTGTGTTCAAATCAGTTGGGATTAAAATATGGATAAAATGGAAGGCAGAGAGATTGAGTAGCTAGCCCCAAGTCATATTACTCATGGGTGGGAGAACCACACCCTATCAGACAGGTTGACTCCAGGGCGCATGCTCCTGGCCCTATGAATCCTTCCTTTCAGAGAAGCCACCGTGAGACATTTTAGAACTGGATCTGAGGTAAGAAAACAGAGATCCTTGTAGGACTTGTGAGCAGAAGTGTTCTAGGATCAGAAACGGTGAGCCTTCTCTTCTTTCCTTTACTACTGAGAAGATTCTGAGAAATGAGTGAAACTTTTCTTCTTGTCTCAGATTGACCTTTCCAACCTCATGTCCATGATTCCCAGATTTCTCAGGTGTTCTCAGTGTCTCTCCTACTGGACAATTTGCCACCTTTTAACTCCACCTTGAAACCTTCCCACTTTCTTTGTTGATGCTGCATTTTGTTGATGTTTCAGCATTGTCTCCCTATGCTTCACCCCTCCCCCACCCATGGGTCCAGGGCTCCAGCCCATCATGCCTGTCCAGTCCCTAGAGTGTGCCACGCCCCCATGTTTTGGTATCTCTGCCCAAACCATCCCCCTCTTTTATCCACCAGGTCACTACTACTCATCCTTTGTACCTTCTTCCATGAGCCTTTCTGAACTGCCAGAGCCAGAATTCATGATTTTCCTCTTGGTCAGAAGTCTATCTGTCCTTCAAGTTCCACTTAAATCTATTCACTTTATAATGCCTTCTTTGACCTTAAAGCTTTCAAGTCTCCTGGGAACTCGAGAGCTGTGATGTGTGTATTTTTTTGATGGCACTTTCCTTCTTCCTTACATGGTCATTTCATGTGTGTTTGTCTTACCATGTTCACCTATTAAATTAGAAATTCCTTATGGCCAGAAACTCGCTCTTTTACTCATCAGAGTTATCACCTAGTGGACTCAGTCTCATGATTTGTTAGGCTTTCAGGGTGCCCATCACTAAATTAAAGTATGCCAGGCACTTTAAAAGGGGGGAGGGGAGACTAAAAGACCTAAGCTTGGGAAATAGAGACTTATCCACTGAACTTATTCCCATGTAAAAAAGTATTCTACAGTCATCCATGCATGTCTCTGGGAACTTCTTCACCCAACAGAAAGTACTCAGGATCTGGTTGAAGGGTCGTTATTAAAGCACCTTGGAGGAAAGGCCTTCCAAGGTTATAGTTCCTGACACTTTGCAGGAACCCCAAAATATTTGTAGAAGTAATTAATTGCTGAATAGTCATGAGAAAGCTGCCCAGAGCCTTCCACAAAGAATTATGTTTGTGTAGCATATTGGTGCATAAAGATTTAGAGCCTCAGTTGTGCTCCAGATTTCCTGTCGACACCCTGAATGGTATCATGAAGAGAAGGAAGAATGGAGGCCTGGAAAAGTGAGGCCAGGAGGCCTAAGAGGTCAGGCTAGTTTAGGTCTTGCTTGGATTTGAAGCAGGAAACTGTAACTTTTTCAAATTCAGTCGTCCAAAATGTACTTTGAGTATCCATTTAGCTAAAAATAATAGCTATACAGAGGTAATACTCTGTCATCCAAATTCCCAAAAAACCTATCATTTTGTAGGTACCAAGAATTAATACCATACAAAGCAGAAAGTGAGAAGGAACATGATCACTGAAGGAAAAAATGAACCATGGAAGTTGAGAGGAGAAGGGGATGCAATGAAGAGTTCACTGAAGAGGCTATGCTATGACTGGGCCTTGAAGGATGGATAGGAGTTCAGTAACTAGAGCTGATAAAGAGCCATTCTAGGTGAAGGGAACATTGGATGAAGTGGGTACCAAGATACCAAGGAGGAAAAGGGCAGCACAGAGGACAATCAGTGACGGACTATGATCCAGAAGCTAATTTTGTACAGGCAATAAATGTTGAGACCTGATCTAAGAGCACTGTACGTTATAGGCTATGGAGTTGACACCTCATCTGATTGGCAACAGGAAACCACTGAATGATTTTAAGGCAGGGAATGGCATAAACTAAGTAACACTAACAGAAGTACTATTTGGCTGTGGTGCAGAGGACAGGTTGTAGGAACAATATGAGAGACCAGGAGATAAGGGGGCTGTTATAGTCATGATTATAGAAGTGGAAGATCAGGACTGGAATGAGGACAGTGGGCTGGGAAGGGACTACAAAAGGAGTAATTGAGAACTTGGCTACTGACCGGATATGGAGAGAGAACAGGGAAAGAGAGGGACAACTCACAGGTTACCTCAACATGTATGTACTGGTGACTCATTTTTAAAAAGTGGAGGTACCACGAACAGATATATGGGCAAAATAGGATTCCATTTTAGTTATGATTTAATTTCTCAGTCAATTTCTTACCTTTTCATCTCATGGGCTCTTTTGCTATAGTTTTTGAGTAATGTCAAAAAAGTAGCACAAATCAATTTCCTTATTAGGTAGGGACCTAGTGCCAGATTTAGATCTCAAACAAAACAAAATGAGAACTGAGAATCCAGTATCCCCATGACCATACACTTCTTTCCATATAGTCAGTGTCTGCTCTATATACCAACCTAGCTTGATTTACTAAACTGTGGAAAAACACGAGAGGCAGAGATGTTGCTTTTTTATAGTGGTTTGATTAATTGCACTTTTAAAGAGAATTTTGCTTTCAGGAGCCCCACTTCCCAGTGAGCCCCATAGAAGGTCCATTCTCCCTTAACAAGGCAGCCACAGTCCAAGCATAGCTGGTGTCAAATTTTCCACTGCTCTTTTTGCCAGCATTTCCCATCCCTTAACTCAGTCTCCTGGGATGAAGAGATTAGCTATTTTCCATGCCTTATTTACTCTGACACTTTTTTGTGACTGCCAACTGTGGGGCCCGTTGTCAGCCTGATTTCATAAGTTGGACAACTGGTCTGTTGGGAATTGGGCTAGAGTCCTTGGATTTGGTAGAGGCCACCAAGCCCTCGCAAGGTAGCATGCCTTGTATGAACGTCGGGAACAGAGGTATACTGCCTACTCATTCTGAAAGATGTGCTTGACCTTTTCATTATTGGTGAACACATCTGTGTTTATCTTTGGCCATAGACTGATGTCAGGAGCTTGGTCACACCCTGTGGAGTTCTGTGAAAAGGCAAAGGATAGGGGATGAGGGAAGAAGGTGAGATCACACATCCAGAGCAATTCTGAATGTGGCACTTGTCAGACTCTGAAATCATACTTTGTTCTTCCGGCCTCACAAAAAGCAAGTGGTTGAGTAGCTGTGGGGTTACAATGGCACATTTTCTAATTCTTGCAGGAAGATCCTGTGCTTTTTGTTGGCATCTCACTCTAAGCAGAGAGGGGCTGAGGTTAGAGCAACTCCTTAAAACTGGAACTATTTTTGTTCAGAAATGTGACATGATTTGCTAGTGGTGACAACTGATTTGACAATGACCAGTGATTTAGGTCTACCTCTAATAAGCGAATTAATCTGAGCTAAAACACAGTGATCTGTCATGTTTCAAGATACCTCAACATCTGGCTGACTTGTCCTCTGTCAGCCTGGTTTGTCCTGTGCAAATCTTCTGTCAAGTAAGGAAAAGAACTGTGGGGAGAAAATTACATGGCAGTTTTAGAGTTAGTGATGAATTTTTCTCCCACCATACCAGCTGTGCCAGCAACACTATTTTTCATGGCATTAATCAAATATCTTGCCTGCAGCACCTTCACTTTCCCAAAGGCTAAAAGATGAATCTGTCAAAAAATTTCACTGGGATTTGCCAACAGCTTTTCTAAGCTCAAATACTAGTCTAGGCACCTTAGAAGTTTGAGTAAGGCTTTTAGGGATAGCCTTGGGGAGTTAAAAGCTGTATAGGGTAATTTTCCTTTACACTAAACAAAAAATCGAAGACTCCATTGAAGCCAGCATGATCAAATTCTCAAGTCTGGAAAAGGGCCAAACACTCAGGCTTTATTAATGTATTCCATTTACTGACTCATAGCAAAGTACTTATTGTTAGTTGGAATTTTGAAATTAGCAAGGTACAAGAGCAATTGAAGGCCATGGGATGAACTCATTGCTTGTTCCTCATGAGAAAACTCCCAATTGAGAGGAAACTCAGGGAAAAGAAGGCCACACACCCACATTCCCATGAAGACCTTGTCCACATCTTAAAAGTACTGGCTGAAATTAAGATCTGAACAATTTTCACCATCTGTAATTTTGTTATCTCTTTCTCACTTCCAAAAATAACATGGCATGTTTGTTCTGTGGCTTCAGAAGCACTGTGCTCTCCTGTTCTTTTCAGAATTAACAGATATTTTAGAATGACCACGAATGACTCTGAGCTATGCTCTGAATGAACAGGTGGAAAGTCATGTTACACTAACCTAAACTGTATGAAATCACTGGGTTAAGGGGTTGTCAAATTAGACATCCTGGTAAGAGTGATTTTTTTTATAATAGCGTCTCTTCCCTGTTGACTATTGCCTAAAAGGCAAAAACCATTCTTTGATGCTTTAAATGACACAGAAAGGTCTCCAAGATTCTTTGCCATTTAAATTCCCTAGCAATACCCTCAAGACTACTGAGCAGTTAAAGAAAAAATAGGTGACATCTCTATCTTTCCACTGGTAACTGTGTACTGTTACTTAGTGATAAGAGTTGAACACAGTAACTCTGGAGTCTAGCCCAGTGCAAGAAATGGAGCACACGCTCAAAAATGTTCGTGGAACAGGTGAAGGCTGTGGGTCAAGTAAAATAAAACAAAAAACCCCAAGAACCTAATGTAAGCAATGTATTTTCTCTCTAACCAAAGCTAAACAGAGAAGTGCCAAATCTTGTCCCATACATGTTTCAAGATACCTATACCTGCTTCTGCCTGATCCTAGAATCCCATCCCAAATATTCGATAGTTATGAAATAATTTCCTGCTATTAAAATTGGTTCATTTACCATGGTTCATAGAAACTGGTAAGTGGCAAGGCCCAGAGTGCAATGTTGCTTTTCTAGGAAGTGAAATTTTGATTAGTATTCAAACAAATCAGGGACACCTGCTTGGCTCAGTCAGTTAAGCACCCGACTTCAGCTCAGGTCATGCTCTAGCAGTTTGTGAGTTTGAGCCCCATATTGGGCTCCTTGCTGACAGCTCAGAGCCTGGAGCCTATTTCAGATTCTGTGTCTCCCTCTCTTTCTGTCCATCCCCCACTCATATTCCCTCCCTTCCACCCTCTCTCTCTCAAAAAAAAACATCAAAAAAATTTTTTTTATTCAGACCTTCCATAGTTGAAGAAGGAAGGCTCATGAAGTGATGGGATTAGAGTTACACCTTAAAGGTATAGAAAGAGGACCCCTGAGGAACTGTCAGTTGTGAGTGCAGCATGAGGAATTCTATCTCAAGTCCACTGCAGTTCTTGCTCTTTGAAAAGTAAGTGTATCTGAAACCTCTAAGACTAAGTTCAATTTTGGTTTTTACTGTGGAAACTATAAGTGTTCATAATAAACTTTAATTTATAGATGCCATTCCTTTGCATCAGGCTTCAGTCTTACTTTAAGAATGAGACTTCATTAGCTTCTTTGAATTGGGAAAACCAGCTCCATATATCATATGAAATTTCTAATATTTATGTGAATTTTTATTTGCCACCTATATAGGAATATATGAGTTATACTTTATAGTTAAAATGTACTGTGAAATTTAAGGCCTATTACATTATACCCATACCTATAGATTTCGATCACATTTGCAAAAGCTCATTAATGGAAGCATTTCTCTGTTCCTGAAGTAGATTAGAAGAACAGGTTAGCCTGTTATTGCTTGTCTCTGAATGTGTTCTTAACCTATATGAAATGAGACAAGACTGAGATTATTAAAAGAAAACAACAACAACAAAGGGTACCTTGATTAGGGACACTTAGCACTATAAAACAATTTTCTTTCAATAATGGAAAGTAAAGAAAGTTTTATTCATTCAGACAAGGATGTATATGAAGGTAAATTTGGAGCCTGCTGTGGGTGGGTGAATGGGTATGGGTGTGTGTGTGTGTGTGTGTGTGTGTGTGTGTGTGTGTGTACACCCATGCTTTCTTCTAGAAAGGTCACACAGCAGCAGGGATATTACATAGCTTACAACAATGAAATAGAACTGAAGGGGATGTTATTGCAAATCCACTCTTGTATACCCAAAAAAGGTATATTATTGGGAAGGACTTTGATACTGGTGTATTTTACAGTTTGACAACTTGGAACTTTGTAAACTGGCAATTGGGTATAGACAGAGGTATCCATTTATCTCATATATGTCTTGTTGAGGCAAAGCTGTCAGAAGAAATCTTATCACATGGTGCCCCATTTGTTTTCTGTGGTGATTTATGATGGTTTTGAAAAGGTCTTGTGATCCCATAGGCTGCCACGATTCTCTGACTTTTCTCTGTCAATGGATCAGATTTTTGACATTTTCTGAGAACATTCAGAAAAGATTTGATAAATCAGCTTGTGGTGTTTATTTTAATTGATCTGAGGCCCATTCCTTCAAGAATTCATCAACTATAGTGACAGGGTCTGGATGCGCTGCAGTGGAATGAAAGAATCGGGCTGGCCATGCTCCTGTGGTGATGATATAGATATTTTGTTGAAAGTTTATGCGCACCGACGAGAAGATGTCATAACTAATTTAGTATGTTGTAAATCTTTTGACACAGATTCTAATTCATAAATCTCATCCATCACATGTGATTCATGAAACGATAGACAACCTTTGATGAGAAGGTACTTTTGTCTGTGTTCCAAGTTCCTTGCATTTTTCCTTATTCAAAAATAAATCATTCCAGAACAACAGAATTCTATTATGAAAATGGAACTGTAGAGGTCCTTCATTCTTTTGCTTCTATTTCCACACTGTAGAAAGGGATACTCTCCCTTTGAACATAAAGATGGGTTCTGTAAGAACAAGAAGATAGAAGTATGTCCTGTGTGTATGTATGCATGTGGGCATTGTGGGAAGACAGAGACTTTGCCATTTGAAACAAACAGCAAAGATGATTGGTAACTCTTTTTCTAGAATGAAATGACTAGATGAGACAGCGTATGTCTAAATTTAGAGTTTTGCTCAGATTAACTCATTAATCAAAATTAGTTCTTAAAAAACATTATTATAGGCATAAGTTGGTTAGTAATAATGCCCGAGATATTTATTTTATTCTTGATCTACTTGGGGTATAAATTTATCCCTATAGGTTGGCCTTATTGATTGATTCTTTTTCAACTGGACTGATAAATAAACATGTGGTCATTCTTCTCAGAGTGTCAACTATCTCATGAAAAAGGGCTCAGAAAATGGTTGATACATGAAATCTTAGTTAACAATTAATTTCCTAGTTTTCTGAGCAATCTAAATCCAATATGAGATGATATATCATCCAACTAGCCTCCTAGAAAGTTAAGAAATCTGATAAGATATGAGGATATTTTATAATTAGCAAAAAAAATATGTAATTTTATCATAAATTAGTAATTTAGATGATTAGACATCCATAACTATACTATTGATTATGGCCTATATAAGAATTGTTTAAGGCAAGATACTGCTTTCAGCAACTTTCCAACTGTGATGCAGTAAGGTTGAAATAAGTAACATCAGGTAGTAAAAAGTAGAGATGGATGTTGAAATATTAAAAAAAAAAAAGAGGAAGTAATAATTATGGACATCTTGAAAGATGCCTTCAATTAGGGTAAAATATCTTGGAGGAGATAGAACTTAAGTTTGAGCTTGAAGGAAGAGCTAGATGTAATATTATAGCCTTCCACCACTGTCAAAAAATGCTCCTCCTACCCCCCCAGCTAAAAGATAGAGACAAGTGTTGGTGTAAAATCACATTAGTGGAATCTGAAGCCTAGAATCTCTGTTCCTCTCTAGTTGATAATAGTCCCACATACCTTGAATCACTGAGTGTAAATTTTTAAAATGGATTATTCATGATAATAAGAGAGTATAAATCCATTTAAATCTTATACTAGAGGAATGTAATTTTATTTAATTATCTCCATACCCCATCTTCAAAAAATTCTTATACAAATAGCTCATAAGTTCCAAATTGGCTAATATGCATTTTCCTAATTATCTTTCCCTTCTGATGGATACGGTGACAAGCAGTAGATAACTGAAGAATGAGGAGGGAGCAGTCAAAGAATAAGAGAGAAAAGACCCAGATAACTCACAAATTCGAGAAATATCCCTGTCCTTATCAAAACCTAAGTAAGGAAACTCCAAGGGGTAAAAAATGAAAGAAGGAAAAGACAAGTACATGTATTCAACTTTTCTCCAACACAAACATCCTCTGCTCTTCAGGGTCTCGAGTTTTAGAAAGAAGGAAACTCCGAGAGGGGAAGGGTCACTCAGAAAGAAGACACGGTGCAAAATGCCATATCTGTAAAAGAAGGTTATTTGAAATAAACTCCTGCTCAGAGCCCATAATGAGGGAGAAAAGAAACAAAGAGCCAGGAAGGTCCAGTGTCAGAATTTAAAATAGGTAAATTTTAATGACTCTGAAAAGGCATGATGACCAGTAACCACTAGCCTGAGCCCGGAATGCTGTGAAGTGGTAACCTGTCTCCTTTACCCCATCTCTCACCCCAAGTGTTTTTGCTCCTGACCTTCAAGACCACTGTTAGTCTCAGATTTTCTACAGATTGCCAGCGGGTTCCAACAGAGAAGAAATAAACATTAGTTAGGTACAACAGGTTAAATAAAGTCTACTAGTCCACCACTATTGAAATGCATCAATAAAGTGCAAGCAGAAAGAAGAATGTGCCTCTACAGCTAACAGAGAGATGAACTCTCAGAAAAAAAAAAATAAGAGCCATTTTACTGAAAGTGCTAGAAATATTTACTGTAATCTTTAATATAAATCCTTCCGCTATTGCAACATGATGAAGTTACTAGTACCTTCATGATTCAGGTAACCATATATGTTTTTTTTTTCCTTTACCTGACTGCCTGCCAGCTTAATCAATTCACAATGAACCTGATGTTCCACTTGTAAGAAAATTAAAAAGAAAAGATCAAACACTCCAATTCTACAAAACAGATTTGACAGATCTTTCAACACTGATCCTCCCTCGAAGACACAAATGATATAAATGTGGTAGTAGCATTAATCAAAATTCCAGCTCCCATTGAGTTTGCCCAAATGTTGGCCCTAGTTATTTACATCCAGATTGCAGCTCAGGAAATGTATTGAGACGCAAATATGTTGCATGTGGTTTATCTTTTCACCGATTATACAAACTTTGTCAAATTGTAAAAGGCTTTGATATCTCAAGCTGTTCCATTTTCAGAGTTGAGAGCAAAAATGAAAAGAAAGGAAGTTGCTGTAAGGAAGAACTCTGCAGAGGTTGGTTTTTTCTTTCTTTTTCTTTTCTTTCTTTTTTTTTTTTTTAATCAGCCCAAACTGAATTAAGTAATTCTACTTGCCTGACAACCAACATCATGCTATAGGTACAGTTGGTGAGATGAAAGAGGGATCAGGGATGCTGCTGCCTTTATGGACCTCAGGATCTAATCAGAAGAATTAAAACATCAAGACCTAAGTAACACTTCGAGGACATTTATACAAACAAGTGTGTATGGCCATACTGGGCTGTGAATTCAGAGGCGGAGGCTTAAGGAGTCAAGGAAGGCTTTATAGAAAGAGTCTGAGCCATCCAACTATAAACTGAATAAGAGCAAAAACATTGAACCCACGTTTTGCTGAAAATACTAGTCATCCATAAAAGTGGAGAAATTCATTTCAGCCCACAAAGTAGAAGGAATCATGGATGATATTTTCTTAGTAAACCTTTAAATGCTTATTCTATCATTATTATTAAGCCCCATTATGGTTCATCTGAAGTTGAAGTCAATGGCAACAGAGCTCAAAATAATCTGGGAGGTATATTGAATTGTTATACCCAGATCGCAGTATCCTCACCGACCAGAGACCACCAGGGAGACCGAGTCACGCATGCAAAGGCAAAGGGGCTTTATTACGGGCTTAAGCTCGGGCTCACAGACTTCACCAGCGTATGGGTCCGTGCTGAGAGCCTCGAACAAGGGCAGAGTAGGGTTTTTATGGGATTTGAGACGGGGGAGTTACAGAAGTTGTGACATGGGAACAGTGATCCAATCATAATAATTCAACATCATTGACAGCGGGTTTGACCGTACATATTGCCTAGAGTATTCGCTACTTTTGGCGGGATCCAATTACAACGTTTAGAGTACCTTTAAATTCAACCAATCACAGAGCGAGCCTAGGGTCTTGTTCGGTGACTAACAGGTTAACTTTAACATTAGGTAACAGGGTCCTATCTACGTTTCTATCTCTAGGCCTCTCCCTTAGTAATGTGGAGGGTGGTCGCTGGACTTTCCTGATTGGGTGTTGCAAGGGTGGTTTCTCCTGCTTTGGGCAATGTGTAAACTGCCTGATAGTTTAGGGAAAGCTGAAACTCAGGCCTTCTAGTTCAGAGGGGAAACTTAAAGCCTGTCATGGAGTCAGTTTGGTTTCGACGTTTAGATTTGTGGCCTTACAGAACTTATTTTTTTTTTAACCACACTCCACCTATAATACATCAGCACTTGGAAATGCTTTCAAAATAGCTCCTAAATGTGACCACTTCTCACCCCCTCCCAGCTGCCACTGTGCTCCAAGCCACATGACTTGTCTCTGGATCTCTACAATCACCCCTCAACTATAGATCCCTTGCCTGCCAAACCAACAACCACAATGGTGCTATTCAAACATAAATTAGGTCCTTTCACTTTGCTTCAAACTCTTCAAGGACTTCCCATCCCAAAGTTGTTAAAGGCCTTTGAGGCCCTCTCTGAATTGCCACTGCCCCCTCCCCACACACCATTATTGCTCTGATTTTATCTCCTTTATTTCCTGTCTCATTCCATTCCGGCCTTCTCTTGAGTTGCCACCCTCTCAGAAACCTTACACTTGCGTTTTCCTCTGCCTGGAACACTCCTCCTGGCTGTCTGCCTGGCTTGTTCCTTTTCCTCCTTCAAGTATTTGTTTAAATGTTTCATGCCCAGTGAGGCTTCCCCGTTGACCGTATCTAAAATTGCAGACTTCTTGTGTGCTCTCAGGCACCCCCGAACCCCTTCCCAACTTCATTTTTTTCCATAGTACTTACCACCTATAGGGCACGCTATATAATGTAGGTATTGCTTCTGCTTTTCTGTCTTCCACCTTCCCAAAGTTAGGGAACATTGTCTGCTTTTATAATTTGTTTTAATTTTTTTAAATTTTTATTTATTTATTTTGAGGGGGGAGACAGAGAGAGAGAGAGTGTGCCCATGCATGAGTGGAGGAGGGGCAGAAACAGACAGAGAGAAATGCCAGGAGGCTCTGCACTGTCAGCACAGAGCCCAATGTAGAGCTCAGTCCTACAAACCATGAGATCATGACCTGTGCTGAAACCAAGAATCAGGCACTTAACCAACTGATCCACCAAGGCACCCCATCTGTTGTGTTCCCTGAGATATCCCATCACCTAGAACATTAGATGCTTAATGATATTTGTAGAATAAATGAATTGCGAAGCCAGAATGAAGACTTTTGTAGCAAATGAAGATGCTCACCTGAAGTTGTGTTGCCTTTTGGTTTAGGGCACAAGTTTCTAGCCTGGGACCTAGGGCTAGGATTTGGGGAACTTGTAAATACCTGAAATTGATAGGAAATTTCTTGCTCATCTTTTTTTTTAGGTTTGGTGAGGTTGTGTATCCTTCATGAGATTCTCAAAATGTCCTTGATCTAGAAAATAAGGAGAATATTTAGAATATTCTAAAGCACTTTTGAAGATCTCTATAATTTTTCTTATTTATTTAGAGTATTAATCATCTTAATTCAAACAGAAAAAATGATAAACCAAAATAAAAAGTCTGAAGTTGTATTTCCACAACCCAAACACTCTTATAATGTAGTGAATTCTGTCATTGTCAGTTTGAATGAAAGGACCGAATATCAACACCAGTCAGCCCAGCAGAGCTCCAAAAGATCAATTCCTCCGAAATCCCTCAGCATTTGTACATGTGGTTTATACACGTTCTTGTCAATTTGCCACTTTGAAACTACTTTCTGCCTATTTCATGCATGTATGTGTGCATGGAATGAGTATTTAATTGTTTATTAAATAAATTAATATTGAATGAATATAGTCACAACTTGAGTAACCACCTGTGGTATTATATTAAATTAGTGGTAAAATCCATATTGTTTGATTTCCAATCTAGTATGCTTTCTATTTGTGTAGGGTCTGTCTTCGTGCAAGATGACCTTTTATATAATTAGAAACATAAATAATGCACCAAGAACTCTTGTGCTGTAATCTTGGCCTTATGGGGGCCTAATTGGCGACCTTGGCACTTGCTCTGCCTTGATTATTTAAATGTTAAAATGGGAATAGTATAATTACTTTGGTCATCTTGACTAATTAAAAGTATAAAATATAAATCAGCTGAAGTTGCCCAAATCATCGCCAGCTTATTTTTGATTCTAAGCATAAAATGAAAGGCATAAACGTAATGGACATGACCACTCTTCAGAGTGGCCAACATATAGGAGCTTCTGATACAGTAGGGAAAAGTCTTTCCTTTATTGTAACGGGTTGCTGCAAATGGTCCATTTGTGATAAGTGGGGTTGAATCCCTTTGAAGAGGCTGTGGGAGAGTTGGGACTGATTCAAGATACAGAGGTGAATTAATGAAATTCTTTTCAATGGATTGGTTTTGGTGTTGACTTGTACCAAGCAGGGTAGGTAACAAAGCAGGTGTTAGGACAATTTTTGCCTGAAGATATCTAGATTTGCTACCTGTTATCATTCCAAAGGCAAGATGAAATAAGCTCTTAGATACGATGTCAAAGAGATTGATGGTATAAACTCTTTTGAAATTTCCTCGGATTAATTATATGGGCAACTAAGTTGTTCACCAAAGGCAATGCTCTGAGCTGAGGGACCGGATGTTAACCCTATTATCTCCAAATAAGAATAAGAATAAAAATATTCTGGATATAAAGGATGGGAAATAATAAAGCAATATGGGAATTAGAGATTTTTTTAATTCATCAATAATTGGAAGGCTTTTGGAATCATTTACACAAATAACCTTTGTTTTCCCACTTTATCCTCCCTGTGTGGGCTTATAGAAATGCTAGACAGTGATAGGATCTTAAATGTGTAAGCACTGACAGAATCTTCAGAGAGGAATTAATTGGCTACGACCATTTGGCTGGGTACTAACTAAAACTACAATCCAGGTCTCCTGATTTCTAGCTCTTTCTTCCTTGAATTTATGTGTTTGTATCAGGGTCTTTCTGATGGTTCTCTTTCCCATAATCTTTGTGTGTGTGAAAGACGGAAGGGGAGAAAGAAAAGTGGAAATGAACATGAATCTGTAATCATGTACATATATTAAAATTTTTTATCGATCTTATTCAAAGTAATAGTTGGGTAGAATTTTATCTTGGATGGGAACCTATACAATCCTGAGTTCCAGAAGTAATCACTGCATTTCCCAAAAGTTGCCTTCATTTCTCTGGTGAAAAGGAAATACCACAAATGTTATTAAAATATATGAAAACTGGTGTTTCTTATAAAAAATTTTATACAAGACTAAAAATTCTCCAGTATTATACACCCCCTACTGTGTTTGAGGCAATTAAAACTTGAAACCTTTAGCAATATTCCCTAAACTGAGTATTAAGCATAGACTATTGGGCCATCATTCACTTATTGGGAAAGATAAAATCAAGGAATTATGGAATAAAAGCTGCATTCATATCATGTTTGCACTACCCTTTACTATGACTATTGATATTACTCGTACACTAACAAATATTTCTTGAACAGCTGTTATGTGATAGGCACCATTCTAGGTGCTGAGGATACACCAGTGAACAAAGTTTTCTGCCTCCATGGAGTTTATATTCCAGTGAAATAATAAAGAGAAAATGTAATCAAACAAGATGATTACATGGTATTTAAGGTTGTAAGTGCAAAGGAAAAAAGGGGGAGGGGAGAAGAAGAAGAATTAGGAATGCCATGGGTTGGGAGTGGAGCTTCTAGTATTAAATCTTAATCTGTTAACAATACTGTTCTAATTTCCTACAACTACATCTTCTGTAATATTAACATCTCCCCCCAAGTCAGAAAGTATCAGAGATGTATATGCACATAGGCATTTAGTAGACCATGTGAATTATTATTCAGAGAGGATAGAAAGGTATTAGTACAAAATAATAATGTTTGTGACAAGTAGCAATTTTAATAAACATTTTAATAAGATCCATGGAAATCCACACAGGGCTTTTCACAGCATTTTGGGGAAAACTGATCTAAGAGAGAACATGAGATCTTGATGAAGATTCTTCACATACTGCAGAAATAAAAGCTGTATTCTTTTTTATTCCATGATGACACTGAATAAACAGACATTCCTATACTCTTTTCAGACACAGTTCAGCTTTTACTTTTGTGATAAAGGACTCTTCATCATTTCTATATCAGAATGCACATAATTGAGGAAAAATCACATGCACAACTTAGATTAAAAACATAATGCCTGGATGACCTTATTCACATGGCTAGAGCAGTGATCTTGAGTTCACTGCATACACCCAAGTATAGGTCTTCACCCAACAGCTGAAAATGACTTTTCAGTTTGGATCAAATACTGTGTCACTTTTAGGGTAACAGCAACTTTCCTCAAGGTAGGCAGCTGATTCTTTTCGTCTTCAAGATTCTCATGCACATTACTTTGCACAGTTTTCTTCCAGACGTTAACAGCAGAAAAAGGAGAGGCTTAAGGTAAAAGCTTATGATTATTTTATATAAGATAATGTTAATGAACACATCTAGGCCTATGTTTCAAAACAAGTTCCTTTTAATTCCTTTGTTTCCGTTGGAAAGAAAGCATATCTTGTGTTCCATAGGACATTGACAGTGGTTTTGATGAATCAGCCACTTTCTAGTTTCCTTTTTTTGCAATGAGATGTCCAAACAACCATATGAATGAACATTCAGGAAAACATTTTATCAGGAGTGTTTTTATTGGCTATCGCAGTCTTGGCTCAAGGATATGAAAGTGGTAAACACCATTCCTTGACCATACTAGACATGGACGACTTTAAAGTTCAAACTTTGGAAATGGAATTTGCCTCTTTGCCATAAATCCTGTAGCACAGAATTTCTGTTGCAAGTTTGTGTTATGAAACTAATGGAAAAATAGGTTGTCCTCTCTTTTGCCTTAAAATTTAACTCTCATATCCTTACATTTTCAATAAGATGTTCTGTTTATTATGAAGAGCTGGTTATAAGCATTCAAGAGGCATACAGCTCAGATTTTTACTTGGATATTTAGGATTCCTAGATCTATCAAAATGGCCTCCTCCAATGGATATTCACTTTGCCGGATATTCAGTATGCCAGAACACAGTTTGGGGAACTGTGAAGGAAATTTAAAGTCAATGAAGAAGGTAGCATTCAGGGGCTTCAGGGAGTACAAAGATAATTGTGGATCAATTGTGCCAGACAACTTGAAGCAACTTAAGACTGCCGTCAGTAGTTTAATTGTTTCTGCTGCAGAGTTTGAAAGAGCATTTTGTTCAATGAATGATGTGTTAACACCTAGTTGCAAGGCCCTGTCCATTAGTTGCATATCATCTTTGTCTTTTTATTAAGCTGGTTGGTCCACTGTTCCACATGCTTAAGCCTAAAGATTATGTCAAGAAGTGGCTTATAAGTGGCGGCTTGAAAGCCGGAAATTGTAGAAATGTGACAGGAGAAGCTCTCCAACTCTTCGGTCTTACTTTTATTTTATTTGAAGGGTCTGAACTATTTCCCCTCCTTAAGCCTGGGCTCCTGGGCATTGAGAGAGTAAAAAACCATACAATTTTCTCATGTAATGAAATGGGATAAAACAAGATCATGTCAGTACTCCGTTAGGTAACTTTTTCACTTTTGGAAAATCAATAATACCTCCCCTGTGAACACCCAATGCATACTTGATGGGAAACCATGTATGTCTCTCTAAGGAATTATTAAGGGCCCACTGGAGTCTCTCAGCTCTATGTCAAAAAGGAATATATATCAAAACAGAAGAAATGAGAAACAAATGAAGATCATCATCAGAATTGCCCTTTCACATCACACTCGTTGTCTGATACATCTCCTACTTTGGTGCCTGCACTTTAAACAGAACTTTGTTTTGGATCCCTGGGTATCCTTTCCTGTAATGTGTATATGAACTTGGAAAACTTGTGGACTGAAGAATTGAATGCATTTGTCTTATGATAGCAGTGGGGCTTGTACTCCTCAATAGTTGTATTTTTAAACATATTCTCTCTAGTCTCTCATATATTCTCATTTTCTCCAGTGAGAAGATTCTGAGAAACTCACCATTCAATTGTTCTTCCTTCTCCTTGTCCACAGTTTAAAAGAGACAGCATCTCAGACATGATATCTTCTGTTAGGTCCATAGCCATTTGTTTGGGGTGTTTTGGTTTGGGTTTGGGTGGTTTTTTTTTTTAATTTGTTTTCAGTTTCCATACCTTTTTTGTTCCGGCAATAGACCTGAAAACCTACATCATAGGAGTCAGCAGCTTGTGACTTCAAACAACAGGCATTCAAATTCAAGTGATGATAGATAGCTCATGATTAAAATTTCTCTCTTTTCTTTTTGCAATGAGCCAGCAAGATTCTTTGAGAACATTTCAACTCTAATGCTATCATACTTCAGCTTTCTTCTCCAGAATCCCCCACATTCGGTTTCTCAAGAGAGAGTGTTAGCTGTCCAAATTCTCATCAGTGCTGTTGTATTCAGCCATAACCTTGAACTATGCCTGGCCTTTCTTTACTCTCTTCCAGGACATACTCCTGGAGTTACAATTTATCTTCTCTCACCCTATTGTATATATCCACTGAGAGAAGGCACCATTTAGACCATTATCCATTTTGAGTTTAAACACCTTTCCCTTGAAAATCTGCAGGATTTTTATCTGATTGGTACAGATCATTGGGGGTGGGGGGGAGGAGTGGTCTCTTCTGCACAACTCGGGGAGTAGCTCTCTGTCTTCTTGATAAGTTTCTCAGAGTAAAGGAAGAAAAGAGCATTTCAGTTATTGAATATTTAATTCTGGGCAGCAGTTTAATCAGGACTGGGATTTGGGCAATGGCTCCAGCCCCCTCCTAACTTAGTACAGTTTCAGTTCTTAGTATTCCTTAATTATCCCACTGAGATGTTTGAGAAGCAACTAGTAGTAAATGAACTTGGCAAATCAGCTATTACCCAAGTAATGAAATACAAATACATATGTTTGACAATTCTGCAGGGAAATTTTTTAAGCCAGGATTCTCAATGGATTGTATTGGCCAAGAGAGGAAAAAACAGGTGTTGTTATCAAACCGTATCTACAAACAATTTGACAGCAGTTTTAAAATAATGCACAGATTTTCTTGCCATGAATTCCAAACATGTCAATTAACCTATGGAGAATCCTGATTGTCAAATAATGAATCAATAAACGCCCCACAGGATGGGGAAGGGAGGGCTCGCTGTGACGTAGGGTTAAATATTCAAGGCTTTCTCTCCAACAGTATATCTAAGGATGCATATCAACTTCACATCTAACCTCAAACAAAGCAGAGATCAGCTCTACTGAGAAAATTGATTTTATTCAACAGTAAGGCAAGGGAAATTAGTAAATTCAATATTTGTAGAAAGAAAATAAGCGAAGCCAGCTATTCCTGGTGGTCTGAGACTGTTCTTTGTTTTGGTAATTATGCCTTTATGTTTTAGGGCTCTTATTTACTTTTTCAGAAGGGCTTGAAATAGTTCATGCACCGTGCGTCCCCCTGAGCATCCAGGTTCTTCCACTGTGCAACAATAAAGTTGTCCCTGGACCAATACAAATTGAAAATGAATCCTAACTTTATAGAAAGTGCTGCTTTGCTTCCCTCATTGTTTGGCACTTCTTTAGAGCTGAATCACAAACTAATGATCTCCACTGCAGCCCGAGTCCTTGGTGTGATAGTATCTCATTGTAGTGGAGCCCACATTTACATAATGTGTAGTCTAAAATACCTTTGAGTTCAAGAATAGAACTATGGAAAATAATTTTATCCCACTTTCTGTGCACCTGGATAGTAAGGCACAGGGAAAAATACAGCAACGGGATGAATTTACTAATGTTTGCTATCGGATGGTAAGCCATTCTAAAGCTATGAAAGCCTTTGAAACCCCATAGGTCTCCATTTTGCCATTAGCTGTACCAGTTTAAACAGCCTGCTGCAAGAAATATTGACAGGTCAAGTACAGCTGGGAAGAGCACGTGTCCCAGTGGCCTTTACACTGACAGTTTCTCCCACATTAAAGAGTTAACTAGCAGCCAACCAGCTCGAAGTGGGAGCTAATGAATGAAATGGAGATTGATATAGACTCTCTTTGGAGGTGCATCGATCTGTATCTTGTGAACTCAGCTTAGGAATTCTGCAGGCAGCATTGCCTGAGTAACCCTGGCATGGTGCCCATTAGCAAATAACTCTTTTAATGTTGGTCTTCAATTGATATATTTATTGTATTGCATATTACAGTGACCCGTCCCTCCACTGCCTTTGGCTTTGATGGTTGTAGGATCAAGCTAAGGGAGAGTTCAACAGGGTGCATTTGAGTTGGGACAGTGAAATATTTAATTAATTACACCCTTCATTTGCATGTGATATATCAAAGAAGTCTTTCTGGGTTTTTGAATCCTCTGCTATGTCTCCTTTCAACAGTGAACATAATTATGATTTTAGACCGTGGTATAGATCCTCTCTTAGTGATGATTTCACAGTGAAACTAGGTACTCAAATACTGCAAGACTAGTTAGTCTTGTAACTTTCATTAAAGATGGTATCTGTGTAACTTTGTAGAAACAGGCAAGGGGAATGCCCAGCTTAAGTCCCAGATAGTAAACCTCCTAGGTATTGACTTTTGAATTTCAGTATGAATTTCAGTGTGAGCCATGGGTGAGTGGGTCCTTCTCACTTAGCCGTGGTTCTCCAAGTGTAAGATTTATAGGAATCACCTGCAGAGTATGTGATTCAAGAATGGGGCCTGGAAATGTGTCTTCTGATACTCAAACAGTATAGAGGTAGGTGGTCTTCAGAGTATAATTTTCTCAGTGTTGATGTAAGACATTGGAAACAAAAGAATTAAGAGGCATTCAGAGGAGTCCGTGTCAAAAACTGAATTGCTAAAAAGCCTAAACACATAAATGGGAACCCGCATTATGCCTCACATCAGGTTCACCTTAGTGAACTGTTCTACATACAGATAACTGGTGACTCTTACCCCTGCAACTCAGTCTCCATTTGCCATCATTTCTACAGAATCTATAGTTTGGGCCTTCTGGCTTTTCCATGGGTCAGGGATCCAAGTTCAGTTCCCACTGCACCAGGGTCTCTGCCTTCACTGCTGCAGCCCCTCATTTCCACATTGCTTCATTTCTTCTTTTCTTTTTAAGTTTTTATTTATTTATTTTGAGAGAGAGAGAGAAAGAGAACACAAGCAGGGGAGGGGCAAAGAAAGAGGGAGAGAGAGAATCCCAAGCAGGCTCTGCTTTGTCAGCATGGAGCCCATTGCAGGGCTCAATCCCACGAACCTATGAGATCATGACCTAAGCCGAAACCAAGAGTCAGATGCTTAACCAACTGAGCCATCCACATGCCCCTTCTTCCTTTCTTCTTAACCTATCATGCATTCATACAGAGGCAAAGCATTTTCTTTTATTAACTCATACTTGAAGGTACTTCATTAATAAGGGTTGAAATCACTGTTCATGTACTGAACTAATGGGCCGAAAACTGCCCTGGAGAGAGGACCTGGGTAAGTCAAGTATCTTCTTTTGTAGGGAAAGATTTTGAGTTCATGGAACTTGGACAGAACTAGAGCCCAAATCTCCTTCTTTCTGTCTCCACAGCTCAAACTTACTAAGGAACATTTACCTTATTGTCTTGAATGCAGACTTCTTGCAAAGAAGTCGAATGCCAACCATCTCTGTTACGGGAATATAAAGCACCCAGAGCTCTTTGTTAGTAACATAATCAAGCTTATTCAGAGAGAAAAGTATATAATCTACAGTTTCTTCACAGCTAGCTTCGTTTCCAGAAAAGTTTCAGAGGATATAACAACGCTCAGGATTTAAGAAGCAGTTTATTTCTTCCCAGGAAGCTCTTAAGTCAGGTGAAAACAACAAAATAGTGGTCCATTCAGGGTGCCTTGCACATGAGTAGGCACTGGCGCTACTAAAACTAAATACATGGTATTTCTAAAATGAGAAGAGAGCCTACCATGGACTGATGTCAGTGTCCCCTCTACCACCCCAATTCAGATGTGGAAACCTAAATCCCAATGTGATATATTTAGAGGGAGGGTCTTTGGGAGGTGGGGCCTTTGGGGGTAGAGCCCTCAGGAATGGGATTAGTGCCCTTATAAGAAGAGATAGGAGAGAAATGATCTCTCCCTCCGCTGTTTAAGGCTATAGCAAGAAGGCAGCCATCTGCACACTCGGTCTCATCAGACACTGAATCTGCTGGCACCTTGATTCTAGACTTCCCAGCCCCCAGAACTGCAAGAAATAAATGAATGTTTTTTATGAAAGTCATCCAGTCTATGATAATTTGTTATAGCAGCCCAAGCTAAGACAGTGCCCACGATAAGTGCAGATGATAAGGGCACTAGTTATGGATGTTAGTGGGTAACGAAACTTAAGGAGGGGGTCCAGGGAAAAGGAACACGTTTACTATGGGGACATCGGTGTGCATGGAGATGAGGAGTCCTGTGACGGCCCATGCATGGGCAGTGACAATGGGCACAGGGGCCAGTGCGTGAACCAGAGAATTTTGAAAGCAGTAATTCCAGGGTGTTTGTGACATGTGGAAGCTAAGATAGGGGAAAGGCGCCTTTCTCCAAGATAGCAAATACAGGAGGAGGTGCAGATACAGGGGTGTGAAAAGGGAAGAGCCAGAGAGATTTAATTCACTCTATTTCGGACACATTAAGTTTCAGGGGCCTGGAGGATATTGTGATAGGAATGTGAAAAAAAGGTACCCAAGTCTGAGGCTGTGGGAATGCCCATGGTAGTAAATCATTGGTGTGGCTGGTAGCTGAAACCATTGGCGGGGAAAAGATTGTCTACGGCCGTGGTTCTCAAAATGCGGTCCCAGACCTGCAGCATCAGCATCACCTGGGACTTGTTTCTCTATATGCAGATTCTGGGGCCCCTCCCCAGACCCGTCAAATCAGAATTTCTGGGGTTGGGACCCAGCCACCCAGGCGATTGTGCACACCCTCAAGCTTGAGAAGCAGTGGCTTAGGAAAGTGGAGCATGTGAACAGTGACAGAAAAGGGGAACCTGTGAAAAAATTTTTAAAATGTGGATGGAGGGGTAGGAAAAGAAGCCAAAGGGGATGTGGTGCCGCTTACAGAGAGGGGAGTATTTTCATAAGGACAAACAGTCAGTAATGTTGAATGCTGGCAGAGGCCAGGTAGGAAGAGGCCTATGACCTGCCCCTCGTATCTGACAATTAATAGACTATTGGAGATTTGGCTAGAGCTTTTTCAGAGTGCGCCACATGGAGGCCAGTTTGTAGAGGATTGTTAACAGAATGGGGTATGAGGAAGTGGAGATAGGAGCTTAATTTTTTAATAAGTTCAGCTGGGAAGGAAAAGAAGGGAAGGAGCAGGAGAAAGACCAGGGGAATTTTTGGCTGAAGGCGAGGCATCTTTGTAAGATGTAAAAGCGTTGGGTTTGTTCATGGACCCATGAGAAAGAGCCAGGGAAGGCAGAGGTCATAGACACGGAGACCAAAGAGCAGTCTCACCTTGGACCTTGCAGTGACCTCCTAACTGGTTTCCCCTTCCCCAAGCTCTCTCGGCCCCAGTTTAAACGTTTAATCAAGTCTTTCCTTCCTCAAATTGTTCAGCAGCACCAGCACCACCTAATGTCAGACATAGCCCAGATTTAATGTCTTGTATGAAGCATAGAACTGTCCCAGTGTCCTCCACAAGCCCTCCTGTCCTGGACTTGTCTGATCTCTGGGCCTCTCTGTCGGTCTGTCCACTTTGATCCTCTGCCTGCATCATGCACTCAGCTTGGAGAGTTTCTTTTAATGATCCTTAAAAACCCTGTCTTCTCTGTGAAATTCCCCTTCTACTGTAGGCAGCATTAGTTAGGTCCTCCAGCCTTGAGTTCCTGTGTATACATCCCTCCAAGCCATGTCTCACACTGCATTGCAACTCTGTCTTCATGTATCTGTCCTATGGACTGTGAACACAATGGACCCCCCCCCTTAATTTTGATTCTACTGCCCCCCACAGTGTCTGCCCATAACAGATGGTCACCGAATGTTTATGGACTGGATGAATGAATACATTTATGAAGGCCCTTTGCTCAGTTTCAGCACTAGAGCCTCACTCACTCATCTGCATTATTTGCCTGACTCAAATCTCCGCATTTCTCTGAATACAGAGAAGAAATTTTGCACAGCTACAGTTTTCTTTCTAGGATGAAGGGTTTCCTAAGGCGTGGGATTTCTTACTTGAGCTAGTTTCCTGTTGCCCAAGTCACTTGCCAGTGGTATGTGAGGACCTTTCCAAAGCTGCATTGCCCTATCATCTGGTCACTGAGGTTAATGGCATTTGGTAGCAAGGGACAGTTTCTAAGGAAGTCCAGGTTAAATCTTGAGACTCAAGTGGCTACCATCAAGAGACCATAAAGCATGGACATTTTAATCAGGCACCAGGGCAGCCTGGCTCCCTGATGTGGGGCTCCCAAACTCTCACCAGTCAGCCAGCCCTCTGTAGATCAGCAAAATTGTGCAATTCCACAATCCCATTGCCTGGCACACCAGGCCCCTCAATTGGCAATTTCAAAACCAGACACCACTATTAAACACTAAAAATGAAAATCTTGTCAGTTAGGAGATTTCCAGCATCTTCATTTCCCTCCTGCTACTAGACGATCAGCAGGAGGAGAACACGCCTGGATAACACTGTGTGTACACACACACACACACACACACACACACACACAGTGATTGCACATTAAAGATTTAAAAAGATTGGTCTATTTGTTCTAGAAGTCTTATATCTTTGTTTTCATTCAGCATCAGTGTAGACAGAGGCATTTTATTTTTTCATGGTAAAAAATCTTAGGTTTTAGAAAAGCATCTATGATGGTGCATACACTATTTTTAAAGTGTTTTCTTTGGGGTCACTTTTAGTACAGTCAGTAAAGAATGTGTTTCCAAGAATGATCTGAAGCTATTGAGAAGTGCATCTTTTTCATTGAAAATTAGTTAGGGGGCACCTCGGTGGTCAGTCGGTTAAGGGTCCAACTTGGGCTCAGGTCATGATCTCACGTTCTTGAGTCTGAGCCCTGCTTGGGTTCTGTGCTTACAGCTAGGAGCATGGAGCCAGCTTCAGATTTTGCATCTCCTCTCTCTGCCCCCCCCCTCCTTCTCTCTCTCTCTCTCCCTCCCTCTCTCTCTCTCTCTCTCAAAAACAAATATTGAAAAAATAATAAAATTTTAAAAAAGAAAATTAGTTAGGAATCTCTAACTTTTTAAAGTTTCTTCACTATTGAAATCTCTAGTAAAAAAGTACCAGGCACTCACTCCAGCATGCCACTTCTAACTTTATAATAAAGACAACCCAATAATCATCTCTAGTGTGCTGGACTCAGCGGGTATATATTCAAAGTATACATGGGTCTAGATTTAGCACATCATTTGAAGAGTCAATTATAACTAATTTGTCTCCATCTATGATGTTAAAGAAGTGATCAGAAGAAACTTTTCCACGTATAAAGTGTCAGCTTTGTTCACTACTTTAAAGAATTTTCAAGCTTATAAGGCATTGCTTTTTCATCAAGGAAAAAATAGATTATACATCGTTCAGGAAACAGAAAAAAAATTATAAGGAGATTTTGCCTATTGAATGTAATGGATTGTCAGGAACCCTTGACATTATTCTACAGGCGAGGCCACATAAAATCAATACATCTTAGGCAAGGTTTAATTTATTTGTAGGCTCTTACAACAAATGACTTGCCTTTTTTGTTTGCCGTTTTTCTTTTTCACTTTTGCACTCATGAGTAGCTTCGGTTTTTAACTGTCTCATTATTAAGCACAAAACAAGATGATCATGTCATTATTAGCATATATTTTTTAAGGAGAGTGATTGCAAAGCATGATTAAAACATCCAAGAATCTAGGAGCTATGCTGAACGTGATGGGTGTAAAATACTACCTTCTGCCCACTTTCCTAAAGAGGCAGAATCTGCTCCACCAAGGAAACAGGCTTTACTCCAGATCATACTCTAGGTTTTGTTCATGCATGAGTCTCCTGTGAAGAGACTCTCCTATGTTGTGAGTTTCTGCAGGATTGGTGGCGTCATGGGAAGGAGGATGCTTTAAAAGGTACACTTTATGAAAGGAAGGACCAGGGATTAAGGGGACTTAGTTTTGATAGTTGGGATTCTATGCCAATGATCTGACCATAGTGAAAAGTATTGGATATTTTAGCAAAACAAACTCTGGCGAGTATGTGCATTCAGTCTAATTAAAATATTCTTTTAATATTACATACTTTGAAAATTTTTATCTTGGGGATTAGTATTAAAGACAACTAAAACTATTTTGTGTTCATGGTGACACAGATCTAATGGGCCACCAGTTCTCCACTTGCTTCTCTCAAAGTGTGCTGATTCTCTATAAGCATGTGAGTACAGGAGGGGTACACTAGAATCAGCAATAAGCTGGATTTGAAGCCGGTTCTTTTAACTTACTATCTACATGACATTGGATAGGCTCTGAACATCTCTCCCCTTAGTCTCCTCATCAGTAAAATGGAGAAAGTCATATTACCAGCCATGTAGTCCCGTTCAGTGGGTTAAACTTCAACTATATGGTGGTGTTGTATACATGCAAAGCATGGTAAACACTAAGTGCTCAACAGGCATTACCTATTATTATTTTTCACTGCACATGAGAACTCTACCATTGGTGGGTGAAGAAGACTTTCAAGCCCAGAGCTAGAAGTGTCCGGCCTCCAATGAGGAAGTCGAAGCTGTGTAACTGTTAGAGCAAGCATTTCAAAGCAATTCTTTACAGTGGTAATGGATGTGGCAAATGTGTGGATTTTGTTAGGATTTCTTCTGACAGCCATGAACACAGATATATTTTAAAGTAATGTAACTGTCCTAAATCTCGAGCAGGGAATACAATGACTTCTAGTATTATTTTTCACTTCTCCAGTGACACTGTAGAAGTTCTATTTGATAAATTCCTTAGAAGTTATTTGACTTAGAAAAGGCCCCGTACAATTTAACCTTGGTTTTGTTCTACTCACACCTGTGTCCAAGGCCCATCTAATGTCATACATCAGAAAAGTGAATATGCCAAAGCCTTCCCAGAGCATGATTCCCTACCACCACTTCTTAGGGAAAACCACCTTAGAGTGAGGCTTTTTGAAACATTACCACTCTAGGTTTCAGACAGACTCTTTTGAGCCTGTCTTTGCTCTGCAGCAAATAGTATAAGAGAAAAAGCCCAGTGTATTAAGAAATCAGCAATGGTATGGGGCGCCTGGGTGGCTCAGTCAGTTGGGCATCCGACTTCGGCTCAGGTCATGATCTTGTGGTCTGTAGGTTCGAGCCCCATGTTGGGCTCCATGCTGACACCTCACAGCCTGGAGCCTGCTTTGGATTCTTTGTCTCCCTCTCTCTCTGCCCCTCCCTCACTCATGATCTGTCTCTCTCTGTCTCAAAAGTGAATAAATGTTAGAAAAAAAATTATTTTAAAAAAATCAGCAATGGAGGGTAAACTTGCATACTCCTCATTGTCCTGGCCCATCTCAAGAAATATAAATTGGAGAGAAATATAAAATAACAAGAATTTGTGCTACTCTTAAAAGCTATTAGTTCTGCTTTATATTCATGATCACTGATACTGCCAAGTGTGAGATAATCTGAAAAAAAAATGGCCAGTTAATTTAATGAAAAAGAAAGTTACGAATCACTTAGTTTCTCCTGGAACTTGAAGGACTTGTTTACTAGTTTATATCACATGGCTCTTAGGACAGAGTTCACGCTAAAGACAACTATGGCACACTTAAGGGTCAGAGATTATATATTCTCCTCTTGGTTCCCGTTCAAGAATATGACCTTTTCTTTCTGAGTTCAGCTATCCCCAAACTAAATTGCCCTGCCACAACATACTCTTCCACCACCAGACCAGTGAATATAAACCTTCTTTGGGCACCTCGGGGTTCAGTTGGTTAAGTGTCTGACTTTGGCTCGGGTCATGATCTCACAGTCTGTGAGTTTCGAGCCCTGCGTCGGGCTTTGTGCTGACAGCTCAGGGCCTGGAGCCTGCTTCAGATTCTGTGTCACCCTCTCTCTGCCCCTCCCCTGGTCTCACTCTCTTTCTCTCTCTCTCAAAAATAAGCATTTTTAAAAATTATTTATTTATTTAATTTATATCCAAGTGAGCATATAGTGCAATAATGATTTCAGGGAAAAAGTTTTTCTAATAAAAATAATATATAAAGCTTCTTATGTCAATAATTACCCTCTTAAAATCTTTTCTCTTACATGATCTTCAAAAACAACTGCAAAGTAGGCATTTTTTTAATGTTTGTTTATTTTTGAGAGAGAGCATGAGCTTGGAGGGGCAGAGAGAGAGGGGGAGACACAGAACCTGAAGCAGGCTCCAGGTCCTGAGCTGTCCGCACAGAGCCGGACACAGGGCTCAAACTCACAGACCAGGAGATCATGACCCGACCTGAAGTCAGAGGCCCAACCGACTGAGCCACCTAGGCACACATGGTATTTTTAAAACTAGAAATGGTACCTAACTTGATCATGTTCTCTTGAATTTAGTGGTGAAATGTAAACTGAGGCAGAGGCCTCACCATCCCTGGCCCTGTGTTCCTTCCACTCTATTCTCTGACTGCTTATTACGGTCTCACATTACCACTGTGATGTTTACAAACATTACAAACTCTTGTTTGATGTCCCATCCCTGCTCCCCAGAGTAAAGAGTATCATTTGAACTTGTCTCAGGCAAAGGGGATTTAGTAAACACTCAATGTAAATCACATAGTCTGTACCAGGCAAGTGGCCTTCCTGGAAGTTCTATTCAAAAGCTATGTAGTGATCATCTCTGCAGTATGTTCTGATATTTGC